>CM067288.1:10030000-10575000 GCA_033220335.2 Troides aeacus
ATAATTTCGTTGCAGTTTTCATTATTATTCATATATAATTATTTCATTTATAATTTACTTAGAATACCAAAATTAAAAAAAAAAATATTTAAAAGTATTAGAGCTTTCGATTTTTGTAAATTCGTGGACAGCCTTGAGCTTTTGCATTTGTGCAGAGAACAGTCATATCTCTTAACTCGATCAGTTATTAAAACTGAAACTGAATTGTTTAATTGAGGTTTTTCTCATCAAATGTTTGGGCAAACATTCGAGACAATGGTTTGTCAAATATTCGAATGAAAAAATCTTAAGTTAATTGTGGGCAATTTTTGCGTAAGCCGGTGGCTGCGGGTACGTGGGAAGGAAGGCATTGTGCCGGCCCGGGCGCGCCGGGGACCAGCCGCTACGGTTCTTATATTAACATCCGTTATGCATCCGTTATGCAACCAACTGGTAGGAAGTCGACTCACTGTTCCTTTCATTGCACCTTACACCTTCCATTAGTATTTCAGGAAAAAGCGGAGACCTAACAAATATATCCGGTTGGAAGTACTTAATGAAGTGTTAAGGATTCTTGTGCACAGTGTTCTCCAGCCAACGGCCAGGTGACCGGCGACAGAAATAACATTATCGGTAAGTAGCAGTAGCTTGAAGTTATTAATTACATTTTAAGATAGATTATTGACTGAAAAATAAACTTTGAAATATTTATTTAATCATAATTAAGAAAAATCATAATTAATTGAACCGATTTTATTATTTTTCTTAAATGGTGAATAATATTATTTAAGAACAATTGTTTCACATGTAAATATTATTAAAACCCCTTTTAGGCCGCTTCAGCTAAGTTAATCACTAGCAGCGGTTTATAATCTACGACCTGTATAGGAAATTGTTCAAATAACTCAAAAAACCTATTAGCTTACTATTTCATTAGATATAAATAAAAAGGATACGTTTTTTTTTTAATTCTAGCGCAGTACTGATTACACTTTAACAGGTTTAAAGAACAATTAATATGTAGCTATATTCCGTTCAACATTAATAATTGCGGTTTTATTTCTGAATACTTCTCCATTTTTCTTTAAAACATTGGATATATTTTGTTATGAAAAAGAAGTATAATCAAAGATTAATTTCACTACAAAAAGAAATATTCATTACGATTAATGCAAATCAGTTAAAATGTTGGCAAGTAAATCCTTTTGCACCAGCATCACAATTAACATTTAGATTAAGACAAACAACAAATGACGGACAAGGAATAGAAGCAACGATTTCTATATAAAGAAGAGCCTAACGGTTACGGGCCCGAGGCATCACTGCGCCGAGCGTCCTTGACGTGTCGTCAGCTTAGTCCTTTGCGAGCAAAACGTTCACTTACGCAGGAAGCGCTCTCGTTTTTCCATTCGTCTTAATTTTTTTGTAAAACATAGCTCGCATTCTTTCTACGTTTTCATCTATTACTATTTTTTTATTTAATTGTTAACAACTTATATTACTATGTATCATCATCTATTTATTCATTGTCATATATCGTGCTTTCTTCAAACTGACGATTGACAAAGCTAAACCCGTCTTATTTATGACTTATTTTTTTTTCATAATGTCTAATATTTTGATTTAATTACATCTTTTTATTTGTTATATTAATAAAGAAACACGTGTAATAATACATTTTATACAAAGAAAATCTATGCAAAACGTGTCATTATAATTATTACTGAGAATGGAGAAAGGTCGGTGTAGTTAAGACATTCAGTTCAACTATAACCAAAGTAATGTGTTCGTCCGCTTAATCTAAGTGGGGTGTATGTAGAAACGGCACATCAAATCTAAACATTACTTATGTCAGAGATGCACAAACATTCACTCGCATCGAGCGTAGAAAAAATCGTAGCGCGCGTAATGTTCTAACAAAAGAGTTCAACGCGCCGTCGCGTGCGCTCACGGAGACGTAACGCTTTTACTCTCGCACTCAAACAGAAAAAAAACAAACTAATCACATTAAATGAGCGCGAAATAACTGAAACTTTACAACATGATGGATCAGCGGCTTGATATCGTCATTGTGATTTAACTTCATTCCTGTACATGTGCAAGAAATCATACAAAGTATTCGACTACTGCACGCAAATGTCAGCGATTCTACAAACACTGAAATTATGAAGCAAAGTAACTTGTAACAAATTAATTTATTTTTATTTCATTATGATAAGTTCATCTTATTGGTGGTAATTGTTTTCTGCCGGTAATAATAGCGCTATCAAAAACGTTTACTTAGCACCAAACAGCGCTCGTCAATTCGAAAACATATATTTATTTAGCAACTACTTTCTACGCAACGACATTTGATACAATTTTAGTTTCGTAATTATTGTAACGGAATATAAAATACAAAATTTACGTAAACTTAAACAAAACTATAAAAATTCATAAATTTTTTCAACGTTAATACATATTTGGCACTTGCAACCGTTTCATAGCTGTTTAAAGCTTTAATGTTAACAATAATAATATAAGCCTTACAAGGTTCTGCGCATTAACGACTATTAAATTTAAGTAACCACTACGACTATACAATGGTGAGGTCGGTGGCGACAAAAAAACTTAAGAGAGGTGTTGAATTAAGCAAATGACAATAGGCGACGATAATATGCTAGTAATAGCACGCGGCTCCGTTTGCTGTTGATGACTGGTTGTCTGCGGCGAGCGCATGAGGTCAACTGGCTGCTTGATGGCTGATTACCTTTATTGTTCTTTATGAGTCGAAAGGACGAGAGGAGCGAGAGGTACACCTGATGGTAAGTGATACACCTGCTCATAACGTGGCGCTAGTTAGGATGATATACACAGCACATTATGTTCGTCGTCTTGAAAGAATCTAAATACCGACACGCCAGTAAATGACTATCTACAGCGCCCTCCACGCCAGAACACGGTAATGTTGGCACATTACTGTTTGCCGACGGAAATAGGCGTTGCGGTGGTACTTCCATTGAAGGTCGTCCGCAACTTGAACCACCACATCTATATATGAATAACGATTTTTAACTACTTTTTCAATAGTTTTGATTGTCTTTTGAAATTATGTTGCCATTCAATAGGATATTAACTGACTGCAGGAGAGTGTGCATTGGACTGATGAAAGGTATCCGTTACTAGAGACGGTTAATATATTGTCGCATGTCCTATTGCAGCCGAAAAACATTAGTATGCAAGCGTTATCGTTCCGGTTTGAAAGGCACTGTAACTAGTGAAATTGCTAAGGTGTCTCAAAGCGACGAGCATATGGGTTGCTGTACATCATCTTAACTAGTGCAACGAGCAGGCGCATTACTTGCCATCAGGTGATCGTTACGTTCGGCTCGTCGCTTAATAGAATAACAAAAAAATCACCAGCAATGCGAGCAGCTTCTTGTAGCGTGTACGAGCCGATAAATCAACGCGAAATATTGAATAGGATTCGATACACACGCTGCGGCGCAACGCTAATGCACATACACATTTATTGTGGTACAAGTGATCAACTTTTAACTTTTATTTTGCTTATTGAAACGCTACTTACATTTCACTGAATATGAAAGAAAAGTTTTAGCAATTTTGTTACATTTTCAAATAAAACAACTTTGAAGTAATAGAAAGTGAAATAAAATTATGTCCGTTTGCGCTTTTTAATTGTGTGAGCGCGATTAAGCAACTTATCCAAAATATAGCGAATCTCAATGCTGGTCATCAGTCAATATAAGTTCTATGCTAGTCATAGACCTCCTACTAAGATCCTCACACTGAGCGGATCTACGCATAAATATGTATAGAGGTTATATTTAAGTTATACTTATAACATTCTTCGTTTTGCATTGGTGCTTAACAATAATTGACTTTCTTGATTATCTATATTAGAAATATTATTTTTTATTTGCTATATTTTATAAAGATAATAGTAATCCCTTAAGTATGTTCATACATCAATTTACTGCAGAGTTGATTGACTATTATAAACAGAAAAACGATGATCTATATCAACAAGTTCTGTGATAACGTATTTTATATGTTAATCGAAAAACAATACAATTCTTTACGAAGACTTCATCAACTTTGGACTCTTCTCCTTCATAAAGCGCCATCTTCTGTTGAAGGTCTGCGACCATAAAGCAATCTAAGTAAATGTAGCATGGTAAGGTATACCCTTTCTTTTTCTCCCTTAACTGAATAAAAAGTAATAATAAAATGTAATGAATACATGATTGCGAAGCTCTCGAAGCTTAAACCGACCGCAGCGCTGATGTTTTGCAATAATTGTGTTTATTTAGCACCATCAGGCGGTAGCGGCGACCTTTAGGGAAATTGGCCGGATTGCAGCCACTCGGCCCGTAATGACCGCAGCTCCATTGTGCTGTTCAGATTTATTATGGCTCTATCGAATCTATGATGAATAGAGCTCCGACTAATTGCTCCAGCACACGGAGGGTTCAGCCGGCCCACATCACCATTAATACTGATATTGGTTCTTTGTGTAAAATTAACAGCTTTAAACCTTTATTGAGCCATGTGTCATTTAAGTGGAATCAAATTTGATAATCTAAATGACAAGTTGATAATGAAAACTTTTATGGGAAAAAAATCGAAAGTAAGTCTAATAAGTAACAGAAACTGCGGCAGATCAATGTTAGATTTAAAGGCAAAAATATTATAAGAAAAAATTTACCTAAATTTTCTGGTGCTGCCGCAACGTATTGGAAGCACCGCTGTTCTTCTCTTGTTACTCATTTGAGAGAGTTTAATTATGAAATGAAATTAACAAGCGAATTGTCACGAAATAAAACTCTTAGAGCACAAACTCTTGCATGATTGCTGAAACAGCAATTCTTTAATAGCAGCCGATTCAGAATGAAGATGATAACTAAACTCCCGAACTGTATATATGAAGCTTCGAAATCGTATCGGCGATGAAAGTAAACTTTTAGTAAGGGCTTCCTTCTTGAATGTTTAATTGTTCTTGCTTCATCGTTAAGAAGTTTTTGTTAAACAATTAATTTATTCATAACTTTATGAATACCTTGCATTAGATAGACTTCATGCCGTCAGCACCATCCCCCAGTCCACCTGTCTCTTCTACGTGTAATGTTTTAGTTACTGGATATTAAATTGCCATAATCGCATCAATCAATACTGAGAAGAAATCTCTGAGTAAAGTTTTTGTCTTTCCATCAACTAGTTTCTTGCTCGTCTCTGATGATTGCGCTATACGTTGTAGCCGTTCATTTTACTTATTGAACTTAAGTACATATTAAACTTAAACATATTAAGATATCAATACCACTGATATTTTAATACTTTGTTTTTAATATATTTAAATGGCTTCTCGCCAACGTGAGATAGATTGAAGGAGACTAAAAAGTAAATGGTATCGTTGTTGTAGTGCAACTTTACCAAATCATATTTCCTGATTTTAACCTTAAATAAAATTAAGACCGTAGTTTACTTAATTTTAATATTTTGCGATATAACTGAGCCAGTTAACCGCGGGGAATGTTAGCTGAGAACTGAAGGCCGGAGGTTCAATTACTATGTTGCAATAGATACATAATTATTTTTGTATCGTCACCTTACATTCGTTAAAACTGAGTGTAAACAATGAATATTGAGACATTTTAATTTTGCTGTGTACATTTCATTATAAGGCTTTAGAGGAAATCAACAGCTCGCTAATGAACTATGAGATGATAATTCTTTAAAATTTTGATAACATATTCTTCGATGCATATATAGATATATAAAAAACTTATATATAAGAATAATGTAATTGCGTCAATTAATAAAATTCTTTGATTATATATAAACATAATTCAGTGTCAACACATACATACATACATCCGCGCCCGGAAGTGAGCAGCTTTATAAATTTACGTTTTAGTAATTTTGTACAAATGTACGCAATTTTATTATAACTCTATACACTAATCGTTAAAATTATTGTTAACAAAAGTGTTATAAACAATTTTAAATTGTTGAATAACAATAGATATGTGTAAGTAAAGTATACATCGCGTCATCAATGTGATGAAGTGATAATCTAAATACATGATATGTAGTGATAAACTTTATATATTATACTATTAACATTACATCACCACATGCCAATCATATTTGGTAATATATATCCATCGGCGTAAGTTACCGGTGTTGTTGTACAAGTGGGCGCATGCAATAACTAAAAAAAAAATTACCAAAAAAAAACTTAAATAGCTATCAAAAACGTATGTTACGTACTTGCAGATACGACTTGGCCCACTGTACTGTTGTTACAAAACCAAATCACTAATGCAGTATTAGTAACAGTAACAGTGGACTACTATCAATTGTATTTTTTATCATACTGTTAATATATTATACAGTTTATAAAAACAAAGATCTCGTACAAGTTGATATAAAAATTATAATGATTGGTCCTGCGCTCTGTTTAGGATACGTTCAGTATATATCTACAGCATCACCTATACAAAAGCTTGTTCTTCGTTCACCAACTGCTCTACCTTCATCGTTTCTAGTTTCCATCATATAGACGCAGGAAATGTCGTGAAAATGAAGATGATGATCGTGCTACGTTTTAGCTAGCAACGACATATCTCTACCCTTTCAAATTTCACAAGAGATGCGTCATTTCTTTCTAGTAACTGACGCAGAATAACGTAACACATAGATGTTTAACTTAATTTCCGTTGCGAGTTCACGGCTTGTGATCTGGGCCCACATCCGTCACAAGAACACGTATTAGAAAGTGCACGAAATTCGCGAAAGGTCAATGAAAATTACTCTCAAATCAAAATTCGACGGAAGAACGTATCCTAGCTCTGTAGTCATAAAGTGTATATTCAATTGTTTTGCCTGATAATGAAAACATAGTTTTATGTCATTAATAATTCATAGCCTCATATATATACCATATAATAGCTTTTATATAATGCAATGAGTTTATATAGGAAAGAGAAGTCGAAAAATATAGATTTTTACAATGAACATAACAATAGAAATATTAAAACTAATACATCTCCCCTCCTACCCTTTCCCCAGCTATGTGGGGTCGGCAAAGTATGTACTTCTCTTCCACATCCCTCTATCAGCCGTCATATCTGAATTCACACTCTTCTTACACATGTCATCTTTCACACAATCCATGCACACTTTCTTCGGTCTTCCTCTACCCTTATAACCATCCACGCTTATTCTCATTACTTCCTTTGTTATATGTCCTTCATCCCTCCGCACATCACGACCGCACCACGCTAACCTCTTACTCCTCAATTTCTGTCTCTGCAGCAACTTTTAGACTTCCTCTAATATACTCATTCTTGATTTTATCCATCCTCGTCACACCGCACATCCATATTAACATTCGCATCTCGGCTACATTTAATCTCCTTTAAAACCATTTAGCTTCAAGTAGCATAAAGTAGCTGCTTTATTCTTGTTTGAAAGAAGCTGTAGTTATTAAAATACACAAATTTGTTTTTTAAGTCGATTTGTATTTCAATAATACATTCAGATAAGTAACAGAGCGACATCTTATTTCTACCAACAAACAGCAATTTTAATGTATAAATCTTGTGCTTTATTCCTGTACCAAGGATGCTGCAGTTATTGCGGCAATAATAATCATATTACCTTTTACAATATATATACATATGCAATAGGTATTCGATAGTACAGGAACAGTCAAACAGGATTATGATTTTTTATCTTTTCTCCACCAACCCGCATTGGACCAGTTTAGTGGGAAATCGCCCAAATCCCCCCATATGTACCCTTACAAACGGCGGCCCCTGATGAAGGCAGCGCAGAGCCGATCGATAGGGGAGGCCTATGTACAGCAGTGGACGTTTGTTGGCTGATGATGATGATATCTTCTCTATCTAAACTGACCTTGTTAATAAAGAGTATTTAAACAGTTTGATTTGGGGTCAATGCCTATACAAATATATTATTGTATGAAACAAAACGTTTTGAAAGTAGACTCAACGCATCCCTGCAAAGGCCATGACATTTACTTACAACGACCACGAAGGTCCGCTGCAGTAACGACATCCGAAGCACCTGAAGGCAAAGCCTTCGAGCCCGATACAACGCATAACAAGACAAATCGTTTGATCAAAATTATTTCTTCGTTAAAGCATTCGTAAATTTTTCTGTTTTAAGAAAAACGTATAAAGGAAGCAGGGTCGTGGTCTTCTCAGAGAATATCTGATAATATATATCAAAAATCTCTGTGCTTAACTGTACTTAAAAATGAACTTATCAATTTAGCTATTTAATCTACTTAATACCAATTCACCTGCTCGTGGTGCACCCTGCTCTAATCAACGAACGAGGCTCTGGCTCCACCCACCCGCATTGGGCGAGCGTGGTGGGAAATGGCTTAAATATCCCCATATGAACCCCTACATACGACCGGCCCTAGCGGCGAGCGGTACCGGAGGATATGCTGACTGTATGTGGAGATATTTGGGGGAGTCCTATGCCCAGCAGTGGACGTCTATCGGCTTCTGATGATGAATAGCAATTTAACAAAGTCAAAGCATAGTTGTGAATATTTTGAGTAACTTGAGAGGTTATTACTTATTTAAGTTTAGGAAGCCAGAGAAGGAAGTGCTTATTTGCCTGTATGGAGCATCATCATCATTTCAACCGATCGTCGTCCACTGCTGGGCATAGGTCTCTTGTAATGTGTTACACAAACGACGGCCTTGTGTTATTTGAATCCAGTGGCTCCCAGCAAATCCTTTCATATCCTCTGTCTACCTAGTGAGGGGTCTGCCAACGCTGAGCTCTCCGGCGTGGGATTTTTAAGACTCCAAAATCCATCGGTTCTATAGAAGGATACATAGATTAAATAAAAAAAATATTTATATTAATAGCTGAATTCGTAGAGGTTATTAAACGAAAGGACATGCAACCCGTTCATGCATAAAATTGTGCTAAATATCCATCAGCAGTTTGCCAATACCGTGCACCAGCTACGCCTGCTCATCGAAGAGTTTCTTCACTTTAATTAAATCCAAATGTTTCGTCCTGATGTTGCTTAACTCGCTCGCCGTTTATGTTTCGACCCACGCACACTTAGCGGACAACATTTAACTTACTTTATTTAACTTTATACTTAAGTTACACATTAAGTAAATATCGAGATTTTGTATAAAATAAACACATTGACTTTCGCAGTCAGCGACTAAGTTGTAATAGAACCTGAGATCTTTGAAACACAGTAATTATTACTAGTTCAGCTTAGATCATGATAACTCCTTGTTTATGTGTTCTTCGGAAGAAATATTTCAATTAATCCACAAAGAGACAAGACAAGCGAGATGGTCACCGATGGTAAATCTTGTTACCCCAGTAATTTTACTAACTCCAGTGCCGTTCAAATAGGAACACAGTAATATTTACAAACTACGGTTTGCAATAAATAGGAGTTGATGTGGTACCTAGACAGTTTCTGGCAACAGCGACCTACCACCAGTAAATCAAATGAGAGATTTAATAATAAATAAAGTTATATACAAAGATAAAATTATATAGTTAGGAAGCTCGCTGGCCTAATGGTTAGAGCGTGCGGCCTTCATTGTGAAGGTCGGGGGTTTTAATCTCGGCATTTACACACATTACCGGTGATTTTAATATTTAAGTTGTGTACATTTGTGAACTTTAGTTACAACAGCGAGATACGAACGGTGAAGGAAAACATCGCGAGGAAACCCGCACATGAATTGGAATTCATTCTAAGGTGTGTGTGAAGTCACCAATCCGCATTGGGCTCGCGTGGTGACTATGGTCCCATCACCCTCACGTTGAGGGTAGGCCTGTGCCCCAATAGTTGGGACGTAAATTGGCGATTGAAAAAAAAATTATATACTATATCTTTTTAATTGAAAGTTTACTGTAACACGTATAATAATCCGTTACGCTCGTTAACTTTAACTGAACAATAAAGACATACACATGTCTTAATTATTTCGCTACTAAATTAATAATACCTCCATGGTGCAGCTGAACTCCTCACCTTGTAATACAGAGGTTTTAGATTCAATCTGACTGAAACTGAGTTTAGTTTGATTGGGTGCGCTATTCTTTTTATTCGAAGAAGCGACGAGATAAGCAAGACGTTCACCTGGTGGTATGTCGAAGCTCTCTCATCAACCACACCAACCAGACCCGTTATATAAATTACCGGGACAAGGAAACATTTTATTTTTCAAGCACATTGTAGTGGAGTGCCATCTCAACTAGCGTCACGTTGCTATGAGCAGGTGTATCATCTACAATCAGGTGAACAGCTCGCTTGTCTTGTGTTAACGTCCCATAAAAAAAACACTCCACCGAGCTGTTCGGTTACATCAGCAGCTCGCCGATGCAGCCTCACGCCGTGCGATTACAATCTGTGACACTTTCGCATAGAGACGATACTCCGCCGGCGTTCCCACGCGATACCATCAGCAACCACCGCCGCGCTCGCGGCAACCATCATAGCAATTTCTGACAATATATTATTGATACGTTATAATATGGGTTACCCTACATTTAGACGGGTGTTTGTATCAAACTATATTCATTATATTCAGCATTCAGATTAAAGACTTTAAAAGATGAAATAAGAATGCTTCTCCAAGAGTTCTATACCACAACAATATAATTTATATATCTATAACAATAGTATTGTTTCTAATAAAAAATAATTTATATCTTATACACTAAAATCAATGAAATAGTTTACAAGTACTTTAAATTTCATTAATATATCATAGAAAAACCAACTTAACTATTTTTATTAGAAAGGTACAAAATATATGTTTCGGCCATGAAAGTAGTGTAAAAATCCTATAACAGAAGTTATTGTCAGGATTTAAAATATTGGCGGAGATCACTTAGAGATAATGATACAGTATATATGATATATGAAGTAGATTTAATAAAAACATAGCAATGGATAAATAACGATACGAACGTTCTCACAATAAAAAATATTACGCAATATATCTGTATTTTTTTAATCGAAGCGGTAAGAGTAGCTAGGCGTTCACTTAATGGTAAGTGATACGCCTGCCCACTTGTGGCTCTAGTTAGGATGGTATACACTACACCATATTGCACCGCTTTAAGACATAAGATGTCGAGTCCAATTACCTTGCCGCGGTGGTATCTATATATACGGTCGCCGGCAATATAGACCTACCACCAGTTCCCGCTACTTTGTATGATCCGTATCCGGTGAATTTGTATCGCGTGGCCACCAGACACCTGCTGGAGCTGCAAGTAGAAAGCAGTCGCATGCACACCGCACGCCGCACGCACCCGCGCGACCGTCCAACGCAATGTTGTGATATCATCTTCATAATAATTACCTCGTTGGTTAATTGACATAAAGAATTTATGAACTGCGCACTGAGCTGTGGGACTTTTTTATATCTTGTATTCGTACAACACAAGGAACATATAAAGAAATAGTATACTTATATAGGGTGACGAAAACAGCCGTCTCTTCGCTAAAAGCAATTCCTTAGAAACAATTAATGAATGGTCATGACTAAATGAAACTATTTCATTATTTATCGAAACGACGAGACGAGCCACATGGTCACTTGAAAGTAAGTGATACAATTGTCTAAAACAACATGGAGCTAGTTACAATGATATACACAACAACGAATTGCGCTCGTCGCTTTGGGATATTGGTTGTTGAGTCTCCTTACCTGAGTAGATTAACCAGCTACAACTCAGCATATTGCACAGTACTGATTGTTGTCAGAGGTAAGAACTGTGGTGGTACCTACATAGGCGGTCTCCGACAACAGAAACCTGCTACCAGCAGACTCACCTCTCACCTTCCATCAGTAGAACTCACGAAGAGCTAGATACAATATCTGTTGTACATTTAGATATATAAATTTTTCCTTTCGCAACATTTCTCTCACCCATACTAAATTTTCCTTATCAACATCCTGCAGAATGTGGACATAAATTTTTCCCAAGAAACTCCACTACTAATATTATGTACTAATTCTTATTTCCTGTTAAATCGCAACTTTGAATAACAAAGCTTTTATAGGCACATCTAGCCACATAAGAAACTAAAATGTATTCAGCGATTTAATGGTTAGAAGATAGTCAGGACACCTTGTAGTTAAATCATAATCTCTTGCTTCTTTATGCTGATAAACAATGTGGAAACTATGTCGTCTTCCAGTGACAATTGTGGTGTATCCAATCAATTAACTAGGGTAATGAAATTATCGAGTAATGCCTAAATATATCTATAATAACGAAGGTCTTTTCACATAACCAAGAGCTATAAAAACCAAACAAATAATGGTTCCGCTCGTGTCATCACGACAGTGTTTGCTACCGCTTGGCGACAGGCAATATTTGCTTAATCCTCACCTAGATAGAAATGTGCAAAACCTCGCGTATTACAAAACATCCTCGACTCGCGCGTAGGTCTCAGTGATCAGCATCACGCCCCTTTCGAAGACAATCGTATAATATATCAGAAGTTTTTACGAGCCATGTAAACCAGCAGTAGCACGCCAATAAACATTTCAAACACAAAAGGCAATAACTGTAAAAGCTAACAAAGTGCTAGGGAACGCCATTGTTAGAGCTTTCGGCTTCGTAAATACTATTTACAGTTCACACACACAAATCTTTAGTCTTAACTTTATGTAATTTTTTATTGTTTTATAAAGTGTGTGTAATTTATGTTACACTTCCTTTTTAATCACATAGACTACTTATCTAATCACATAGATCACTTAACTTCTATTGTAAGTTGAGAATTACTAGTCGATGCTAAAGCACGTCAGTATAGAATCAACTTCTTCATCGTCATCATCATCATCATCTAATAAACGCACACAACTGGACTCTGATCTCCTCATAAATCCAAGCCTCTTTACTCTTTTCTTGAATATGGGAATATTACATCATATCTAAACAAAAAGAAATCTGTAGGAATTCTGCCGCCGTAACAACATCACGGGATGTAAGCGGTCCCGCACAACAAGGACTCACAGGATCCAAGCCAACCTCACCTGCTCGTGGTGCACCCTGTTAATCAACAAACGAGGCTCTGGCTCTCACCAACCCGCATTGAGCCAGCGTCGTATGAAATGATCCAAATCCCTCCATATGACCATCTAAAGACGACCGACTCGAGTAGTAGTAGCGCAAGACAGATCGATGTGGGGAACTTTGGGAAGACCTATGTCCAATTGTGGGCGTCTATCGGCTGATGACGATGATGACCACAGTGTAATCACCATCATGTGAAATTGGGGTAGTGAACAATTTAGTTACAAAACATCGTGCTTCAACTGAAGCAGTCCACTTTTTAATTGAAGAATTTTGCTTGGCTACAAAAAGTCATAAGCGACTTATACACAGAATATTAATAAGCGAGAGCTCCAGTTAGAATACTCACACGGCTCCATAGTACGATTGTCATCAAATTAGATGTTCCGTTACTAGTAACTTTATTGGAGAAGTTACAAACACGTCGATTAGTAATGCAAAACCTTCTTGTCGATTAAATGCGACAATCCCGTCCTCGAACCCGATCCTACGTGTAATGGTATAAAACCTTGAGCCATCGCAACCTCTCCGTTCATTCTTGAGTTTAAATGTTACATTTCAGGTTCTTGTGTCTACTTCGTTCTAATATCTATCCGGTCTAGACTTGTTGACATTTGTACACTGTTAAAAGTAGCTGACGATAGGTGAGCGTCATTATAATGCAATTATTGTATCGCGATTCATGTGTAAGTTAAGTTATTCATTATCTATATTAACTATTAACTATTTCATATCAACTTAAACGACTAACAGAAACTGAAGAGGCATAAAGTTTCAACTGAAATTATTATGGCGTGGAAACCAAATTCGTGTACTGTTTGCAACAAAAAAAAGCATTACCAAAATTTGTTCCCTGTAAAAAGGCAGTGAAAAGAACAAACTAATTCTCTATTTCTTCTATTTCATCTTAAGTACAACTAACCAATACATAACCTCAGTTACATGTGG
Organism: Troides aeacus; assembly: GCA_033220335.2. NCBI lineage: Eukaryota > Metazoa > Arthropoda > Insecta > Lepidoptera > Papilionidae > Troides > Troides aeacus. The sequence continues at coordinate 10,044,050 of CM067288.1, forward strand.
TGTGAGACCGATGGCAAAGTTTGCTCTCCTATAGTATTCAGGCTGTCACATTGTCAGCCGGAACACCGCCACACTATACTAACTCAACATCGCCATCAGCTCGCCTATCGGCTGTTGGACACAGGCCTCCCCCAAGATCGGTCGGCTTTGCGCTGCCCGCAACTGCTTCCGTCGACCTTCTTCTTGTTGGGGTTTATATGGATGGATTTGGGCCATTTCTCACCGCGCTGACCCAATATGGGTTGATGGGAACCAGAGTATCATTTGCCGATTAGCAGGGTACACCAGGTGCAACTGAGGCTTAGGTCCGTAAGTTCTTGTGTGGGAGGGACAGCTTACACCTCAATATACGAGATTACAATTACCTACTAATTATGCTTCGAGGTAATACGAGTAAAGTTCTCACAGCAAATCTAATATGTAGCAATAAATATAATTATGTAATTACAAAACAAACATATACATAAGAACAGTGTAGAAACTTTTTACTGTGTCACGCAAAAACCAGTGCTTTTCGTTAATAAGTGAAGCACCTCGAGAAACATTGTTACGTCGCAGCGCGCGGCTGAATTATTGCATCGAGTTACACAACCGCGCCTGCGCTATCATATGTACGAGATCGTTAATCGTTAGTATTTTATATAACCAGCGCTAACAATGGCACCATGGGAACTCCTCTTCGGCTTCTCCAGCAGGTGGAAGCGGATTTACTATAAATTTCAATTGCCCTCATAAGCAATGTCACCCGGCGCCGATTGCGCTCGCGGCCTGCCGGCGGCGAGAGCGGCGCGTATTGTGTGCGACGAGGGAAACAATTAACCCAAATTTGTATGAAACACAATTACATGCTTGTAATTTTTTCCTTCTTTCAGTATTCTGTATGAAAATATCTTTTTCTATTCATTTTCTAAGTGAAAATTCGTTTCTATTTCTACGAGAAGTTACATCATTATATTTGTAGCGAAGCAGTGATCACAAACTCATTTAAATATCTGTGTAAGTTGAAGTATTATTGGATCGGGACTTCAAATATTTGAAAACCAGGTTGTTTACTAGTCATTACACGTCTGCCTATACTAGAGGTGTAAGATTATTTACACAGCATCACATTACCTAAGTTGTTTCACTAAATACAGCATTCATCGAATTGAAACTTAATCAAGGTCGAACATTTCTATAAAAATATTTACGGAATACATAAAAATCTTGGAACTTGCTTCGTTTTGTTAAAAGAGTTAAAAAGATATAATTACGAAGCTCATATAAGTAAAATAAGTAAACAACTTATATAAGTTGACTATTAAAAACCAAGGTACTGCGAGTTAAGCTTTTCCACGTCAGACACTTGCCACATCCTACCTGTTGCAGCATTACATCCTTCTCAGGCTCCTATCGTAACCAGCAATATATTAATAGACACTATTACATTTAGTATGTATTACGTATGAATTTAATTACTTATTTATATATATTTGTAGTTGTTTAGTTATATTTACTTTCTTAAAACAATCTGTCGCCGTCCTTATTGCTTTACAATTTCCGTCTAACTTAAGGTTGCTCGAAGGCGACCGCAGCAAACGACGAGGTCTCCCGTTATATATCCGATACAAATTTCTATTTGTCTTATTGTTTTCTTTTTTGCAATAGCATAAAAAATTTACGAATTTATATACTAAATTTCATCCAAATTTTAACTTTCTACTATCCTATTCGTAACTTTTACTGTTCCATTTATAACACTCTACCCTAAGATCAAAAATTCTTAATCTTTCGTATCTTAACACATAGTTTATATTTATATCAAAACATAATATTGTCGATTAAATAAAATACTAACTGAACCCCTTTCTCGATTTACTCATCGTACCACCCCTACCCTTTGGGAAAGAAGTTTGTAAAATCTATTCCTAGCGGTCCTCTAAATGGCAGAAGTAATTAATATCTTTGATGTTTTGTGCTTTTACGTGTAATACTTTAGGAGGCACCGTAACGAGTCAAGGAATCTCTAGATATCTTATATGTATAGATTAAATTAAAATAGCTAACACGAGAAGAATATAAGGTGAACGAGTTCCTAACGCAGTCAGGAAACGGAAGAGGTAATTAACGCAAATGAAATGAAGTTAATAGGGGGACCGGAAAGTAATATCGTTTCTGCGCATGCCAATACTTGATTGTCATTTGTCAGCTCATTGTTTTGTTCAGAGGCGTACCAAAGACATTGTGAGGTTATAGTGATTTCTTTACTTATAGACAATTGAATTACAATTTTTTTTTGTAATTTTGGGTAAAATGGCCAGCCAAATACCAGAAGAGGTACACATCCGGCATTGCATGCTCTTTGAGTTTCGCAAGGGAAATAACGCAACAGTTGCTACCAAAAACATTTGCGATGTTTATCCAAATGCACTGGACATTCGTAAATGCCAAAGGTGGTTTTCCAAGTTCAAATCGGGTAATTTTGATCTTTCCGACTCGTATCGATCAGGAAGACCATCAGCGTTAGACAACGACGTGTTAAGGGCGGAAGTGGAAGCAAATCCGTGTCAGACGATCGAGGAATTGTCAAACAGTCTCAACAAACCTTGGTCGACCATCCAAGAACATTTGAAGCAGATTGGAAAAGTAAGCAGAGCAGGTGTTTGGGTCCCGCATAATCTGTCCGAACAGAATAAGGCTAACCGATCAATCACATGCAACTTATTGCTTCAACGACACAACACAGAAGCGTTTTTTGATCGCTTGATCACAGGAGATGAGAAATGGGTCCTGTACGATAACCCAAAACGCAAAAGGCAGTGGCTCTCTCCAAATGAAATCCCTCGGAGTACTGCTAAGCCAGGTTTACACCCCAAAAAAGCGCTTTTGTGTGTTTGGTGGAGTATTCGCGGCATTGTTCATTTTGAATTACTGAAACCTGGAGAAACTGTTACTGCAGACCTCTACAGCGAACAATTGCAGCGAGTCAATCAATCTTTAATTGAAAAGTGGCCAGCGATTGTCAACCGAAAAGGCGTCATTCTCCAACATGACAATGCAAGACCGCACTGCGCAAGGCGAACTCTAGAAAAAATTAATGAATTGGGGTGGGAGGTGCTGCCTCATCCACCATATTCGCCCGATGTTGCACCATCGGATTTCCACTTATTCCGAGCGCTGCAACACTTTTTAAGTGGCAAAACATTTGCAAATTTGGATGATATCCAAAATGCCATCTCTAGATATTTTGCCGAAAAACCAATTAATTTTTATCGATCAGGGATTGAAAATTTACTCACTAGATGGCAAAAGGTTATTGACAATGATGGGGAATACATCATTGATTAAAAATAAAGACTCGTTAAAAATGTATGTGTTTGTATTTAGCGTAAGAAAACGACATTACTTTCCGGTCCACCTAATATAATCTTGTTACGGTAACTAAACATAAATAATTGCGGGTCGATAAGATTGACAATTAGAAATGATAATGAACAACTTGCTGATTGATTTCTGATAATGATAAGCACGTGTAATGACATTATAATGATTAACCTCTAATCTTAGACGATAAAGGATTTATAGTTTGGTAGCTTTAAGTGACAACGAGAAAAGCGCTTTGCCTTAAAGACTGATGACGTCTAATGCTGTAAGGTCTTCGAGTCCTGATATGCTTCTTACAAAAAAAAAACAATTACATGATGTGCAATGTGTGTGGAATTATCTAAACTCTATCATTATGAACATGTCTAAAATATAGAGTCAGATCCAAATCAACTGCCATCATAATTTCATCACCCTCGAAACATTTTCTCCGACCTTTCCATTATCCGATGTGTCGAATGGTACGCAGCTCGTGTGGTAATTGTCACTCGGTATTGGGTTCGAATCGTGATGGATCTCCAAATTGTGTAACGTTTTTTTTTTTTCGGAACAATTGTTTTGCGACACGATCATTACTACAATAGGATAACAACCGGCACATGACGCGATTGACTCGTGACTTTCTCTAAGCAGGATCTTACTTTTGTTCTTAGCGCACTCTTTCATAATATTCCTTTTGTTTCCTACAGCTTCGAAGTATACAAAAGGTGTAACATGTTCACACAATTTCAAACCTGATCTTGTTTTAGATTTCAACAATAGTTAACTTACTGAACTATATCCATTATACGTACATTGAAAAATTACCAATCTTTAGTTGTTAGTAATCGTTACGTTTGTACATAACAACGGGAAGCACGTTAAGATGTTTACACAATACCACATTGTACACTTAAGGACTTAAGCAGTAAACTTTCAACTGGAACACAGTGTTTTTCAAAGTTTTATTGTACCGACCTCAGGTGAAAATTAGCAACGGAAATTTCGCTTCCTAGCTGAATTACATCTTATTGAGGTTCTTTACGTCTTATTTTACTTATTATGAAAATATGTTTATAATTACATGTATTGTAATAAATAGACATTGTTCTTTAACAAATAAATCATACAATGAACCATATATCAAATAAAACATAAACAATCAAAGCGAAAATAGCAACACTGTCAGCGATGAGTTATTCATGCCGGCCGCAACACCAGTCAACCTGTCGGAGGTAACAATCAGTTAGCTGATTATAAACTACTTATTACAACGAACACCAGTCAGAAGACTAATTGGCAGTAAAAGTAGAGCCGCTGTTAGTTTTTGTTCGTAAATTACGGAAGTGACTGCTATAACAGCGTTATGAACTAATTGAATGTTTATATTTTACCGATCGAAAGGAAGGATGGTTCTCAATTAGCTTAACATCAAAGCGACTATAAGGAGACGGCAACTATTGAGGACTTTACGATTATTATTGAATGAGTACATGTAGGAGAGAAAGTAAGAATAAATAAGGATAGCATAAAGGAATGTAATACTTATTAAAAGGAGCCTGATTAAGGAAGAAGTGAGATAACAATAAACGTACAAGTCTCCACTTTATGTACAGACTACATAGCTTTGATCGGTTTGGAGCTAGAGATATTGTATGGTATTCTCATACGATCCGTATCACCAATCTTTGCTGGATACCGTAGATGTTAGTTCTCCACCATTACCAACAGCCAGCCTCGTAACCAGAGATTTACTTTGGCACACGAAAATTCATCATCATCATCCAATAGACGTCCACTGCTGGACATAGACCTTCCCCAAAGATCTCCACATCGATCGGTTCTGCACTGCCGCACCCAGCGCCTTCTCGCGACCTTCGTTGTAGGAGTCATATGGAGGAATTTAGGCCTTCACACCACGCTGGCCCAATGTCCAGAGCCTTGTATATTAATTAGCAGAGTGCACCACAAGCAGGTGAGGTTGGCTTGGATCCCGTGAGTTGTATTGCGGGACTCGCTACACCCCTTACACGAAAATTACTGGACTATAATATGTATCACAAATAACTGGACTTGTGAGGCTGTGTATATCTTAAGTAGAATACGTTGCAGTATATAATATATATATAAGTAGCTCGCTGGCCTAAAGGTTAGAGCGTGCGGCTTTCATTCCGAAGGTCGCGGGTTCAAACCCCGGCATGTACCAATGACTTAATATTTAAGTTATGTACATTTGTGAACTTTAGTTACAACAGCGAGATACAAAAACGGTGAAGGAAAACATCGTGAGGAAACCCGCACACTGATATCATCTTTGTGTGTGTGTGTGTGGTGGTCCAAATAAAGTGGCAACAGGCTCGCCCCCTGTTACATGGGACCCAATCTGACCACATCTGGCGAAACGTGGGTGGTTTATTCACCTCTGCCTACCCCAACTGGGAAAAAGGCGTGACAATATAAAAAAAAAAAAAAAAAAAAATATAATATATACTATGAGGTAAGTCTCACATTCGTCCTGTCGCTTTTTTAAATCGAACATAGAACCTACAGGTTATAAGATAATCGGCCAACCGCTGCGCTACGGGTACTGTTAATCTCCCAAACGTTAGAGTTTAAATATGGGAGACCACCGCTTTCTGAGATACGATATAGCAACATGCTTTCAAATATTTTGGTATTTAGACACTTTTAGGCTTTTCTACGAAATCTAGATAAGATATAAAGATATGAAATATTTTATTTAATGTGAAATCAACCGATTGAATAAGAACAATGTCATGTTCGTGTTGAAGTTCGTACTTGACCGAGTAAATTTTGTGGCTGAGTATAATGAAAATAATCCGAGCCACACGGATACTTAGGTTTGTGTGCATATCTGTGTGTACGTGTGTACGTGTGCCGGTGGGACCCGTGGGACGGGTTGCTTAATACACAATTAATATTGTTATTAACAAACAATACGAGTAAAACTTTTATTAGTTAATACGAAAAGGAGACAAAAGCGTAAGATTTTGGTAGCAGACAGTAAACTTTGATTATTACTTAATAAGTTTACATTTCTCTAAGATAGAATGTCACTTACCATCAGTAATTTTTAAACTTTGACTTTATCCTTTATCTTTAAATTATTATAAAACTACATCATTATCATCATCACCCTTTGTTTATCCACTGGTGGATTTAAGTCTTCCCCAATGCATACATACATACATATATATCACGCCTCGTTCCCAGTGGGGTAGGCAGAGACCACCTCTCTCCACTTGCTACGATCCTCGCACACCTCTCTCACTTCCTCCACTTTCATAAGCGTCTTCATGCAGGCTCATCGTCCCCAATGTCATATTCCATCCCATACCAGTTCAGCTTGTAGATTTTGAGAGCTACGTCAACAGCTTTAGTTCTCCACAGAATTTCTTCGTTCCGGAACTTGTCTCTTAGAGAAATGCCAAGCCTATCTCTCTCTATCGCTCACTGTGCTACTTTGAATCGGTGGAGCAGCTCGATAGTCAGGTGCCATGTCTCAACGCCGTAAACAAGAGTGGGGAGGAGGCACTGGTTAAAAACTTTACACAAAAGTCGTTTTATAAACAAAAATAAATTCAACATAACTGTCTGTCCTTTTAGGAGCTGCGACACCGCAGCGGGGTATACATACACGAGTTAAGACACTACTTTTTTTATAGATAAGTAAAAGGTTTTTGTCACCATTATCATCATATCTCGTCTTTGACTTAGACGTCCGTCATTTTGGAGCATATTTATAATACTCCGTAAGCTAAGCATCTGAATTAACAATCGCAGAATGTTCCAAGTGCTAGCTGCTGCGTTTTTCCTTAGTTTGTTACTACGATCGTTTTTTACTACCTGTCCATAGTATTATGGCGTAGTAGATATTCATATCTCCCAAATAAAGAACCAGATTCTATATTAAATATTAACTGTCATTATAATTATTACCAGCCGATAGACGTCCACTGCTGGACATAGGCCTCCTACAAGGATCTCCACATCGATCGAACAGCGCTGCTCGCATCCAGCTGCTTCCCATTTCCCACTACACTGGCCCGATGTGGGTCGGTCGGAGCCAGAGTCTAGTTCGTTGATTAGCAGGGTGCATCACGAACAGGTGATGTTGTTTTGGCTTTTGTGAGTTGTTGTGCGGGACCCCTTACACCCCTATTGTAAATATTAATTCTATAATCATAGTATTATGATTTAACAAAATCTAGTTTAATATCTTGGTCTATCCAATATCTAATGTATTGTTCTACTGCTACTTGACTTTTTATTCCGATTCTTCTTCTTCATACAATTCAATTCTACGTATCATCTGTCATGATGGAACTCTTGGGAAAACTGTTTGCGGATGCGATAGCGGTTCACTATTGTTTATAGCTTAACCACGATTTCTTTCTGCCGTTTACAACTTTAACTAAGCAATCGTCCGCTTTTTATCAACAGATAGTAAACATTGTCGTGTCCAATTGCATCCTGGGTCCATTATGAACAATGCAGCATCCTTGACATCGGATTCCGCTTCGCGATTACTATCGCGTCGCTACATGCAAGTGACACGAGTCTGACCTTTCACTGCCGATGCTCTAGCGGCTATAATACATTGTAAATGTAACGCACGAATGTAATCCGGACGAAAGGTTAATGTATTTAGACTGTATCCTTTTTTATTGCATTATGCGAACTGATGCTGAACCAACGACGTCATTATATAAAGACTGCAACAGTACAAAGTAATAATAAATCTTTTGTGACAGTGATCTATTCGAATCTTGTTATTGAAAATGAAAGTTGTTTACTAAGTGTAAGGTATCAAGGGTATGAGTAGAGATATTCTTATTGCCATCATCTAAATAATACTGTTTAAATTTTACTGTATCGCAGTATAAACAATACTGTAGCTGGTCATGTAATAATAAGGCCAGAGATGGTGGAGCAAGGTCGCCATATAATATCTTCGCACTTACACACTGGTAGTATGAACATTGTAATTACGGTTGTATATACAACATTGGGCTAATAAGTTGCTTAACAAATAAAAAACCCTTTGACCATTTAAACTTCACGATATATATGGCCCCGGAATCGAATCTGTGTCTCACGTGATATTTATACAATCGCAATTAGTGTAACCTTCACATTAATTTAAAATGATAACTTCCATTAGTTTTAACCTTGATATTTAACAAAATATCGGTTCACTTGAGTTGTTAAAGCATTTATCAAAGTTTTTCATATATGTAACGAAACTTACAGGACTCACTTGATGTTGTGGGTCTTTGTTGTTTTGGTCGTGTAAATAAATAACGCGTGCTCCAAACAGTACACATATATACTCTTAAAATTCACTTACATTCATAAAAGAAATTAATCATTAGCATGTACAGTTAACTGCGCTGTCATAGAAATGTAAGTGATTTCTATTTCATGACACTCTATCTTCGTAGTTACAAAATTTTTATGAAAGCACGACACGACATCTCGGTCTGGTTTTATTCCGCGTATTGTGTGATTAAATAAGTGAATAACTCTACATTTGATTATAAATATTAGCATCAGATGCGGTTGTTTAGTCTTCAAAGTGTCAAGTGAGAGAAGTATGACGGAATAATAGAGAACTATCCACAGCGGCGACGCGACGGTACCTTTGTGGTGCTGGATACACGCCGAAATGTTGTTTCCCTATAACGTTATGTTAGGATATTTATATAGTTAAGTTTCAAGACAACGATCCATAAGATCTATAGTCTATATTTATTTCTATAGATATTCAAATACTTTTATTATTTCGGACATCTTCAAAGAGGATCCCTTTATGAGTTCCCGAGGTTGATCCTGGAAAGCAAAGTTTCTGGAAAACGTGCACCTGGTTGATGACATTAAGGAACGGACCGGGTTTAAATACCATCAGTTGAAAAGAATAGCTAAGGATCGAATTGGTTTTGTCAATCTGATCGCCAAATTTCAATTTGAAGAGGGCATCTAATGGTGATGATGATGATTAAAATAGTATCGTTAAGTTTGCTTAGAAATGATTTTCGACAGAGATGTGGGCTGTGAATGTAACCGAGGCGGTCGCCGGAAACAGACGGCTACTATAGGTGAGACCGTTTACTGATTTATGATTAGTGTTAATGTGGCCATTATTAACATCGTTGACGTGTACAGTAATGAATGGACGATGCGGTAGAGGATCATTACCCGAAGCCATTCGTCGAGTACAAATGGTATGTTATAACACCGGGCGGCGCCGCGTACCGCCGCGCGTACCGCCGCCGTCTCGTTACATAAGGGCGGGGCGGTTTCGCAATTGGAAAGGATACAATAATGCACCGGCTCATCAATACCGGACGCTGGTGCAACTGTTAAGAGCAAGCGTTGTTTATTTTAAATAACTTTATTACTATAAAAACTACGTTTCATTTCTATTGGTCGTGGCTCTCCGCTGCCGTCGCCGTCGTCACCGCAGTTGCGTGCAAGTAAGACTCCTGCATAACTCTTATGTTACTGCCTCAGTAGAGGGGTATCGAATGTAGGATTGACTCACGAAAAAAAAAGATCGGTACCGCTACAGCTCCTATTGCAACCGACAAATATTAGTCTTCTTATATGTAAGACTGTCGCTAGTGAAATTACTGGGATAACGAGACTCAACATCTTATGTGACAAAGTGGTGCAGTAGTATAACATCCTTACCAACGCCACGTTTTTATGGGCGAGCGTATCACTTACCATCGGGTGAACGACCTGCTCGTATCGTCGCTTAATTGATTAAAAAATGTATTATAATTATTTTAAGTATTCAATTTATCACTAGTTTACTTAGTTCAATGTATAAATACAAAATACTAAAGTTACTAAAATAAATACTAAAGTGTGTGTAGTTAGAAATACTACAATATAATCAAAGAGACTAAGCGATGTGTCAAGTACAAGTATTCAGTTACATTATTTATAACAATAAATTCCTAATTCCTTTTTTATCTTATGTTATCTTCTATGTAATACACAAACGAATGTATATTGAATTTTTAATATTAATGCTTAGATAATAACAACTTTCAAAAAGCTCCAAAATAAGTTAGCGATAATGGCATATATTATACTAAGCTAAAATGATATTCTTTGATATATAAATTTATTGAAAGATCGAAAACTTGGTAATGATTAATTAAACTAAATTGACAATTTTGTATGAATCTTTCCATTTCCACTACTTCCTTCCGCTTTTGCCTTTTTCCTTCAAGTATTTTGTTGCACAGATAAAATAATGGTTAATATATAGTATTAATGTAATCTCGTGCCTCGTGCCGCAATCCGGACGTAATGCTCGTGACCCGGGTCTGATGTCTCGCTAAACATAATTTATATCATTTGCCTCGCGTCCCCGTCGGTGCCGTAACATGGTCTTGGACCCATCAGTTTCTCATGCAGCCGTTCAGTAATCACTTTGTAATTTTTCTATATTGTTCTACAAATCATTTCACTTGGAATTACGAATCAGATAAATAAGTAGTATATGTGTGGTAATAGTGACTTTACTATGAAATTTATCTGGGATTAAAACGACCATCTCGTCGCTTCATTGAATAAAAAAAAAAGAAAATTTACGTACAACTGGGTCTACACATTAAGGTTGATGAGGAAGTGTAAGAGGATGATAATTTTTTTACAATAAAAATTGATGGATAAAGATGTGTTATGGGGTAGAGGAGGAGAAATAAATAACAACATAATGCATATAGTATTTTTGGGCAGAATATGTTGTATTACGCCTTTACAATTAAGACAAAACCTTTCTTTTTAAAAATCCCGTATATGAGGAAGATCCTTATCAACCATATTACAAACATATGGTTGATAAAGATCCTTGTTATACGTAAAGGTGTATGGAGGTATTGAACGAAGTTCCGCGGCGTCGCTCGGCGGGTGGCGGGTGGCGGTTGCCTGGTGCCGTTGCTGCAACCAGCGATTGTTAACGAACAATGAGCGGCCGGCTGCTGGTGTCGATCTCGCAGCGATCTCTGCGCATCCTCCGCAGCTTCAATCTGCTGGAAATAGCGCGTGACCGTTTATTTTTCAATTAGCGGGCATTTTGTTTTGATTATCCGCTAACGACGCGCTTGCGAAAGTGTTCGCGTATCCACCAGTACATTGTTCGCCGCGATGGTAATGAGAGATTACATAGTATATTGAATTCACACTCGATGGCGATGGTCGGCGCGCCACACAAACTTAAGTGATATGTAAGAATTGTGCATATACTTCAGCAGTTAATTAAAGCAGCGAATGTATAATGAGCGCAATAATTACGCAAATTATGTTAATAGCGCAATAAACGTTGTAGATGGGCGCGTTAGAGATTTAACAGAAAGTAAAACGTTTCCAGCTGACAGATAACATTATTCTTACTTATTTATTACACAACACTTCAACTGAATTAACTGAAAGCAGCTAGCGATCACTAGCCCTTCAATTCATATCAATGTGACGCTGATTGGTGTTCGCACTGGAACATATTGAACTTGTCGCTATGATACGTCACACGATCAAAATATCAATCACATTTACTTCATTAAGTACTGATAGTACAGTCCTGTAGTCTCTAGCTAGTAAGAATAGGACTAAGGTATGCACTGCCTACCATAGAAGGCGACTAAAAGGGTGTAGGAGTTTCTCGGGCCTTGAGGGTGGGGGCCATGTTAACACAAAGTGTAGAGAGGCATCGGTGCGTTCTATAAGAGTTCCCGGAGCTTCATGGAATGCACTGATGCAGACTACCGAGGGGGTTATAGTGAGTAATAATCTCATATAAACCTGACTTCCTTCCAGAAGCATGGTATTATTCGAAGTTTCCTTCCCGAAACCAAAAAAAATGGTATGTGTTGTAATATTTAAACCTAATTTCAGTAATTAATATATCAGAATTAGGCTTTCGAAATAAGCTTGACGGTGATACTTCTGTAGACAATTACAAAAGACATTTCTCTCTACTATCTACATTATATATGTAACAGATTTCCAGCTCTGTAGAGACTCATCACGATGTCTGGAAACATAAGGTTTATGTACTTGAAATATTCCTTTTGCCAACTATAGGTCAGCCAAGAACGGATTTTAGGAAATTTAACCCCTAAAAGAGGTGGCACATTGTTAATAACAATCAAAAATGTTTAACAAAAGCCGTAATGATTGCAAGATAATAGTAAGTAAATGGGTAAAAACACTATCTTACCACGGAATGGAATTGTTTATGCAACGTATTATTGAAGTGTAAAATTAGTATATGTACACTATATTCATCAACAAATATGTGGTTAAATATAGTTGTACTAACAATATAAAGCAAGATCATCTTTAGTACCCACATTTGCAAACTAAATGTATCTTTATCTCTATATGCCGAAGACTTTGCAAGGGGCAGACTTATGACTTAAGACTTAAACCCTGGGAAAATAATAAAAGTAAAATGGCAAGTGCTAAGACATTATTACACGAAATAACTATCTATATATATATATATATATATGTATTATCGTTTCTTGAAAATTATAACTTAATTCTGTAAACTTTAAAATATTCCGTGGAACGACATCTTCCCGTTAGTACACAGCCGGATACGACCTGTGAAACCGGAGCTCAGTGTATTTTGATGTCATAACCATAAACCCTGTCTGCGACAAGGTACACTCTCACTTGCAATTTCAGCTGCACGATACACTCACCATTACAGCCGCCACATTATTACCATTTCCGGTCAATCCGTATAAGGTATTGGGGAAATTTAGCTAACACTTCTTGTTCTCTGTAATAAATACGTTACTAGTCCAACCTGTTTTAGTTAAATTCAAGAGATTTTAGCGAACAAACAGCCTGTTAATATCCACTTCTGACCATGGGTATATTCAACCGGAAGTTATAACCGTACTTTAGAACATTCTCTAGCAGAAATTGATGGTAAAAGTTAAAGGCAAAGCTGTACACTTTTTCTTTAGTTGTTCCAACGGTTTATTTTCACAACTTTATGATTGTAAAATGATTGAGTGTATATTCTTTTCTGCCTATGAAGGAGAAACAGAGTTAGTACCAATATACAATACTGTATAGTTCAATATAATTATTAATTTTTTAATATCATTTAACATCAGAACAAAACAAACTGTCTTCTAGTTTTTAAGATGAATTGCTATAACAAAATGCAACTTAATTGATATCTCTGAACTAAAGCTTATGTGTGTCATTAGTTCACTGATTTCACCAGCAACAGAACCTTTAAATAAGTAATCGGTATATTACTTTCAAACAACTAAATATTTTGTATATCTGTATTTACAGAATTTTTGACAAATCGAAGGATCTTTTAGCAGGTATTTAAGTAATAATATATGCGTACACCTTATTAAATCATGTTATTCAACAGAAGGTATCATTAGTGTACTTTTTTTCCTTTAAAAGACAAATAGTAATCAACAGACTGCATTGTGTGAGTCATTCCAGTGGAGTCGTCCGCGTCAACCGGCCCTCCTACCGCCTAATAGACGACGCACCATGTAATCATGAGTTATTATTTACGAAAATGATCAGTTTGTCTAAGCAAATCCCTTAAATTACAGTTCGCATGTAATTTAGGGTTACGAATAACTTCTGTAGTTTATATGTCAAGTACGTATCAGTTGACATTAATTGAATTATAATCACAGCTGTTTCCTGCCTGCCTTTGTAGTTGGGGGTGTACACCCGCTGATTGTAATACCCTTTTAGGTAGGAATTTTGTAAAATCCATTCTTAACTAACCTCTAAATGACAGAAACAACATATCTACCAGATTTTGTGTTTTTACGTCTAAAAGTTTCGGAGATCTCGTGATGAGCCAATGAATCTTTGGATTACTACTCCTCTGGCACAGCGACCAAAGTGAGTCTTGGCCTCCGACACAATAGAGCGCTAACGTTGTATGTCTTTCACTGCCTCTTGCCAGTCCACTGCTTAGAGCTCGTGTAGATTGTGCTCTACGGCATCCTTCCAGCAATATCTGAGACGACCGATAGGTTAGCGGTCAATTGGGGTTCGGAGAAACGCTTTTTTAATCCTTAACAAGTGGCTTATTCATCGAAGTCTATGGGCTTTGGCTTCTTCTATGATGTTCGTTTCGTCAACCAGCCTCTCAATTTTAATATTGCGTAAACCTTCCATCTACCGTCCATTCTTTGGGTCGGGCTAAATAACCTACACATGGTTTTCCTCTCGGCAGCCAGGAGTCGCTCTTCTTCTTTAAGCATTAGTGTCCAGGACTCACTAACGTACATCAAGATCGGTCTTATCACAGTCTTGTATATGCGTTTGCTTCTAGTTAACTTATCTGCACCCATTATTTTTATTTTATACGTAAATGAGATTTTAACCCACTTCACCAACATCATCATCAGTCGATTGACGTCCACAGCTGGACCTAGGACAACCAACTAACTGTATAATATTACATTAGTTAAAATTTATAAACATCGCATTACTAAATTGTATGACAAGTGTGTAAGTACCGTGTATTATGGCACGAGTGCTGGCCGGTGCGTGGACGCAAGCGATGAAAGCTAGCGTTTCACTTTATAGTGTTAACACATCTAGCTCTTGTCAGCTCTAATCTTTAGCATATAATACATAATTAGCTGTGCTATTAACATATGTAAATATAGAGTTTGTATAAGATTTTTGAAGATATAATCTCAGTCAAGGCAAGAGCGAAAATGATGGTTGTTAATTTTAGTGCCCATTTATTATTAATTTCCCTTTTAGATACTCTGAAAACAATTACCTATTTGATAAGCATTTACCATTAACCCTACGATAGGTAAAATGAAAATTATTTCTGCTGCAAGCGGTTTGCTTGCGCGGGAGTCGCGCAGCGGAAAAATCGATTCAGAGATCATTTCGTTACATGCAGACAAACATCATTTCTGATACTTGATTTATCATCTCAATGTGCTTATCACACTCTAGGTAGGTATTAACTTCTGTTTATGCTAACAAACAGTTGTGTGTCTAACGAAATTACTGCGGTAACGAGACAACACCTATATATCAAAACCAATAACACAATATGGTGTTATATATCATCCTAATAAGCGCTATATTATTATGGGGAATCGTATAATTATGGGAAAAACTCACTATGTGGAATAAAGAAGAATGTGATATATTATATATATAGAGAAGATTGAATGTAACAGTGAAAGTTAAACTGATTCGTTATTATTATTAAATGTTAATATTCACTTCCTTCTACTGCTGTCCACAGTAGATCGTGAGCCTTCACAAAGCTAGCAAAGTTTATATATAGGTAAAATCGAGATAATTTATTTCTAGCGTGTATATTTATCCGTAATCTAACTGTATTGATATATATATTGGATACACAATGAACACCGCAGGGTGGAACTATGCAATAAACTTAACTATGTACAGGTCACGTTAAGTTAAGTGCAGGGACCGCGGCCGGCGGCTGTTGAAAGCTTGAACTTAGGTCACAGTGAAGCTTTTACTCGGCCTGCTTTCCCTATTGATTTATTCTGAAATCGAAAGATCGTGTCCACTGATATCCTCGTGCTGATTATGGTAATGCTACTGAATTACATTCCGATGTTACAAAAGCTCCTTTGCCAATTTTAACTTGGTTGTATACATCTGTAGATTATAGTATTTGAGACTTTTTAAAAATCAAACATTACAATATTATTCACTAGTTACTGTGACTTAATAAAAGACTACATCGGTTGATTTCAATGTAGACACTGGTAACTGTCTAGATGACATCCATAGTATGTAAAGTTGCTAGCTTTTCATTCTACTATGCCTAATTCAAATATAAGTAAACTGTCATGATTATATAAATAACATATCCAGTAGCTATCGTTGCAAATATTCCGCTTAATATCCGAAGAAGTCAGGACAGGCTGAAAACCAGTGCCGATTGGTGTATATATGCAACGATAACAAGTCGATAAAGTCTTCTTCGTCTTCTTACTAGACCTTATTCCATCTTTACTTGGGTGCGGCCCTCCTGGTCATTCTTCTAAATCTATCTCTATTTTGTGTCATAGCTGCTGTCAATTTGATATTCTTTAGATCTTTATTGATCATCGTCAACCAAGTAGTTGGAGTCTCCCAGGGCCTCTTTCTAGTTTCGAGATCCAGAGCTACCCTGACCATGTACGTTATTGGTTAAAGCAATGTGATTTTTATATATGTATAAGAACCTGTGAGCTTTATTCCGGAGATTCGGAACTTTCCTTACATCTGAGCATTGTACTTAAACAGACACGCGTTTTGGATTTTTTTCAGTTATCTATTTAGACAACTATAAAACGATAAATATATTTTAAATTATCAAACGGAGCAGTTTTTATTTAGTTCCACTTATTTATTAGTTACGCCATCATAAAGCAACCCAATCACCGCCCGCAGTCCGCCGATCATGTAAATGTTTGTTAACTTCTCGATCTCCCATTATTCATTGTTCATCCGGCTGTGTGCCGGCCTCCATTGTGACGGGTCATTTCACGGGCCGAGGAGCTCGCTGTGCCCCCTCCCCAATTCATCTAGATTTATCGTCTATTCGCCTGACAGATCGATGCCGGTAACCACCCCGCTGAGAAACTAGCAGAAGACTTCGGCTACATTAAATAAATAAAATTGAAAGTTGACAACATTACGACATCTGCAAACTCGACTTTTATTATCTAAAATAAAAAAATACATAATGTTAAAGGAAAATGTGGTTCAAGATAGTTCAGTAAGCTTATCCTGAAAGTCTGAAGAATTTAGCTTTCCTATATTGACATCAAGATAATCTTATTATAATGCCTAATATCCCGCACCGAAGACAGAAGGGATTATACCACGCTCTGCGCCAACTTTCACTAGTTGGAGAGGCACTTTAAGATGAAGAAGAAGATTGACAATAAGATGGTGGTAGCTAGTCGATAGAAACATTACAATAAAGGAGTTATGAGAACCACACACGGCATACCTTCGACAGATTTATTTTAGAAACTACTGACATAACACATGTTCTCTTATAGATCATAAAGTTGAATGAAAACGTTAAAAAAAACTGGTAATCAACAGAAAATCTAAATTGAGTCAATTTTTTTAATTACAGTCGGAATCATAAATAAAGTCTCCTCTTATGAGTCTCTGAGGACATTTAGTGGAAACATGATGAGGGCTGATTATAAATATATATAAACAGCCCCCGCGATGTCATTATATACTCTATACAAGTAAATTAAATTGATATTGTTTTAAGCGCTTGGGAGTCGTTAGGTGAGCACCCATGTCCTAGGGTCCGGGGCTACAAAAATGTGATTGTTATTCCGTTCTAATGGGCAAGACAAAGGCCCTTGATAGCAGCGGGCCGGCCTTGCAAGGCCGCGCGCCGTGATGGCCAGTGGCCGCGGCCACCCATCTGTCCATTGTTCGGCCAGCCCGCCGCTAATCAGACTTGCGCAAGGCTCACGCACCGGCGCGAGCGGTTACTCTTGCGCGAGTACCGCACTATCACACCTTATATTGACCTTACTTTGTTAAGTTTTCTTATATTTATGTAATTTCCTTTATATTGGATACCATCTAAGTAGACACCACCGCAACTCCTATTTCTGCTGACAAAATTTACATATACTTTGAGATTTTTGTTTGTCTCGAGTCTTTATTGTCCGTTTTTTAACCGAGAGGAAATATTCAAACGATACCCTGCTTCGGGGGAAAAGGATGTGATTGATGATTCTATGTGGATTTGTATCTATTAAAGCCCTTCGGTGGTCACACTTGGTGCTTTGCAAGAGACCTCGAGATCTTCAAAGCGCTCCTAGCTCTCCAGTGCCAAGGAGAAAGAGACCAACGAATGTTTGTCCTTCAAAGCTCATAAATGCGAAGACCTTATTGAGCATCTTCTGTGATAGGCATTAACTTAGCCATATTCTTAATAACATGAAACTACAAATCAGTATTTACCATCCTAATATAGCAATAAAAAAAAATAATAATCCTATATGATATATTGAGTCGGGTAACATTCGATGGTCACGCCGAATCCATAAATTATGGGAGATGTTAACAAACAGTTTGTTTGCGTATCAATAAAAATGTCAGCTTCCCATCGCTGCCGCGTTGCGTCAAGTACTGCGATGCGCCAAGGTCAGGAGAACGGCCTGCCGGTTCAAGAGGTGGTAATAAGCCGTGGGTACTGTTCACAAACCATGGTTATGTATAGAATGGAAAACAAATGGAAAGTAAAGACGAAACGACACAGCTTCTTGACTTTTGATTTTACTTAAGCAGGCAGCTTCCTCGTTAGAAAACTTCCCCGATATTTTTTGGAGAGAAGTCTGCGTTGCCGATATCCTTGTACCACAGGGTCTGTTTCTATCCAAACAGCAGTGTGCAAATATTCCTTTGTTCCGGTTTGAGAGGAATTTCCGAGGAATAACCGAAATTCCAAGGAATATTCACTTATGTTCTATAACTTATGTCATAAAAATAGAACCACTCTGGGTACTATATAATATAATACAATTACCAGTTAAGGATAACAGTAATCATAAATAAACAGTCTCATACTGTATCTTTTACTGGGAATCGGCTTTCTCTCACAAGGAGAGAGTCAAAGCTGTTAATCCACCACACTGACTCAGTGCGGGTTAAGTGGATATCTAAAACATGTAGATTTATCACAATGTTTTCCAACACCGGAAACTCAAACCAATTGGGAATCGAACCCGCACCTCTTCAACACCACTTAATGCTTAATGTCTACGATAATATTAACAACAATAACAATACAATACGCATTTCATTGTAACTTAATCGTTAGAATATAAACGAAGCGATAAAAATATATCAGCGAGAAACATCAGTTATTATCGACTCCATTAAGTTTTAAGTTAGATAACTTTAACATTCGCATATAAAACATGTACAAAACGGACTTGTTTCATAACTTAACTTCTTACTTACACTATAAGCCAATTACTTTAACTCGCCGATTAATTGGTATCGTAGATATATTATAATTGTCTTCATTAAACGTTAACCTGCAATAGCAATTAGGTTAAACTTTTAACTACAAGTAGTGTGTTATACAATCTAGTTATTTACTATCAGCTGTTCCCTAGTCGAAGTCGAAATTTGTCAGATATATTACCGGATGACGGCAACCTGCTGCTCCCAAGGCCTCTTACTGTTAACTCCCCCCAACTTCCATTGGGGGTAACAAGTCGTAAAATCTATTCTTAACTGCCCTTTACCAAATTTCAAGTGTTATGTGGCTTATGGCTCTAGGTATATATAAATATAACAGAGACCAACCATTAGTAATATATGTATATTTAACTGATCCTTGTATGTTACTGGCGACCGTCTAGATACTAGCAACCCATAGATAGTACTATGGAAACGTTAGTGTGTTCAGGTTTTAAGGGCGTTGTAATTATTGGGGTAACGAGACCTAACATCTTATGTCTCAAGCGACGAGTGCAACGTAGTGCAGTATATATCATCATAATGAGCGCTACGTTGTTATAGGCAAGCGTATCACTTACCATCAGGTGAACGTCCCGCTCGTCTGGTCGCTTAATGAAATAAATAACAGATAGTGGTTGTGATCCTGTTCATCCGTTTGTATTCATTCTCTGAATACGACCGGAGGTACGCAGCTAAGAGTAACGCCGTTATAATTTCGATCGTAAAACATTCCCACGTCAAATCGCAGCGTTACCGCGACGTGCCGGCGACGTGCTGGCGACGTGTCGCGGGGAGGATTCGTGACGAGCAGTCAGTACATGGGAAACTCGTCGTGTCGCAAGCGCAGATCGCGACGATAGACGAACGGCCCGCCCGCGCTGTGGGCGCCTACCCGTGGTACAAGTGGGAAGACGACGCGTTTTATTTAAATTAGTGGATTATTCCACTAATTTTAAGTTTCCAAAAAACGTCTGAGTCTACAGTTCCTATTTCTGCCGCTAAATCGTAATATACGAATATTACTGTTTCCCGGACTGAAGGGCGCTGTAACTAATGATATTACTGTGGTAGCATTTAACAATATAACAATTAGGTAGTATTTAACAAGTCATATCTCAAACGAGTACAATGTGGTATAGTGTCGTGGTTATAAACAGACGTGTTACTAACGACTTCCGGTCGTCTCGTCGATGTACTAATAAAAAAGCTTAACATAAGACTTCTTTTATCAACTAAATTTCACATGATTTAAAGTGACAATAAAGTAAGCGAAACGTACTCAGTATACTTTGTCTCTCATATATAAGTACCGCAACAGAGTCATGCTGATGTGGGCGCAGATTTATAATTTGAGGGTGGTAACTAGGCGAGTCAATAAACCCTGATACGCCCCGTAAAAGATAAAGGTTGCAAGGGTATTGTAATTTTTTTAAGAAATTAAAGCTTCGTATAAAGGAAATCATATTCTCTTCAGTATTACAGACAGTGTGTATCAAATGATGAAATAGATGCTTTGGTATCTAAACAGCTTCCAGCAAGAAAGAACGATATAGCTAATAAGTGAAACTGGTGATGAATATCTGTTGTAAGAATCCGTGCTGGTAACCAGTGACCGTATTCTCGCTGACCACCTACCACTTATACTTCGGCCCCAATCCGACAGATTTGCATTTAATTATTCAGCGGCATGTAAAGTTTTACGATCGCGACTAGTTTCTTTACTTTCCAGTTGATCTCTGACTCCAGCAGTTCAGCGGTTACAGTGGTGCGCGATTATACAACCTGGTTAATCTCATTCTTGCTTAACGCTCGTGATGCCAATTAGATCAATTAAACAAACCGACAGAGCTTCTCATGCAGTCTTCATTTGGTGATGTAAGGAACCCACGTCTATCATTATGATAATTCGTTGAAATGTTTGTGTGGACTTTCCAAAACAACCAGATCATTATTTCACAACAGGTATGATTTTAAGTAAAAAAAAAAACAATTAAATTTATGATTCGGATAGCCAAAAGTTTGGAAAGAAAGCAAGCTTTATTGAAGATATAAGAGGGGTGTAAGTCGCCTCGCACAACTACTTACGGGACCCAAGCTAACCTCACTTGCTCGTGGTGACGCTGCCATTCAACAAACGAGCCTCTGTATCCGAAAAACCCACATCAGGTTAGCGTGGTGAGAAATGATCCAAATCCCCCCCAATAAACCCCTACAAAAGACGGCCTCAAATGATGTATTGTACCGAAGCCACATTGACTGTTAGTGTCGAGAGAAGTTGCTGGATGTGCTCAGCGCAAGACCGATTGATGTGGAGATCTTCAATCAGCAAGTGCTGCAGCAGGTTCAACGCTGTAACGCTGATATAATGTGGAGCCTTTTCAAAGAATCGTAACGGATAGTTTAATGACAAGAAAAACTGTAAATAGCTATAATGAAAAAATAAATAAAGCAACTGTTTAAATATTTATAACAGTAACAAATCGAAAAAAAAAAATTTGGAAATCTAAATATACATATGTACACTAAGATACAGCCATAGTTTCACTGTGAGGCAATATACTATTGGTAGTTATAACACTGGTGGTAAGTCTCTGTTATCGGAGACCATCTAGGTGCTAAGTACCACCGCAGCTCCTATTGGAGTCGGCAGACGGAACCGTGCAGACATTACTATGTTCCCGTTTGAAGGGTGCTGTAGCTAGTGTAAAGAGTGAGGTAAGGAGACTGAACATTTTATTTCTCAGGCTACGGGAGCAATGTGATGCAGTGTCATCCTGACGAACGCCACGTTGTTATGGGCGGGCGTATTACTTACCATCAAGTGAACGTCCCGCCCATCTCGTCGCTTAGTAGAATAAAAAAATAATATTTATCTTTATAAATATGTCTCACTATATATATATATATATATATATATATATATATATATATATATATATATATATATGTCTCGTTGAATGTTTCTAGAAAGCTCTGAAGCGGCGTAGGTGATATAATTGACAGATTAGCGAAAGTCGCCTGCAAAGGTATACGTTAACAATGCCTTGGATATTCCTAAAAGGATTATCAATCCTTTCACTATGTGAAAGCTTGCCTTGTTACAAGAAGGTTCAAGATACCGTTCGCTACAGCTTTGAGTTTGAATAGTATTAGAGCTATTGAAAACGGATGTGCTAGCTCTGACTCTTGCTATATTTCAGCTCACAATATGTATTATCAGAATCAACATCTAAGCAAAATGCTTACAAGACCACTAATTGGTCTAGTTATTATAGATTAGTTAAACATTTTAAGGGGTCTAAGGGGTCCCGCACATCAACTCACGGATCTTAACCCAAACTCACCTGCCCGTGGTGCAGCCTGCTAATCAACAAACGAGGCTCTACCTCTCAGCAACCCGCATTGGGCCAGTGTGTTGGGAAATTGCCCAAATCCCCCCATATGACTTCTACAAACGAAGGTCGCAAAAGTCGTAGAATGCGGGCAGCGCAGAACCGATCTATGAGGAAATCTTTGGGGCAAATCTATGTCCAGCAGTGGACGTTTATTGGCTGATGAAGTTGAAACATTTTCATTGATAAAATTCTCGAATTGTAACAAGTCGCTAGTGGAAGGTCAATATTGCCAGGACCACTGCACACCTAATGCAGTCATGAAGACAACCGAAGAGGTTTTAGTACTTGGAAGCCTCACATAACATTGTCTTCCCCCAGAAGCATAGTATCTTTCCTCAGCAATAAAAAAAGTAGGTACCACCGCAGCGCCGGTTGCAGCCGACAAACAGTAATAAGCAAATATTACTGTGTACCGGTTCGAAGGGCGTTGCAGCTAGTGTAATTACAAGGATAACGAGACCTAACATCTTATGTGTCAGGGCGACGAGTAAAATATAATGCTGTGTATGTCATCCTTACTGGCACCACATTGTTATGGGCGGACGTATGACTTACCATCAGGTGAATGTCTTACTCGTCTCATAGCATCGTCAAATAAAAAAAATAATTTCACTTCTTTAACAGCGATATGATGTACTGATTATAATCGCAACGAAAGTGTAGGCGTGTCCGCGCGTTTCGGGCATGTACCAGTATACTTATATACATAGCCGCGAACGATCCGCACGAACGGGGACGCGTGACGAAGATACGAAGATCCGCCACTCCCAAGCTCCGCGGGAAACGGATCTTGTTCGTTATTCATTGACTTGTCACTTTTGTAGCAACTGTCGCCGTGACAGTGGCTGGTTCTTAACGAATCGCTTCAGTTACGTAAAAATCGCTGGGAACCACTGGACCCTAACCAAGACCCTGTTTTATAGGATACATTACAAAACACCCGAGCCGAGCAGTGAACGTCAACGTCGATACATAAGAGAACCAGAAGATTCTTTACGAACGTGATACATCTTCAGCCTCATTGTTATTTATCATAATATGAAATACAATTACAACGGAAATTAATGTACTTAGAATCATCTCCATCATTTCAGCCTATTGTTTAATTCTGAACATAGACGTCCACCCTCCTCATCCTTGATTAGCAGCGCAGTCAAATCTTCGAATTGTTCATTGTGATCAAAATTTTGCTTTTTTTAATGTAATTAGGCGACGAGACGAGCGAGACGTTCACCAGGTGATAAATGGTACGCCCGCCCATAATAACGTAGCATTAGTTTAGATGGTACGCATTGCACCACATTACGCTTGTCGCGTGAGAGACGAGGTGTTGACTCTCGTTACCCCATTAATTACACTAGCTACAGCGCCCTTCAAACCGGTATACAGTAACGTTTGCACAGTACTGCTTGTCGGCAGAATAAGGCGCTGCGGTTGTTCCTACCTAGACAATCTCCGGCAACAGAGACCTTACTTGTTACGTTACCTTACTTAAATAAGTTTTTTTCTCTTATTATATATTAAGTTAAACTTCTATTACTTAACATTATTGTGTATATTTTCACAAATTAAAACAACTTTTGTTTACTTTCAGACAATCAGCGATGCGGTGGCGGTTCCACAGCGTTTGGCAGATGGCCTCCCGTACCGCGCTACTCTTAGCTCTATTAGCTTTAAGTGAGTAACTTTTCCTTCATTATCAACAACAATATTATTATTGAAGACCTTCTAAGCAGTTACTACTTCCACCGCCGTATAGTGATGTGCAGGCATTACTTGATTCCAGCTCTAAAGCTCTTTAGAATACCGAAGAACAGCACCTCATACTTATTAGCTTTTTAAGGTGGATGGTCTTATATTATCAAAGACCGTTGGGGTAGGTACCACCACAGCTCTTGCTCCAATCAACAAATAGCAGTGTGCAAAACTTACTATGTTCCAGTTTGAAGGACGCTGTAGTTCACTATATCTTATGTGTCAGGCGACGAGTACAATGTTGGGCTATGTATACCACACTAATTAACCCCACATTGTTAAGGACAGGCATATCACTTACCATCGGGTGAATGTCTCATTCGTCCTGTTTCTACGTAGAATATAAAACTAAAAAAAAATAGATAGCAAAATTATAAAATAAACCTACAACATAGCATACGGTACGACGCTTTACCTAGACGTATTGCCTTTTAGTCGCCTTTGACAACCCAGTATATCAGACAGAATTTTCTATCCCGTATTCTACAGAGACGAAATGAATAAGTAATAAAATTAGCATGTCGAGATCAAAGCTTAAGTATTGCAATAGCGAAACCAAGCTAATCTACGCTAAGCTATTGCTAATACCAACCACTCTACTAACCGTTAAATGCTTTATATAACGTTATTCACCATTTTGTTCTATTACCGGGTCGGCCGTGGTAATAGAACAAATGGTTATATATAATGTTAGGCCGATGTTCGTAATGTGAAGTTATAACCGCAGACCAGGAAACCTCTTTCTCCTATCACCAGAGTTACGTGAAAATGAATTATTCTCCCAGGCTTCAACAAAGGCGTGTGGTATCAACAAAACAATATATAAACAACTAACCTGTGCAATATTTAATATAATATTAAATTTGAACGTACATACGAATTTATTACAAAAGTACAATACGAATACTTGGCCTAAGAGCTGGAGAAAGGATGAAAGGAAGAAAGGATGGAAAGAACGATATGAAAGATGAGAATGGGAAGAAAGAGGAAGAGAAACAAAGGAGATAAAGTAGAAGAGAAATAAGGAATTGTTAAAAAGATAAGAACAAAGCCTAGGTATAAAAATGCCCAGGGGAGTTCCCCCTTTTTACCTAGTTAGGTTGAAAAAAAGGGCTGGAGACTTGAAAGTTTGTAAGAATATTCCTTTTGCCGAGTACATAGGGCAGCTAAGAAAGCTCCGGGCGGTGGCGGGTTGCCAGCGGGCGGGAATGTTTCTGTAAAAGTCCAAATCTAATTCTATATTACGGCGAGCAAAGCGAATGGAGAATAACTGGTTTATTTATGTTACGATAATATGTTTACAGCGATATAAATATACATGTTTATAGAAGAAAACATATGGTAGTTCTCTGTAAGTAAAGGCAGGTTGAAAGGTACTGACGAGTTCTAAACTTGAGTAAATTTCCTCTGCTGATAGAAGCCTGTAACTGCTGTTTTCTAACAGAAGAACGGAACATTTTAAGTTTAAAAATAAAAAGCCCAAAAGTAGAGACCAAAAACTATTACTGATAAGTAATATATTTTTGTAATAACTTTGTGTTTGTCATTCTAGATAGGATGTAGGTATAACCCGTACCCAAATAAAAGTAACCTGTATCGTACCACTTCCGGGTCGATATCAAATATCACATAATGTATAATGCCAACTAGGTCAAGTTAAAAATAAAATTGTTCACTTCCCTTGGTTACTGGTATAACATGCATCTGAATGAACGCAGTGTGGCATCTCCTGTTATAAACTCATCACTCAACACAGTCATCATCATGACCACCATTCTATCGAAATCCAATGCTCGGAGAGAATCGCCGTTGCCCAAACACTTTGGTAATTTTGAAGCAGGTTGCACTCCGGAATATGCAAGTCGTGGGAAAAGAGTTTTTAAAAACATCATCATTGTTTCAGTGGACCAAATATTAACTTCTTTGCCAACTTTCCGGCTTAGCAATATCATAATTGTTTTGATACTAAGAACGACTTAAAGTTTATTTCCATAGGTAATACATGATTCCTTATCTGCTGTAAAAATTATAAGTTATTAATAGACATTCATTCACTCATCACGTGACTCCGAAACTATAAAACGTAAACACTCAAAATTTTCTAAAGATACTGCTTTGGTCATTTAGAAGTCAACTAAAAATAGATTTTACAATATTCCTCCCCCAAAGGGGATTAGGAGGATATTAACAACAAGAATGGCCCCAAACAGCGGCACTTTAAGTTCACATTTCACGTCAAATTTTTTAAGAGGCGAGGAACAGCGAATAAAGCTGTATAAAGGTTTTGTTTCTTTTTACCTAAACATCACAAACACTTCAAAGGTTTTAATCACATTAAAAGATGACTACAAAACGGTTACCAAACAATAATAAGAGACCTATGGACCTATAATCTAATTTAAAATGCATGGAAAGTTCTGAGCTTTAATTAACATAAACATTTTTGAGTCTATCTGTCTGTATATAATAAATGTTTTCACCATTACAGGTACAATACAATCATGCGATGGTGCACGGCGGTCAGCGCAGCGGAGGAAGGTAAGTAACAACTTAACTAATACTTAAAGAGTAAAATGGTTGAGAATTATTTAAAGTACACCTACTCTATTATTGATTAGCAGCATAATCAGAAAACATAACCAGTGTTAAAACTTTCATAGCAGAAAATCAGGGTTACACATGACATTTTCACCAATAAGATACTCCGATTGAAGACTTGGTCGCGAGGAATCTCGAGATTTTTATAGGATAGCTTCAGAATTACACTTTACTTCGCTTTAGTCCTTCCGGAAACGATTAGACCCATGCAACTTCGCTGGGCAAGAAAATATTCTTGCCCTAGTGCTAGCGGAGAATACTCCGCTAGCACAAAAAACTACGCGTTTAGTAAGAGAAGCCTGCCACCAGTAATTAATACTATTTTTTTTTCCAGGATTCGAACCTTGAACCTAATGCGCCTGTTCCGAGCGCGGAGAGCTTGCAAGCAATCGCCCAGGTGGTAGGAGCGGCAGGGTTTGAGACGTACACTGAGGGCAAGGCTCTTGTGAAACGGCTAATACCTGCCAAGAGCCAACCGGACCTGGACGTGGTTGAGCATCAAGGTAGAGCCAAATTTATATTAGTAGCTTTTTCTTTCACTACAGCTGTGGATTACATATTGCTTGCACTATGAATTCTCAAACAAGTTTTTATAAATTCATGTTTTTGGTGGTCAATTTTATCCTAAGACTTTTATTACAACAAAACAAGACATTCAGAACGCTTAAACCTGGGGAGTGGTTTACCTGTACCAAGATTGTGAAGATAGTTAAGAAGGTCGCACAGTACGCTAAGGTTACACTTGTCCCCTTACCGAATATTGCCTTCATTACAATACTGCTTCGAGACAATAATATTACATTGACACCAACTTCAACGGCCTCCGGTGAGATCAATCTATCACCATTAAGTTTGCAACAAAGAAGCAACCGCTTAACATATACTGTTAATGTGCTCCCGATAGTGACCAAATAAAATATTGACGATTAAGACTTCCTCTTCACTTCGTAATATTAGTATTTATGAGTTTATTTTTGAATCTGTGCAGGTATCATCGGCAGGGCGGGAATTGATTTTCCCGCGTATCCTACCATCCCGAATACAGGTTTCAACTGCAAGAACGTGCCAACTGGATACTACGCTGACCTGGAGACTGACTGCCAGGTGAGATTAAACGATACAGTTTTTAACTGTCATGAATTCTTTATCAATTATACTTAACCTGTCATGTCTCGCTGGGATGTCTAGTACAATTCCACTTCGAGTTAAAAAGTTTAAATTAATACCTTTTCAAACACCTATAAATATTGCAATGTGTTATTAAAAAAAATCAGACTAATGTTTAGATAATTACATAATACTATATACAAAGGAAAATACTTAGAGCTTGTCGAATATTACAAACCTATAGAAGTTTCTTTCATTTAAAACGTATTAATTAATTGTTAATTATAACCAATAATTTTCCAGGTTTTCCACATCTGCGACACGTCCCGCAAGATCTCTTTCCTGTGTCCAAATGGTACCATCTTCAGCCAGTCGCACCTTATCTGTGACTGGTGGTTCAAGGTGGACTGCGCTTCCGCTCCCGCCCTATATGAGTCCAGCGCCGAATATTACTCAAACGAGCAAAAGAAGACTCAGAGGGCGAATCAAACTCCTACGAAAAGCCCTAATCTGCAAGACATCAGCGAGTCAAATGACAGAGTTGAAACTTATCGTGCAACAATCAATATTCCTAGCACTACTGAAAGATTGGTGAAGCAATATCAGAAACTACAAACGGAAGGCTATACTAACGGTCTTAAGACATCAAGAAATTTCCAAGCTCTATATCCAAATGTAAATACTAACCCTACCCAAAGAACACAGGCAACTACGCCACTTGAAAAAAGACAAAAAAATTTAGTGCAACTGATATCTAATAACTTCGGCAATTCCCCTCGAAGGACCACTTCACTAAGTTTGGATTTACAAACTAGACGGTCAACGACTGCACGAAATTTCATCGGTTTAAAGGAAATGCAAGTAGCCGCTGAAACGGCCTCATTCGCTCACAATCAAAATCGTCAGTTCTTACAAGAATACAATAAGAATTACCGTCGATACCCTGTTTATACACCTAACCTCACGCCAGCGTCCGATAAAACGAAACCTAATCCAACTTTAACCACATTATATGATATAAGAGAAAAATATTTGCCCGAAAAAACTGAAGAGCCAACAACTAAACGAACTACATCAGTCCCTTACAGTCAAAGTTATACAGAGCTAAATGACAAGCAAGAACCCTATACAAGACCAGGTGTCTCCTCTCTTAAAGGTTTCTTGGAGAAAGAAAAAAACAAAACTCTTTTTACAACAACTGAACCTGCCAACGTTGTCGATGCATCCTCTAAAGTAAACAAAATTAACTTTATATCCGCAGAAAAGCCGCTTACAATTGAAACTAAAAGTAGTTTTGAATCTGTCACTAAGATCCCTGACGTAACACAAGATGATAATGATTATTTTGATACATCATCTTCGGATAAACTAAACTCATATTCTACAAATTACGTTCGTGAAACAACGGAACCATCTTATCAGGAACGCCGAGAAAGGTTAATAAATAAGCTCAATTTCGGGGCGTACGGACCAACAGAACCAACATATACAGCCACACTGACAGAAAAATATTACGGTAAATTGCCAAACCGTCCAGGCCTAATCTTACCACCATCACTAACGCCTAAAACTCTGCATTCTCTTGCAATTTACTATGCAACAGGATTGGACAATTTTGCAACGACACCAGCACCTGAAGAAACAGAAAGTACCACCTTATCATTTGACGATTACGAAGCAATGGAAGAAGGATTGCCTGCGCTTTTTAGCCAAAAAACAGTTAACAAGTACAGCAATTTATTTAAACATGATAATAATGAGGAACTTTTAGAAAATATAAAACTGGATCCTAATGGAACATACAATGACCTGACCGAGGACCTATCGATGCAAATGAGTCAAAACCCCCTGGCCACTTCTCCACAAATTAGAGAACTAGCTCAAGTGTTCACTCACGCTTTATCTGCTTACCTTCAAGATCCAGTTCAATTCAGAAAAGTACTTTCAGATATAAGGCCAACACCTCCTACTTTTAGAGACATGTTAACAACAGAAGAATTATTATTCAACACTGAACCTACAACTACCATTAACGAAGAAGATCAAGAAATACTTGGCTTCTCTGATGACCACAAAGAAAGGACCCCCCTGCTTTCGTTAAGAGAAGGAAAGTCTTTTAAAACTAAAGCAGAACAGAACACCATAAATCAGCCAACAACTACTCCTACTTCGACTACTACAGAGATTCTTACAACAACAACAACAACTACACCTCGAACACCGTTCAAATGTTGTGGAAGAATATCGGCTTCATACACTTCTGCCGCCCCGCCGAAAGAACCGCTTACAACATCAATTCCTTTTACTGCAGCAGTTCAAATTAAAACTTATTCAAAGAAATACGACGAAAATTTCATTACTACGACAGAAAACAACAGCGGCGTTCAAAAATATGGTGGATTCCAAAATAATGTACATTTAATTAATACACCTCAGTATGGCAAAGATTTAAATAATTTTCAAGCACTAAATGATTATACAAAAATAACAAATTTACCTTCTGCATGGGGAGTAGACGCCACGCTAACGCCTGTTACTAATGGTAATGCATTTGAAAGCAAACGAATAAAATCAGCTACACTAGCCACAACCACTCCTGTGTACTATACAGAAACCGAAAACTTTGATTTAGAAAACGAGGAGGAATTGCAAAGGGCTCATAGCCAATCATTTATTGCGCCCCAAGGTAATAGCGTAAGGGAAGGAAAACAACTGAATTTTGATAATAAAAATACTAATATCAAACCACCGTCAGAAAACTTAGAAGCACCAACGTCGTCTAAAGTTGATACAACTACTTCACCGACGACTACTGATCCACCCACGACCATTATACAAGATCAGACGGAATCACTAGCCACGTCGCCTCCAATACCTAGCATTTTATTCACTTCTCCTGATAACGACAAAACAACCTACCAATTACCTACTACGTATGAAAACTGGCAGAGCACGATCATGTTGGATCCTTTGACTTTGAATGACGGACTCAGTTTAACAGGCAATGAACAGAATGAATCAGACAACGAGCAACCATACATCTCATGGACGTTTACCATTCCAACAACATCAGCACCTGAATATACTGGAACTAGCGAACAATCTGTTACCTCTACAGAGGGTCTTGAAGTATCATCGCTCAGTGGGAAGAGCCGTGAAAAATATGGAAGAGTTTTAAAGGACTCCGTTACAGAACAACCGCAAGATATAACAACAGACACAGTTGTTGACCAAGCGAAAGAAATAATGGAAGGTATGAATGCCACGACAACCGAAAAACTAATTAACGTAATGATGAAGACCAAGTCAAAGACAGTTAAAAGGCTGATTTTACTACTTATTCAAACTTGTGATGACGATCATAATTCAACAGCCGAAGCATCGAAAAGAGCCTTGCTCGAAGCATTGATGGCCGTTTCACAAAAGGATATGGAAGAAGTAGCTAAAGAACAAGCCGCAACCGAGTTTCCCAGCACCACCCCTCAGTATGACTACGTTAAAACAACGCTTTTCAGTAGGAGAATGGACAGTGGCCTACAAAGTTTAGAAAGTGACAGAAGAGGCAAAAGCATAAGGATTGATGCAAGTGCAATAAACTCTCTGTCGCATTCTACCACTACTGACAGTCTAAAAACAGAACAAACGGAAGATCCGACGACGTTCAGTCCATCGACAGTAGGCAGTCGAGAACCAGCAAAAAAGGTGCCGATAAAAACAAAGACCACTTTAACTCCCATTGAAAGTCAAACGTTGCTGGTTAACTGGCCACAGGCACAGGCAAGGGTTGCTTCTCAACCGGTAAACTTAAAAGCGGACACGAGAGCGTTGGAACTGTTACGGTCACTATACACTATCGCCGCCAGATGGGGTTGAAAACTAACTAGCTCTCAAATTTTTAAATATCTCATTTCTAAGTTTTCTGTCCACAGCTCGCGTAAAAACTGAAGCTTGTTGTGAGACTCCCTTGCTCATGCTCATTATTATAGTACACATCACATTTTAATTTAATGAAAAATTAATATTTATGACTTTATTCATGTAAAAAAAAAATGGCAACATATAATAGAGATATAAATGTGATTTCGTTTAGTTAAAACAGTATACTGAACACTAAACAAAAAACTAGGTTTTAAATAATATAAATCTTAGATTATTGGTTAAGATAAGTTTATGTTATCATTAATATGTAACAGGAATTAACTGGAAAGTAATTAAAGTAGAAATTAATTTGCTTGAAAAATGTGTAATTATATGGTAAAGTTAATTTATTATAACTTGTTATTATGATTTTAAGTTATTATATACTTTAGAAAAATATTTTTTTCTACATCCGAGTTACCTAATGCAGTCTTTGATTCGTAAGTATTGTTTGTTACGCTGCCAATTTTACAATGTAATATTATTTTAAGTCTCTAGTTGTAATTTTAGATTTTTTTACACTATTTTTTTTAATAAACTTTTTTTAAATACAATAACAATTTTTTTATGATGATGATGTGTTGGCACGTAAGCCATTCATCATATCTGCCAAGAAAATTAAAAAGCAGAATATAACGACATTGTATAATCAATCCTGATTATTCTTTTTTTTGTACTTTTTATAGCAACAAGAACAGTATGATGTTATACAATTGATGTTAAATGTTACACCTGCCCATACCAAGGTAGTGTTACGATGATGTACACTGCAATACATTCATCTTATCGTCGTGAGATAACGATCATCATCATCGGCCGAAAGACGTCCACTGCAGGACATAGGCTTATATATATATAGGTTCATATGGAGGAATTGAGGCATTTCTCACCATGCTGGCCCAATACAGGTTGGAGGGAGCCAGAATCTGCAGTGGAACCTACCTACGGCTATAGAGACCTATTAATAATTTCCAAGATTAGATCACTAATGAAACAATATATAAAATCAAACAACTTTACTCCTTCTCCTTTCTTCTGTAATCATTTCTTTATAACTATCTTCTTTTGCACTTTGCCACCTGACATCCTTTGCAGGTGATTCTCTACATCCTTGTCCGTTACCTTGTGTCCAGGCTTAAAGTAACTCTTTACGCGTTTCTTTTTCTTCATCATCAGTTTAGAGGCTGCGAGAGCACCACGGCGCTGCAGTGACTCAAACCGATCTTTGAGAAGGTTTGCTGCAAGAATTAACGTAAGATAAGTGTAAAAATTTAAATGACAAAATTAACAAAGTAACCATAATGACTTTCTCCAAACTTACTGTTAGTGTTAATAGACCTGAGATCCCCAGATAGTTGTGTAGGTTCCACCAAATCGGGTTGTTTGATCGGTACTTTGTTGGCATTGAGAGATGGCAAAGCTGTGGCAGACAGCAGTGTACGCTTGGAATTACGCTTGGTTTGCAGCTCGGCTTGTCGCTTCTCCATGGCAGTTATTGATGTTTGCAGCTTACGGAGCCTGAAAATGAACTTCAGCAATGAAAAATGTAATTTTTTACAAAGGAAAGTGATGTGATGAATGGGTTATTCACCAAGATAGTAAGTTATGCCTTTGATCACAACAATTGACTGTTAACAGACCTCAGGCCGTGGATCCGGGTCCACGAGCCCAGTGTCAGATGAGCTGTAAGAACCGCTGTGGCTTGCAGCCCGATCTACATCATATAGCTGTTAACAGTAACAGACTGTTAGTAATAGAAAACTACATTTTTATTATTAGTAGATAGCTTTAGTAACTTCACAGAAAAGATGTTGTGTTAGTAAAAGCACAGACAGTCTCAATTGACCTATCTTGTGTTCCAAATAGACAAGCTTTATACTGAGCTGTGTCTATCGTGTTACCAGAAGACATACTATTATGAACAGGTACATCTCTCACTATAGAGTGTAGGCCTTGCATGTCATGTCGCTTCACAAATAAAAAAAAACAAGTCTCTTAACTTTTCACTGATAAAACTAAATGACATTCTTACTTATAAATATCAGTAATCTTTTTCTTGTTAATTTTCTCCTTTTTTAGCTTTTCACGTTCTTCTATCATCTCTTTTTGTTTCCTTCGAGCTTTATGGTCTTTCTTCTTGTTCTTAACAGGCGGATTGATGGCTTTGTATTCGTTGTCTGTTTCATCATCGGATTGAGTGGTGGCAGGGTTGTGGGGATGTGGCAGGCCAGCACTCATCTCCTCCAGCCATTGATTCTGTAGCAAACATTACATGTAGGATGAATATAATAGCCACCATACTGTGATAGCCTAACTGGGTTTTCTAGAACTAGGGTAATGAAATGTTTATGCGTAACTGTTATAGTAACAAACCTCTTTTTCTGTTGCTGTAACTTTTCTAAACATTCTAGTTGTCACTCTGTTTAAGTGTTCCTCTTTTTTCATCATCTTCTGTTCATGTTGCACCACATCCTGCAGAAGGTCTTGATGTTCCTAAAGAAAAACAAGTAAAAATATTAAAACTAATAAGGATACTCTCTGTATTTGTGATATGGAAACACTTACTTGATATGAAGGATTATAACTGACTCCAGGGTGAGGAGTATCAATGGCAGGTCTTGTTACCAAAATTTTAGGAGGAGGAGGCTTCGTACGTAGTCTCTTCTCTGGCAGTACGTTATGAAGCTGAGCTTCCGTAGAAATGAAATCATCGCATAATGTTGATGGGACACCTTTCACTTCAGGTACTGACAATAAAAAAAAAATTACCTTTAAATCTAAATTTGAAATGATAACTAATGAAGAACATGTGTTAGTTAACTAAATAGAATGATTTTTAAAGAAGGCCAAAGGGAATCTATTTCGATTTCTCCTTAATAGGAGTTACTTAATAGTTACTTAATAGTAAACTTGATTTCTTTACATTTTATACTTTTAGAGTTTCTGTTTAAATGTTTTTTACAGAATTGAAAATTTTTGATGATACTGTTTTTACTAAATAGACTACATTTAAAGCATAACAGGAAACAAAAAAGGTTACATTCTGAGTAAGGACTAATTTATTTTTTTATATTGGAATTTTAACAATAAAATAAACAGCACAAGCTGTTACTTATTGTTCTCAGTAACTTTTACTGCTAAACTAATTTTTTTTTTCAATTACCATAGTTATACTCACAATCATCACCCCATAAATTTTTATCAAATGTGTTTTGTATCTCCTTTATTTTTCTTCTTTTGTTCAATGCTAATTTCCTATTCTTACGTACAAGCTCCACTTTCTTCTGATGAGCACCCTTCTCAAAGCGTCGTTTTTGAGTAAGTTTGCTCAAAGCTGTAGCTTTTGACCCAACAGGATTTACATGGTTACGCTTGGTATTTGGGTCTTGGACCTACCGAAATTATTGTTACATTATACATTGACTTAATATAAACTAATCGCAAATGTATGTGGCCTATTTTGGCCTGCACAAAATTAATGAAACATATTTGGGTCCTGATATATCAATATATCTATAATATAATCTCATTATCTTAGATTTATCTGTTAACTAATTTAAAAGTAATGTTAAAAATGTTTAAAATAGCAAACCTTTCTACAGCTTTGATTAGTATTTGAAACATAATAATGTGTAGAAATAAAATATCTTTAACTGTATTAAACAGGAGATTACTCAGAATATAAATATATGCATATATAAAACCCATTGACTTTTTTCCACATATTCTTCTTAAGTCGGACATTTTTTGTGCTAATGTTTGATAGATTTTAACATTGAATAAGTAAATTAATGTTCCTATGTTGTGTAAAAAAAATACTTTGACATTTTAGACATAACAGGATTAAAGCTTAAATATAGAAAGCCAGATCATGGCTTTTAACATTCATAAATTAAAAATAATATTACATATTTTTTTCAATAAAACAACAGATTTTACATTTCAAGCAGAATAGTAGAGATAGATGCTGTGGCTGTCATCACATCTAGACATTCTTCTCAAAATAGATATCAACTACTTAATGCAAGAATTAACGGTTTGCAACATAATTTTCATAGTATGTGTATTCATAAGCAGAGTATAAACAAACTACAACCAATGATTTTTATATTACTAAAGACTTTTTTTTTTAATATAACATAATTCTAGCATACTTCTAACATATTCAAGCTATTTTCTACCTATATTACAATTTTACATCATTAGCCAATAAACATCCACTGCTTGGCATAGGCCTTTCTCAAAGATCTCCACATCAATACAATTTTACATAAAGTAATAATTTCTTTCTACAGCTCATTTCTATTTCTTAACCTCAGTCATATGGAGGAAAGTGAACAAAGAGAGAAAATACTACATATTTCTACCTTTGAGGTAGGAAGCAATACTTCATAACACTTTGGTGTTTGTGAGAGAAGTGCCCTTTTCTTCTGCTTTAGAGTAAGTGGTTTGATATCAACCACCTCAGGCTTTTCATCTCCTGCTGTGTCCACTACAAACAGTTCTGAGTCAGGCTTTGTTTCAAATTTACTGAAAACAAAAATTATACCTAGAAAAATTTTGCTAGTATATCTAATTGAACACTGTATAACAAATAGTGCCAACTTGACTTTGATTTTTATTGAACTACTCAATGAATATGGAGTAAAATATACAAATTACTTTTATTTATGTAGTTTATTTATGACTATATTTTAATTTTAATTGATTACACTTTTATTTCCGTAACAATCTATTTAATCTCCATTTACATCCAATTTGTTATTTGGCTAACTAAAATATTTAATGTTAATATTAAGTTTTATTTAAATGTTTATAATTTAACATTTTATAATATTCATAACCTTACCCAATTCTTTCTTCTAACCGCTGTTCCTCGAGAAATTCTTCCACGTCCTTAATATCGGAATATTTACGCCACGCCTTCTTGTTTTTTTTCGATACATGCTTCTTTTTTTTAATTGCTGACATTTTATTATTAATTATTTCCAAACTCATTTTAAAACATGCTCGACGTACATAAGACTGCGTTAAAAAGGCTGTCAGATGTCGAGTTGTCAAAGTCAAAAAGATACTTTTTTAAAACAGAGGCAATAATTACAATATTTCTGCCTATATTGTTTTATTTGTATTAATATTTATTAGGTATTTTTAGTTGCCATATTTATTAATGTCTGTGATGCAATATCATTTTAAAAATATAACTAAAAAGGCAAAATCATTTTTTTGCTGTTAATTTAATATTTTTTTGGAAGAAATGTCAAGACGTCCTTTACTTCACCAAATGGTAAGGTATTCGGCTGCACATAATATTGGCCGCTAGTTACAATTATTCTGCACTACATTGTGTTGCTGCTCATATCAATGATTCATATGCTAATTGCTAATTAACACCATTTATGATGTTTAATATAGAACCAGTTACGGAATTCTATTTCAATAAATTATTATTTTGTAGTTTCAGTTCAAACAGAAAATAAAAACACGTACTGTAAATTGTTTTACTTAAAAATACGTAACAAAATTAAAAGCTACGAAGAACAAAAATCAAATGGCATTAACAGGCGGCTGTGTTCATATTACTCATCACAATCTTCCTCTTCCTCCTCATCCTCTTCAGCTTCTGCAGGTTCATCATTAGCCACCTCTGGAAAGAAAACTTTCTTCATAGGCGTTGCAAGTAATAATTATCATTATTACTGGTAGAAAAAGTTAGTAACATGTGTGTTAATACTACAAGTTAAAATGTAATACTGTTAATGATTATTTATATTAGTTAGTGGAACGGCTATTAACAGAATAACAAAAAACTTACAAGACAAGGTGGTTTAATTACCATTAAAGATATTGAAATTGAGGTATTAAACTGATAAAATAATTAAGTAGTGATAAGCCTTTTCGCGTCACTTAAAACTTAAGTAAAAATTTTACTAATAACAAAGATTTCATAATTTTTATTATTAACATTATTTATTACGACTTATTAACACTGTTCATTACGATGCCACAAGGAGCCGTAAAATAAAATTACAGCGTAATTAAGGGAAAGGAGCAAAAAAATTGAAATCTTTAGTTAATTCAAAAAGTATCATCTATTTTATTCTTTGGTAATTATCTATTTTATAACATTAAATTATATACCAAATTAACTTTATTTAAGCTATCAAACTTTGCAAATTAGTGTTTGTATCCAACAATTTAATCTCCTTAGATTTCAGGGGTGTTTTCCTTGATACTAAAGATGATCGATTATAATTTAACTTATTTGGTACTAAATAAATATTAAAGTTACTGTTTATTTTGACTGGTCTAGGTCGTAAATGTGAAGATAAATCAAAAGTTAAAAATTTCGGTGTTTCTTTTAGCGGTATAGATTTTGGATTGTTTTTGAGTCCTGTTTCGTCGAAATGAGGAAAAGTTGGATTTGTCTTGTCATCTTCACTTGGCTGGTATGATGCAGGGGAGTCTGAAATAGAAAGCACTCGCTTATCGAATCATATTGATTCGTTAATAGGCGAGACTAACGAGAGACAAAGAGCACTACAGCTGTCACCGGAAGTACTATTAGATAAACCAAAGATAAATCAGGACAAACTCTAAATGTAAATGTGATTATATATACTTGATAAGAATAAAGATATTATTTCACATTTGCAATATTTTCTTCACATTATGAAGGGGTTCTCTATCCGTAAAGATGATAAAAATCTGTATGTTATAACATCGTTTTGAAAGACTTAGCAAGTTCCTAAGCAAATAGATTTATACAACTGGTACTTACGCGCTAACCCAATAATTACAGTATTGTACACGCAGATTGTCAAACTTTGTTTTTCAAGAGATCACCACAAAACACTCGTGCAGCAAATATGTACAAAATGTACGACATGACATATAGACCTCGTCAAAAATAAATAAACTATAACAAGATATTTGACTTTAAATAAAACGTTAGTGGTTTGCTACCTGATAAGAGTTCGTTCTCTTAAGGTAATTCTAAATTTATTGACAAAACTTGTAAAGTTAACTTGTGATTTTTTAGGTATCCGTCTACTTCATACCATACGAAAATGTACACTTTTAAAATAACCGGTATGGGGAGCGCAGAGAAGTCAAATATTATTAAGTTTGTTAAGCCAAACAGTCATTTTTTAAGCCAACTACTTTAGTTCATGAATGTCTTGCCGAACCGTAAGGTTCTAACGAGGTTATCTACACAGCTCATCTTCAGGATAATGTTGTGACTCTTACTGTATAAGTGCATTATGTGACAGCAGACATATACAACCTATACTCCAGTTAAAATATACTACACAACGAGCAATTTACACTTAATCATCTCTGTTTCTGTAATAAATGTGTATCAGGAATTGGAAAAATAACATTCATATTATTAGCAATCACCCTAGAAATCTAAAGAAAAGGTGTAAACCCAGTTGCTCCAAATCGTTAGTGTTGTTAAGGGTTAGTCAAATTACAGTTTTCTTAAGTGGGATGTCAAGTTAGTCAAATAGTCATAAGTCAAGTACAGTCGTAAATCAGTCAATTTTAAAGAAAACGAAATAAATAAAAAGTAAAAACAATAACAATTTATTTTAAACATTAATCTTTATCGTGGTTACTGAACGCACTCGATTATGTGACATCGCACTTAATGTTGCCAGTTAGTGAAATTTTCTTAGTTCGTTCTTTTCCATCTTTCAATTCTCTACAAAATTCTCACTCAAGTGTCATATTTTTATCGTATAAAAATGGAAAACTACTTTCAATAAATATTTTAATTTGTATCGTATAAAAGAACTTAAAAAATATTCTCTATTCTAGCAACTCTTAGAAACTTATTTACATTATGTAAAAGAACTTATAAAAAATAGTCAGTATTACAATCGGATGCAAAGTGTATGAAAGAAAATTTAGCAATAGCCTGCCTTTATTTTGGAGAAGACAGAATAAGATAGTAAAATGAGAGTAGAAGAGAGAGACCTTTACTATCCAATGGTAATTCTGACTTATTATTTAGCAGTAATGTATTAATTTTATTGGTTCTGTTGGATGGAAAATTCATTGTAAGGTTTTTCAATAAATAAATGTAGTCACTGATATTCGTAGCTACAATTTCTCAGCTTTTGTAACAACAACATTCATTATGTCCCTTATTAAATGGTCGTAGATGTTAAAAAAAAAAAAACAAAAATAGGTGCAGTAACCAAAAAAATGAAGACAATACCCTAAATCTCAATTTCTTTTGCCTAAAACCTTGTTGTTACTAGTGTTGGTAGTCAGACTGGACGTAATAATCTTGGCTTGGTTGTTCGGGTGCAGTTTTGTATTCCTCGTAGCTCGTACCTTCGTGGGAGGTGTCCCTGTGCTTGCCAGAAGCAAGGCCGGCCGCCGCAGCCTTCGCGGCCGCTTCCGCTGCATTCGCTTGCGCCTGTTGGGCAGCAGCCTGCAACACGGTACGAGATCATTGAAAATGTGAAATGAGAGATGGTAGTACTTTAACACAAATATTTTCATCTTAAACACTGAAGCCAATAACGACATCATATTTACAGTTCGAAGAATAAAGACAAAGAAAAGGATGATATTGCAAGAATAAAATTTATTTTTTATCTTGCTCGTAATACATGTGTAGAGATAAAAAAACTTGCATAATGAATGTTTCTCCTAATATACAATGGAAATTGTTATGTCTTCGAATACAAACATCTTTTCATTACTTGGTCCCTGTTAAGGAAAACATAGACCGTTTAATACAGGAAATTAATTAAAATATAAGCGACAAATGGACCGATAACGTTGTAAAAGTCAAGAGAAACCACTGAATTTAGATAACAGAGGACTGGAAAGAATATCTTTGGGAAAAAATCTATTTTTAGCAGCTGCCTTTAAAGTCGTTATTACGTCAATGTCGAAAAAAGTTATTGATAGACTCTTAGTTTCCAAAGTGGTCCAGGTGGACCCCCGGGAAGTTCATGAGAAACTCGATAGGGATCTATTTTGGCGCTAATCTTCACAGTTTTTGTCGAGTTTTGGTAATATGGCAGGAATTTAGATACAGAGTGCCCACCGAAACCCCGTAAATATTGAAATGATTATGAGAAAAAAGTCTAGGTACCTCTGAGATAGAGGATCAATCTAATATGCGACCACATACTTCGATAATTTCTTTATCAAGCCTACCAAAAAAACTGTCAGAGAGAAATGAGACAACTAACTATATGTCAGTCTGGAATGTTCTATTTGAGGTTACATTACCTGTGCCTTCCTGGCGGCGGCTTGTGTGGCCTCGAAGTCGATTCTGACGCCATGGAGCTGCTCCTGCAGAGTGTGCAGCCGCTGGCGCGCGGCTCCCACCATGGCGGTCTGCGCTCCCAACTCGCCGGCGGCCTGCGACGCGGCCTCGTTGGCGTTCTCCGACGTGGCTTGAGCAGCGTTCAGAGCAGCTTGGATCACGTTAACCTATTGTACGACATGGTTTACACGTTACATTTCAGCACGAGAGTTAGCTTGTTTTTGTACACGGTTGCCTTCATATGATAACACATGGCCTCCTTTAAATTAGAACGTAGTAAAGTACATATACTTCCTTTAGAAATAATTAAGGACTGTGATAATAGCAAGATAGAACATTTTGGACGAGAGAGTAGGAAGAAAAGAAAGTGCGAGAAAATACTATTTCTTTTTACAATTGATTTGTGCGGGATATTTTATATTATTTGTTATAATTTTGAAGACTGAATTTGAAGATTCTCTTAAAAATACCTATCCATATGACTAGTGAAATATTATCTGATGAACTGTATTTTAATGATTTTTCACACAGATTGACTTTAAGTAGTAATAAGTATTAATTATAAAGTATTATACAACCATAAATAAAGGCGTTGATATTTGTCGGTTTTACTTAAATTTCTAATGAGAACAACATATATAAATAGTATATTGAACTTTATTTAGAAGTTATATTGCCAATTATACGATTAGCCCTCATCATCTGATTGCTAAGTACCTGAACCAGTAACTGGAGCGTAACGGCGTCTTAACAAATAAATTACCTAACCGAATACAGTGACAAAGGCCTCGTTGAAAATGACATACAAATATCAATTAGATATTAAGTAAAATTTTGTTACCAAGTTAATACGAAGTTTAAATTACACAATTATGATATATTTTAGTAACCTTTTGGTTTACGAGGAGATTTTATTTAAATGGCGAACGACAATACCAAAATAATATGGCGCTAGTCACGATTATAAATATCACAGAACATTGTGCTCCTCCCTTTAAGATATAAGATGTTCCATCATAATGTTAGTAAATTAATTCTCATTTATACTTATTAACTTTTATAATTATGTTTTGGCTTAACGCTGTCAATCTAATTTTAGTGCATAAGACGTGAGGCCCGCGCTTTTTTCGTAATAACTTTTTGTCATAATTGATGTTGTTGTAGCAACATTGAATTGTTGATAGACAGACCGCAGTAACGTCGATAATTTCGTCATTTTGTTAGCAACTATCTTGACGACGATCTTTCCCAAGTTCATTTCGCAAATGTACGAGTTGAACTGTTTTTCTTACCCGACCGATACGTGCAGCAACCCTCGATATTGTTGCGAATTGATTAGCCATTGTCGAAAATGAGATCGTTTATGACCAAACAAACTAATTAAATCTTCGTATCAGTTACGCCACGACAAAACTTGACCTGGTTTAGCTATTGGTAGATCTGTGACGGGGTAATTGTCAAAACGTATTAAAAAAAGGTTTACTGTCTGTATTATACCTTATTGCAAAAACT
Source organism: Troides aeacus (assembly GCA_033220335.2). Lineage (NCBI taxonomy): Eukaryota > Metazoa > Arthropoda > Insecta > Lepidoptera > Papilionidae > Troides > Troides aeacus. The sequence continues at coordinate 10,087,007 of CM067288.1, forward strand.
TATCTTTAATAAGAAGTAGAAAAAACTATTGTACCACATTACCTTACTCAGAGGTTTATTGATTACAGTACAACTGTGTGAACATGTAATTAACGAAAAATATAAAATTCCTATTCATGATTGCTTTCACATTACATAAATTGTGAATTAACAATGATTTCATTAGAACTAGAATCAAATTAAATAAACTTATCGATATTACGACTTCAAGTACAGAATAAAAGAAATATTCGCGAAACTTACGTAAATTCACTTTCAATCGCGTCTTTGTTTTTCCCATTTTTTTTCGTAACTCCGGTTTACGCAATGCTGCCAACTTTTCCTTCGTAAAATTGGTAAATATGGCGCGAATTTTTTGGCGCCATTTTTTAGTATCCGTTTTTCAAGTAATATCACAATATTTAACCCAATTTCAGTTGAGTAATTGTAAACTTTAATATTATTTGTCCGTTTACAAATATTTAAGTGTTTTCGTTAAATACTAATCATGTGACTAAAATTATAAAGTTATCTAACAATGAAAGTATTCTTTAAACGTTACTGTTAATGAATCAAATTCCTCTTGGCGCTCTGGAGAAGCATAGTTAATCTACGTGCAAAAGAGTTATATGGTCATACCTGGTGCATAGCTTGCTGCGCAGCTTGAGCAGCGGACTGAGCTGCCCTCTTAGCTTGTTGCAGCTGCATCTCTTCACCTTGTAGTCCAACCTTAGCATCTCTCACTTGCTGCTCCAAGCCGGACAGGATCACCTGCTTTCCAGCGAGCGCTGCCTGCGCAGTGGCACTAGCTTGGGCCGCCGACTGGGCTAGCGTGTTCTTTGCGACGTAAGCCGCTTGATACGCAGCCGCTGCTTGGTTGCCGAGAGCTGTCTTCGCTTGATTCGCTGAACCCACGGCAATAGTTCTCAAACCGCTTCCTCTGCTGTATCCCTTCTTACTGTCACCGGATGCTGCGGCTTTTACGTCCGAGATGTAAGCGTCGTAATGACTTGCCGACTCAGCGGGTTCCTGCGCCTGCGCTGGTTGTGCTGAATTGTCGTATTCGTATTGGTATTCTGAATTTTGCGCTGACGAGTCTCTGTTAGCAGGCGCTGATGATGCAAACGACAACGCGCCTGGAGACAACAAGATTTATATTTACTTTAGCATTACCTAGAATATATATTTATTAATATACATAACAAAAACAATTCTATATCCAGGCACTCCCGGAGTATAACAGTGAAAAAGTCAGTCATTCGATAGTGACTAAATGTTGATAAGAAGATAAAATGTTAAATGTCCAGAAGACAAGTTATTTTTTATAGTGTTTATTATATTAAACTTCATCACGCAGTTACATACGTTTTATTCTACATTTCTAGTTTACCTGGATCACTTCTATCTCAATGGTTCTACTAAAAAGACAATATATGAGCGCGTCATCTTCATACTAAGCCAAACAAGAAATGTTTTATTTAAAAAACATGGTTATAAATCATTTAAAGTATCATTTCAATTATACGTTCTACATAATTACAGTTTGATTAATATAAATCATTTTTGTTGTAACTAACTAATACGATTTCGTGCGAGGAAGTTGAAATAAAAAAATATTAATCGTATTCAGAGTCGTACTTCCGTTTTGCAGTCGTAACGTTTACGTGTAACGTGGCCATTGGGGCGGTAAAAATTGACGTGCTAGTTCAACACATATTAAAATACTAATAGCGAAAATGATGCATTAACTGTTTATTAGTCAGTAACTTGTTACATAGTAACTCACTTTTTAATAATTTAATGTACTTAATGTTTTAATTTAAAACTATATTTGCTCCATACAACAATGCACAAAGTGGCGGGCCCGACGCGTTCTGTTCCAGTCTACTCTAATGTTGAGCAGAGGAGAAACTGAGATAATACAATAATTGAAAAGATATATAAAACAGTTATATTCAATCAAAAGTTATTAAAGAGGATATAATAAATAAATAAAAAACTTGGAAAACTGTAATAGTAACAAGCAAATCAGTCTCTATATATACATATACAGTATATATCCAGAGATTCATTCACTAATCACGGGATCTTTGAAAGTATTAAACGTACTTATGATTTTATTATATTGCATCTGCCCTTTAGGGGTCAGCTAAGAATAGATGTTACAAAATTCCTTACCCTAAGAGAGTTGCAGGGGTGTTAAAGCCAGCAAAGTGGGTAGAGAACAGCCAGTATTCTAATATATCAATTTGTACTTTAACTTATTTTTATAATATTTATATAAGATATATATATATATATTTATATATATATATATATATATATATATATATTTATATATATATATATATATATATATATATATATATATATTTATATATATAAGATAGATATATATATTGTCAATAATGCGCTAATTCATAATATTTTCTAATTAAATTAGAAAAAAGCTCTCTTCCCGAATGTGAACACTTAGACTTCAAAGGCTGTTTCGTGTTCATGTGATTTCCGCCTACCCCCAATTGGCCAACGTAATAAACAGCCTCGAAGGTATCCTTACGAGAGAATTCCCCAGTCCCAGCAGTGGGTGCATTTAATTTTCTGTTTATAATATAATTTTATTCTAATAACACATCACAGTGTACATTAGGATATAAACTAGGATACTCACCCACGCAAAACAAAACTGCTGTGAAAGCCTTCATATTTCCACCAGTCAAACTGAAATCACGAACAAATTTATGTTAAAGCCTTAATAGCTATTAATATTTCTTTTATCACTTTCAATTATATTATCGTTATCAATATTTAATCTGTGTACTTTTTCAATGAGCGACAAATCAAAAAGAAAAGCACGCAATGGACCGAACCTGCCAATACTTTCACAAATGTTTAGGACTGTTTTAGGCGCGGGGGATCCGGGTGCCCCTGTGCTCGCTCTGTGAAGCAATGTACCAGTGGACCAGCAGCTCAACTATTTATAGCGGACGTCCGCCGGAGCCCGGCGAGCGCCGCAGCCAGGGGATTGTGCGGTGCTGCGATTTGAAACGGAAAACAATGGAATTTTCGTTACGTCTAGACATGAAGTACAGCGTTGATAGATATTACTATAACTTAGTACAAAATTTATTACTTGGAACTTCGTGATAATCGCAGCAATAGCAGACGTTATGTTCGTGTTATAACTTAAATTATACGATACACGAGCTCACTACATCCTAATTTAACATGGTGTTAAATGATAATGTATAATGGTATGAACAACAACCACAACATTCCTTGGGAGAGGCCTACGTCCAGCAATGAATTGCCGCTAATGATGATGATGGAGAAATCAATAATGAGGTAGCAATCGATCTCACCAATTACGATTTAGTTTTCAAAGACAATTACTGTATGTTGTTAGATAGAACACAGCAATGTTGTTACGGCAGCAGATCTACAACGATCCCTCGCCTGGCTTAATACCACATACGTGTGGAGATCATTGGAGGAGTCCTATGTCCCTGCAGAGGAGGTCTGTCGGCTGATGATTATGATTGGTATTAAGTCAGGAGGGATAGTATGTTTTCCAACATCTCATCCCCATTAAGATTTACCACACATGATGATAGTATACAAACTACATACCACTTTCTTACAAAGCACTCGAAATCTTTTGTACTATCGAGATCTAGAAAAATAATTGCATAAAGTTTAAATAATGTTCGTTGGTAAGCATCACTTAGATATCAGTGTTTTTGATAAATCCGTAAATTCGTAACTTTCCTAATTTAAATAGTAAAAATACTACGAAGTATCCAAAAGACTGCTACTAAAAGTTTATTTTTCTATATCACTATCTTTTTACTGGTAGTACAGTACACACACATATTTACAGGACATCGGCCTTGCGCTGCTCGCATGTGGAGAAGTGTGATGATTTTTAAGGATACTTATATCCAGCTGTGGACGTATAGACGATAATAATCATTATCATCATCAGCCGATAGCGGCTGATGATGATAATGATTATTCTAAAAAAACGTAAGGAATAATTATTACATTACGAATATAACGTTTAACTGGTAGGTCTTTGTTGTCGGAGGTCGTCTATGTAGGTACCACCGCAGTGCCTATTTCTGCCACCAAACAGTAGTGTGCAGACTTTATTGTTCCTAAATACGCACTCCTCGTCTACTACATATTATACTCCTCGTCTTGAGAGAAACGTTAAGACGTTGTCTCCTCACCTCAGTAATTACACTAGCAACAGAGCTCTTCAAACCGGAGGTAATGTATGCGCATTGTTGCTTGGCTGCAGCAATACGAGCTGCAGTATTACCTACCAGTTAAACGTTATATTCGTAGTGTAATATTTATTCTTACGTTCTTTTAGGATTCTTCTTTTTCTTAGTCGGTAACTCTAAATGTTGGTCGCAAGCTTAACAACACATCAGCACTCCTCTGTGATGGCCGCCTTCGTAATGCACTCATATGGTGGCAACGATGACGAGCTATTTATCTTTTAGGATAACTATCATTATAATCAGCCGATAGACGTCCACAGCTGGACATAGGCCTACCCCACAAATCTCCACGACGATCAGTCCTGCGCTATTCGCAGCCAGCCGCTTCCCGCGTCTTTCACCAGATCGTCGGTCGACGCAGTCAGCATGATCTCCGGTACAACCGAGCGTCACGGGCCGCCGTTTGTAGGGGTTCATAAGAAATTGTTTTAACCATTTCCCACCACAGTGGCCCAATCGGGTTAGTGGGAGCCAAAGCCTCGTTTGTTCTCTGGTACTGTGCAGCACGAGCAGCTGAGGTTGGCTTTGGTTCCGTGAGTTCTTATCCGGGAGTCTTACACCCGTTTTTGTATAATGTTACTGTCGTACAAGCCTTTAGTTATACATTTAATGTCAATGGTTAAGTTCAGCACAGTAACATTGAAACAAACAAGTTGAAACCTCGTAAGCTGTTATCAAACGTCAGTATAACGAGCAACATGGCTCCGTTACAAAACTGGACGGCGGTTAGCTAATCGGTGCTGTATCACAAAGTCCGCTCCAAATGTGCCGAAATATCTATTCAATAACAATCAATGGTCTTACAATAGTATCGTTATATTAGTAAAAAGCTAATGTCCTAACAATTTTTTAATCAACAAGTTATCTGAAAATAGGTCTTAGCTGATGGCAGATCAGTCTCCTAATTCTGACCGTCGAAGTAGCTTCTATTTCTTCCGCAGAACAGGAATCTGTTAACGAAAAGACATCATTTATATTCTAAGTTATGAATGCTACTGTGTGTACTGTAAACATCTTAACAACACATTGTTGTTTAAAAAAAAATGTTTCTAAGATGCACAGTCTTTACACATATCAGTCTTTGTTATCGAAGTCGCAACACTTGTATTTATAACGTACGTATTAACTTTTATACCTAAGTACTGCTGGTAGTTCTCTGTCGCCAGAGATAGTCTAGGTAAGTACCATCGCAGTTCTTTTTGCAGCAGATAAACACTACTGTGTTCCGGTTCGAAAGGCGCTTGTCATCATCATCAGGTACCCTCTTCAAACTGAAGTTTGGCGATCAGATTGAAAAAACCAATTCGATTCTCAGCTATTCTATTTAACTGATGGTATTTAAACCCCGGTCTACTCCTTTATGTCGTCAAACCATATCTTGCGTTGTCTACCAGATGCTCGTTTTCCAGAAATTTTTCCCTACAGGCTCAACCTTAGGAACTTTTCAAAAAGTTCCACTTTGAAGATATCCGAGAAATGCAACCTTTTTTTGCACCATGATTGTCATCAGCCTGCGTTTGCAGTTAGCTCTCTCAAGGACTTGAGCATTGGAGATAAACTGCTTCCATGTCATCTTAAATATTCGACGGAGCCCCCACATCTCAAATGCTTGTATTCGACGACAAAATTCCTTTTTTAAGGGCTCTACAGCCGGTGAAATAACTAGGGTAATGAGCCATAAGATCTTACGTCTCAAGGTGTCGAACGCAATGTGATACAGTGTATATCGTCCTATCCAGCGCCACCGCGTTGTGGGGCGGCGTATCACCTATCATCAGATGAACGTCTTGCTCTTCTCGTCACTTCATTAAATAGAAAAAATATTCAAAATGAGAATCTTAATTTAATATTATTTTGGGCCAACACAAATATACTTTAAATAAGTAACTAGTAAAAAAATAAGTAATTAGTGAAGTTGTCTTCTTCACTATTAAGTTAATTTACTTCTACGGTGTAAAACATAGAGATAAGTGACTGATTACTTAGATTATGGTTTTCATATATAGTTATATTATCGTAAAAATTGGTAACTGTACTCATAATTTTTTCCAACGAAGCGACAATACATTCACCTCAAAATAACGTGGCGTTAGTTAGGATACACTGCATCCACATTTTGCTCGTCGTAGTCTCATTACCCCAATAATTACACTAGCTACAGCGTCCTTCAAATCGGAACATAGTAACATTTGCACACTACTGTCTTTCGGCTGCAATAGGCGCTGCGGGTCGGGGCGCTATGCCGGGTAACCTCCACGTGTGCCCGTCTGTTGGTGCTCCCTCTAGGATGATCAACAGTCGGGCCGTTGCGCCCTGGGCGCCAAATGGCGGCAAATTTTGCCGTCCGGCGGCGAATATCCCGGCAGGAAGGGTCTCTCCGCGTGCCCCTCTGACTAGCAAAGGGCACAGTGGTGAGGCGACGGCAGGCTCGATGTTCCGTAACCTGGTCGCCGGGTAGGCGGGAAAGATCTAGTCTCTACCCCGTTACCGTCACGAATCTCGTAAACCCTATGTACGTGTCGTGGATCACGTCTCGCGGCGTCTAAGGGAGCGAGGATCTTGGCTTAACCGCTCGGACCGCGAGGATGTTATTAACCTCTTAAAAAAACACCCAAATCCCAAGCGTTGGCTCGCCGTGAAGGGATGCATGGCTGATGGGAAGTTCAGTCGTTAGCGATGTCCTCCGTCAGGATACCGGCCGACCTCATGAAGGGTTACGCGAAGGCTTGCCCGATAAAGAGGCTCTGCCTGGGTGGAACTAATTCGCCTTCCATTCTCGTGGGAATAATATGGAAAATGCTAAACAGAAAATTCAAATTAAGTGGTAAGATAAAGAAGACCGTTTTTGGATCGAATGCAAGCATAAGCTCGTTAATATCAGAGGAGGATCAGGCGTCTAATAAGAAAATTATAAGAGCACTAAAGAAAAGGTGTCTAAACAAATCAGAGTCATCAATTGAAGGTTTAGATTTAGAGAGTCAAGAACATACTACAATGTCTAGAGACACATCATTTAATAGAGTGGCAGAGTTTCTTGTACCTAGACAAGTGGATTATATAGTAACAGCGGAAGAACAAATAGAAGCTATGTCACAGGCAGCTTGCGAGAGCCGAAATACTCTCGGTCTGCCCAGAGTCGATTATATTGACGATCGCACAGCTGCTTCCTTAAATAAGCAAGTCCTTGACGATGTCGGTATAATCCTTGCTGTAGCAGCAAAGTCGAAGAACCTAAATGGAACTTTTAAAGGTACATTAAAAGACGCAGCCTCTTCAATCAAAGCTGCAGTGGAGGCCTTACACGTAAGAACCGCCTCATAGGAAACCATCAAACTGCAGGCCGAAAATGTGCGCATGCTTAATGAAATGGAAAAGTTACGGAAAGAACTTAAGGAACTTAAGACAGAGGTAGTGCGTATTGCTCGTCCGTCGTCGCTGTCGGCAGGAAGCAATACCGAAGCGTTGGGAGTTATTCCTACTCCCGGCTTTACTGATGAGATAACTAGCGCTATTATGAGGCAAGGTGGCAACATGCTAAATGCGGGATTTGCGGCACTTGAGGACAGATTGCTACCAGAAAAGCGTTCTCGTCTTCCACTGTCGCCTGACAAGTCTATGGAGGTAACCCAAACAAAGCCAGAGCTTTCAACAACCAGCACAAAGCTGTCAAAAAAGAGAAGGAAAATTTTGGAAAAGAAACAAAGCGAATCGTGTCCTGCGTCTACTCCAGTTCCGGAATCTATAGAAGAGGGCTGGTCCACAGTAGTTAGACTAAAACAGAACCAAAAAAAAAGTCAGACAAACCGCTACCAACCGCAGCTAATAAAAGTACAGTACATAAAAAGCCCGCACCAATAAAGTTAAGACCTTCTCGCTCAGCAGCGGTAATCATTACACTGCAGCCCGGAGTTGAGGAAAAAGGAGTTACCTATGCTAAGGTTCTAGCGCAGGCAAAAGATAAAATAGATCTTTCGAGTCTTGGCATAGACTCGCTTCGATATCGTCAGGCAGCAACAGGAGCCCGGATTTTAGAGGTACCATGTGCTACAAGTGGCGACAAAGCGGACTCACTTGCAAAGAAGCAGCAAGAAGTTTTGTCTGAAGATGTAGCGAAAATATCTAGACCAGTAAAATGCGCAGAAATGCGTATTACTGGTTTCGACGATTCTGTCAGTACTTAAGAAATGATTGCAGCTATTACACATACAGGGAGTTGTAGCAAAGACAATTAAGTGGGTGAGATTCGCCGAACTAATAGCGACGTAGGCTCGGTTTGGGTCAAGTGTCCAGTATCAGCTGCAAAAAAGATAGAGAAAGAGGGGTGGTTAATGGTTGGATGGGTTTCAGCTAGAGTCCGTCTCTTGAATCCCCGTCCTATGCGCTGCTTTAAGTGCTTAAATAGTAGGCATGTTCGTGCACAATGCACTGTACTTATGGACCGCAGTAATAACTGTTTCCGTTGCGAGAAATTGGGCCATAAAGCAGCCAACTGTTCTGCTACGCCAAAATGTATGATATGCACGGAAGCCAGTAATCCTGCAGATCATGTACTTGGTAGCAAGCTATGCTGTCCTCCTAAAATAAAAATGTGAAAGTCGGCTGTCATATCTGTCTATTCAGCTGAGCCAAATAATAAGGTCTCTGATACAGTTGATACTGAAGAGGATTCAATGGTGGTTATTTAATAGAATGGACTTATGTTTTAAGTTTCTTCAAGCAAACATGCTGCGTGCTGCCGCACAAGATTCACTATCGTAGAGCATGGCACAGTGGTTGATGTAGCGATCGTTGCTGAGCCGTATTTTGTTCCACCTAGTGAAAACTGGGCGAGTGACACCGATGGCTTGGTAGCAATTATATTGTCTGGATTAGTAAATATCCCTCAGTACACAATAGTTGCCAAAGGAAGAGGATATGTGGCGATATAGTGGAGGAAAATGATCCTTGTTGGGGTATACTTTTCGCCAAATCGGTGCCTCGCTGAATTCGAAATATTTTTAAGTGAAATAGGCACTCTGATAAGACAAAATCTACCGCTACCGGCGCTTGGTATCGGAGACCTTAATGCAAAATCAGTGACGTGGGATTCCCGGATCACAGATGCCCGTGGTGAAGTACTAGAGGATTGGGTGACCATGACAGGCTTATTGGTACTCAACCAGGGATCAATCAACACTTGCGTGCGTAGGCATGGTGGATCTGTAGTGGAAGTTTCGTTCTCTTCACCTGTAATAGCACGCTGTGTTAGAGATTGGAAAGTGCTAAAAGAGGTAGAGACTTTGTCTGACCACTTGTATATTCGTTTCGATCTTTCCACTTCACCGGTGATAGTAGGCGCAAGTCACCCAACAAGGAAGAAAAATGTCCATAGTCGATCCACATCTGCAAGATGGGCATTAAAAAGCATGAATAAAGACGCTTTGATAGAGGCATCTATTGTCAAGGCTTGGAAAACCTCCTCATTGTGCCCATAATGGTGGCCATTATGGGCATAATGAGGAAACCGCGCAGCATACACTAGAATAGTGCCCAGCGTGGAATAGTCAGCGTCGAAAACTTACCGCTGTACTAGGGGACGATCTGTCACTGCCAGCTATAATAAAACTATGGTTGACAGTGAAGAGTCGTCAAGCGCAAGTATTAACTTTTGCGAACACGTGATGTCCCAAAAGGAAGCTGCAGAAAGAGAAAGAGAGAGAACTACACGTCTCCCTATTCGCATCCAAAGAACCGGACGTCGCAGGAGTCTGAACAGGTTCCTGCTTTGTCCTGGCGGTGGGGCTCGGTAGCCGTGGCTTGGTCACCCCCGTTGAAGACAAGAGTAACCCAAGACCAGACTCGCCGCAGGAAGTCGGGAGAGCTTTCTCTCCTGGCTCCCATGGCCTCTGGGTGATAGATTCAGGGGGATCCGTTGCCCAGACTGTAAGAGGCCGAGAGGAGGGCGCGCTGTGTGTTCCGGCGCACCTTTATAAAGATGGAAAGGGTGGGTTCGACTCCCCGTGTGGGGCTGCATGGTGCAGCCGATGCTGGCGGGGTCGCAGACGAGTGCAAAAGTATTCCTGTGGCCCCGTAATAAAGCGACGACGATGGAACATAGTGGAGGTTTTACTCGGTGCAAATCCGACATAACCTGTCCTTGCTCCGCGAAGACAGGTATGCGAAGGCATTTCCTCCACGTAAAAAAAAAAAGTCGCTGCGCCAACCGCAAGTTTCCAACAGCAGTTACCAACCTAACCTAACCTAACTAGACGGTTTCCGGCAACAGAAACTTACCGCTAGTAGAAATGGTCCCTTTGCAGAATTTGTAAATTACAGACGACATTACAGTCGCTGAAAGGCACTGGACTTAAACAGCGAACATCGTGCACACTGGTGACTTTAGCCCAGCAGTGGGCGTCCATCGCTTAGGTTGACGATGAACCAGTGGATAGTTGATGCTCGTGCATACGTAACGCGCATGCCGTGAGACACGCACCACTCACTGTATCCATTGATTGCTATTTGCTATTGTATAACCCATTGATGATTTACTGTGTTGCAGGCGAATGTACATCTATATAAAACAGTAATTTCTCGTTATGTATGCTATGTGCACAAGTATTATGTAATTTTTTTGTTTTAAAAATGTAACGTCCGGTTCTGCACTTCCCCTATTATATCGCCTAATAAAGAACGCTCATTGGCATTAGGTCCACCAATTGTAATCTATATTTAGTGTCGCGATATAGTTTTGAAATATATAAATAAATAACTATGAACTTTACTCTTTTTCTATACAATTAAGCGACGAGACGAGTGCGACGTTCGCCTGATGGTAATCACCTCCGCCCATAACAACGTGCCGCTAGTTAGGATGTGACCACATTGCGATGTCCCCTGAGACATGAGATGTCGAGTCTTGTTACCCCAGTAATTACGCTAGCTACAACACCTTTCAAAACGAACACGGCAGAAATAGTAGGTAAGGTGGTACTTATCTAGGCGATTTCTGGCAACAGAGACCTACCCAGAGGACAAGAAACTTGTGTTCCATAGGATATTCCAGAGCCACAAAGGACTGCCACGAAGATTACTTTGGTGGAATAAATCCAATGTAACTTACTTTCCTTGAGAAGGAAAAAAAAGATCTTTTATCTATATTAAGCTACTGAATACTGTTAAATATATGAAAGTGTAGTTTTACATATAGGCTTTAAGCTCCAATACCTAGCAACTGGTACCGGATACCGAACTAAATATAATACATATAAATATACATATATATTTTCCCTTAAGCATAAAAATGAGTATAATTTAATGTGTCTTCTCCAAGAGCGCAATGTAGTGTAAACACCTTAACGAGTATCCTCTGGTAAAAAGCTCCACACAAGGCTCCTTCGAATAATAAAGGATATCTTTCAATTACATTTACATACTCCAGTTTCCTTGGACTCCTTCGCTACAAAATCTTCCAATGGTATTAATATAAAGTTCAGATTGTTACCTTTTCATCCCTAATGAGAATGGAAAAGGTATACATTTATCAAGTTAAAGTATGTCAAGTTTAAACAGTGTCAGAGCAATTTTTTTTGTATATAATTTCTCACACCGTGTCAAGGTACTTACGTGATATAGCAATGACGCTGTACAATACTGAACTGAAAATTAAATGTTTTAGATCTTCTAAAGAACATTTATATTGAATAAAGGAATATCATCGTTCACCAATTGTTAAGCGTGTTTAATTACTGAATGTAAATCTTTAACTAATTTTGACAGTATGATCGTCAACGTCGGCATGAGGCGTAAACTTTTCCGGGAAACACTTAACTATCGGTTGCTCAGGTCATTCCTTAAGCATTTGCCTGCTACCGTCTGACGCAGATCGTTTTACCCTTCAGTTTCTTCTCTAACCTACTAAATAAGTTATATACTAAAATTATATAAAACGAGCCTCGATTTAGTAGGAAAAAAGCATTAGAATAGCGGCTATGACAAAGCCGTCATTCGAGCAGCGACCATTGTCTTCAAACGTAACAGATTGTGAAAAACTGAAAAAGCCGAATAGAGTTATCGGTTCAAAAGAAAGCTGCCTATCTTTGTGTTGCAAACTACTCAAAGAGCTGGAAGTGGAACGAATGAAAAAAATAGTAGATCGTGGACGGCGTTTCGTGAGGTAGAAATGACACTTTTCACGTGACGCCTGCCGGCCGCTGCGGAGGTAACAGGAGCATGGCGACACAACAAAGAAAAGTCCGTGAACTGCCGTCACGGATATTACGAGTAACAATATTTATTACATTTATTCATTAAACTATGCGACGAACAGAACTTTCACAACTGGACCCGCCTATAACTATTATAACAACCAGGATATATCAACACAGTACTCTACGGAAGGTAGAGATGGAACCTTTTCTAAATTAAGTAGCGGCGACGCGCACGGAGACTTCGGGTAGGGTATGCGAGCCACACCCCAAATCTCTGTACTTATCTATGCTTAGAAATAAACTTACCTATTTAGCAGTATTCACACCACAGTTGTGTACCTTTTTAGTAACTTGAGAGATCATTGCTTAGTTAGATTTTGTGATCCAGGATATACAATGCTTATTTGCCTGTATGGTTCACAGTTCACACACCAGGGGTCCAGTAGTCGTGGGACTAATGTTCTACCAATTCAATCTCTTACTATACTTAACAGTTCAGAGCAATCTAGCCCTTTTATTTTCGCGGGAAAATCCTACATTTGATATCACATTTGGAGAATAATAAGGTAATAATTAACTCGTGACATTAATAGGCTTTCAATCAGATTTAGGGTACCTCATATTAGTATAGCACAGCAATACAAACCAGCAGATTTTGGTATTTCCACGTAATTTTGTTTAGCGCGTATCATACATTAGAAACAAAACAATTAAATTTAATACATATTATGTTTTATTTAGACAATAAATCCGTGTTGAAATAGTATGAAATCGTGAAAAAACCAATATTCGATATTTATAGCATAATGTTTTGGCTTAATTTAACGCTCTGATATCCATTATATTGCATTCGATCGTCTGTTCGTGCGTTTAAATTGATAACTGAATTGGTACGAATATACACAACCGCAACTGTCCCCTACTTTTTCACAAAAACATTTATACGATGTTTATTATAGAAGTTTATTGAGTAAAGTTGTTAAGTTTGCCTGCGTTCATTACTTAAGCTCAACATAAGTAAATATATAATATTTGTGTCTGCTCACTTTGAATGAAACTTGGCCATAGTTTATTTATTATTAAAAGTACCGCGTACCGGAAAATGCAGTGCTGGAAGGTCCTACTCTAGGTGGTCTGACGATGTGGTGAAGGTCGCGAGAGGCAGCAGAATACCGACAGCGCAGGACTGATCGATGGGGAGATAATTGGGTAGAGGCCTATGTCCAGATGTCGATGTCTATCGTCTGATGATGATAATGAAAAGTAACGGTTTTGGTAAAGTGTTAAATAGAAATCATTAAATTTTTTTATCTTTAAATACGTACACTCTTTTCCTTTTTTCTTCTAACAGTATTGTGGCTGTTGTATTAGTAAAAAAAACTATTAATGTAACTGAATCCTGTCCCGCCTTTTGTTATAAAAATGTCAGACGATTAAAATACTAGGTTTCTATAACAGTAATACATTTTATTACTAGTATATATAATCTGTGGACTTCAAAAACTTTACTGAATAGTATATAATAAGTTTAAGATCCACTGGTGGTAGATTTCTATAGTCGAAGAGCGTCTAGGTAGGTACCACCACAGCGGCTATTGCAGCCAACACCCAGTAGTGTGCAAACATTAGTGTTCCGGTTTGAACGGCAGTGAAGCTTATGAAATTAATACGTAACGAAACCTAATATTTTGTGTCAGGGCGATAAGCACAATATAATGCTATGTATATCATCCTTACGGGATGTTATGAGCGCGCATATCAGTTACCATCAGGTGAATGCCTTGCTCGTCCCGTCGCTTCGTAGAAAAAACACGGATAATTTTAAAAAATAACCACAATAGAAAACCAATGCTTTATTATGAACACACCGAATTGAATTGCATTTGTCAATTAAACAATAATGTAATGTTACTGAGAATGGTTACTACAATTTTTTAAATAAAAATAAGAAAGAATAAAAGTAATGACAGTCACTCCGTTGACAAGCGGCGCGTGGTGCCCAGTGTTGGCCAACACAGCCTCTTACAGATCTTACAAAACTAATCCGTAAACGCAGCATCCAATCAATTCACACTCACAAGTATTTCTAAATTACTCTTAACATTTTACATATATTCGGTTTGATACCTAACCACATCAAGAGTTTCTAGTAGAGATTTTGGTGATAGGATTTCTTCGAACTCGCCCATCTAGCTACGCTCTTTATGTCGTGAATCTACCGCCATAACAGCATCGCTGGGTTCCCGCTATCAACATATTCATATCATCATCAGCCGATAGAGGTCCACTGCTGAACATAGGCCTCCTCCAAAGATCTCCACATCCATCGGTCCCGCGTTACCCACATCCAATGGCTTCCCGCGACTCTCACCAGTTCGTCGGTCCACCTTGTGATGGGCCTCTTAACACATTCATATATTTTATTTTATTCGTTTTTGAAGCTACTAGGCGGACGAAACGTTAACCTGATGTTAAATGATATGCCTGCCCATACAACAACGTGACGCTAATTTGGTTGGTATATACTGCACCACATTGCGCTCTTTGCGTTAAGACATAAGATGTTATTTCATTACTTCAGTAATTTCACTATTTACAGCGCCATTTAAACCGGAACACAGTAATATCTACACACTATCGTACCTACCTAGACGGCCATCGGCGACAGGGACCTGCCACCTGTAATAAGACATGAATATTCTGGCCGTTTACAGTTGAAGAAGTTGGACCGCGGTGACTCTCTTCGTTTATTGCAATCCAAATTTTTAGTCTATTATGGATAACTATGTATAAGTTTAATAGTATTTTTTTAAAAGATTGGTTTTTATATAGATTATATATCATTACAACTATGTAGTACTTTTAGTTGTCAAAGTTTAGGTTTGAATGTAGTGTACCGTAGTGTGCAAAGCATTGTCTTACGAAATTAGTTTTTCAAAAATATTTATTACGGTTAAATATTTGTTATATAAAAATATCTAAATTGCCTTGAAGGTGCAACTGCCGGCAAATCTTTAAACCGTTATTCAACTCGACCAGGCCTGCCTGTCTAATTTTCACAAAGTCTAGACAAAAAAAGATGTTTCACAGTCACCAATGCGGTGTGGATTAGATAACAAGATTATATTTCATAAGCTTAGGGCCTTTAAAATTACTTAAGCGGATAATAATGTTTTTATTCATTCTACAAAGAAATCGATATGAGCAAAATGTTTACATGATGGTAAGTTTCACGCTTGTCCATAACAAAGTGACACTGGTCAAGATGATAAATACAATAAACCTATATTCTTGTTTTTGAGCGGGCTGGAAGCCACAGCGGCTCTTACAGCTCATCTGACACTGGGCTCGTGGACCCGGATCCACGGCCTGAAAAATACAATAAATCACACTGTGCTCGTCCTCTTGACACACAAAATGTTTCTTCTTACCTCAGTAATTACATTAGATGCAATGCGTATCTAACCGGAACACAGTAATGTATACATAAAAGAATAATAAACAATAATAAGATCTTCTCTTTTATTGCTATTCTTTATAATTAGTTACTAGTATAAATAGTTGTTGTGAGGGATGCTGGATTGAGACGGAAAATGCCAGGAAAAACTTTATAATTAATTTATTTTAAACTAATTTCCAAATAACAAGTCGTTTTTGTGCTTGAGCCTCCTTCTTCGGCACAGCTTTACCTTGCTCCTTGTTTGTGGTCTCTTGAAACCCGATGAGTGCCTGCCCTGTGCCGCCGAGCGCCGTCTTGTATTCTTATTGGCCGGCCTGCTTGGGTAGCACAACTAGTGGGTGTTGACTGGAGACAGTCTATGAGAGCGACAAAGCTATGTATCTACTACTGAAATATTTTTAGAATAAGTTAACAATTTTCTTTGATTAAACTATCCCTATCACTAAATAAACCCTATTGTGTTAGAAAGCTTCTGTAGTAGATATTAACTAAATAAATAAAAAAAATAAACAAGTTTTTTATTACGCTTTATATATATTTTAGCAGCGCTCACTCTATAGTTTGTCTTGACTTTATATCCGCTGATATTTCAGGTAACTGTTAAGTAACGTCACTGTTTACGCTATTTTCGTGGCCACAGTGAAAAGTGCATTTGCCGCGCCGGTGCAAGAAATAAAATCTATACCTAACAAGATATCTTCTAATTTCTTTTAGTTTTCATTTTTATTGAATAAAACGATATTTAATTATGTCCTAAATTTTTCTTTACGAAAAACTTAAAAGTTTTTGCTTTCATTAAAAGTAACGGTTTTAGTAGATTTTATTTTATTTTCTAAGTTGCGTGACGATATCATTATTTTAGGTGAATTTAAGATTGTTGCTTTTTCTATAAAAACGTCCTACTTATAACGACTACTGAAAAGCAGATGAACGATTTGTATACAGTACTACTTAGAAAATTGTCTCTATTTTAGCCGCCAGAATTTCGATGGGCCCAAGTCCCAGGGTTTTATAAGGTACATAAAAACAAATGTTAAGAGTGATGGTCAGTGCTCACTGCAACCTATCGACAGCCGCATGCATTGCGGACTTCTTAAACAGATAATGCTCATATCATCAAACTCCTAAACGTATAATTATTTTTTTTTTAAATGTCACTATCATTAATAATGTTTTGTTTTCACATCAAGAGAACGCAAAAAATGTATTCAATAAAAAAAATAATATCCAAAAACTAAACAAGGTTACAGGAGAAAATGTTACTTTTGAATTATATTCAGGAACAACCAATCGAATTTCTCCTTAAATAAAAGGAAATACTAGACTAGGCTATTTATTACTAGGCTACGTTCACATCGACATCAGGTGAAATAGTGGTCTATCATTAACTTATTTATGTTAAGAAAAGATCATATTTGATTCTTCAATAGCATTATTATAGACAGGTGTTAAGTTAATTATAAAACCTATCTATGGATCGGTTAAAGGTTAACAACATAATACATGTAATATACAAGGAAAAGCAATAGCCAGATTCAATACTCTTTTATTTCTCAATTAACTTCGCGCTCCTGCCGAGGCTCCGCCGCTCGCGCTTCGCCCCCGCGCCGTCCGCGTGCCGACAAACACACAAAACACTTGGACAAAAACAATATATAACTCGAATCTCTCAAAGTTTAATTCACTGTATAAAATAACGTATAAAATCCATCAGAAAACTCTATAATACATAAATCAACGGACTGTCTAGGCCTGCTCGCTGAGGATCGGCTTTTCTTCTGCCATGTGATCCACCTCCTCGTTCGAGCTCAACTCGTGTATACTTATATTCGATGCTTCTATGTGTTCAGTGGAGATGGACTCTTCATTAGGCCTGTCTATGATTGGCGTTGTGTCCGCGTCAACTTCTCCATCAGCTGGTGATATATCATTTGCAAGTACTTTTACACTATCTACATCTGTTCCATCAGCCACCACTTCATCACTGACATGACTCACAACCAATAACTTGTCTGTTGCTATTTCTTCTACTTTCAATTCAACTGCTTCTTCCTTTGGTAATTCATCTGTATTCTCCTTAGCACTAGACACTTCTCCCTCCAATTCTTTACTATCTCCTGCCGCTACTATCTTTTGCTTGTCTGCTTTGTTCTTTTTTGATTTTGATTTCTTCTGCTTCTCAGGCTTGGCTGGCTCTTCCTTCGCACCGTTCTTTATCGTGAGTACGTTAAGCTGGGTTTGCAGATGCGCGAGACTCTGCCTTAACTGTGCACAGTTCGCAGCCATCGCTTCGACCTGCAAAAAAAAATTATGAGAATTATTGCTGGTTCTATGGCATAGTTTCCAGTAACTACAGCAATGATAATGTTAACAATGTATCTATCAACTGTCACAATGAGTGTGTCAACAAACCTTGGCGTTGGATGCAGGTGCGCTGGCTGGTGATGGGGTCGGAGTGGGAGCGGGCGCTGGTGATGTTGGAACAGGCGCTGGCAGCGGTGGCCGCTCGATGTTGTTTTCTTTTAATGTGTTTAGCAGCACCGTCCGCTCCGCCTGCCAAAGATGGATTAATAATATTGGGCATTTATAACGAAAATCTTAATGTTCCCACAGTTGGGACCCAAACCTTCTTTAACAATACACAGTCATTCATTCACCATGCTGGCTTAATGTGGGTTAGCAGATAGCACATGTTCACAAAATAAGTTATTCTTGGAACATTTTGGTTTGTTCACAAGGTTTTCTTTGATGGTAAATTAAACCTCAGTAGAGAACCTGTGCCTCAGAAGTAAAGCTCATACAATTTTTTCACAATTATAAATATAGAAAACAAAGAAAGGAAATTAAACAAAAATCAGACAAACAATTTGAAATACAGTTAACAATACCCTTTAAGCATTGGGTTATCATTTTAGGAGTTGGGTTTGTTCAGATGTTAAACCAGCAGTGCACTTGCTATCAAGTGAATTTAGTGATATGATAATAACCGCAGTAAAAGATCTGTTAAAATAATATATAACTCAATTGTATCATTTCCTGAAACCTATAATCATATTAATAAAATAAAAAAAGACATTTATTACTTAGCAGTATTTAAATAGTACCCTTGAAAACCACTGCTCCGGAGACAAATAAGCGTAGCAACCTTCAACATTACTCTTGGTTCTTAAGGTGCATGGGTAGTACAGTTTAATAATAATCTGATTGAGTAACACCTGTAGGGTCCTGCACAGACTCTGCATGTGGTGCAATTGCCTGGTGCTGGCCGCAGCGCGCTCCTCGCTCGCCTGCCGCTCCCCGCACATCTCCAGCAGTGCGCTCTGCGATCCCTCCCACCGTTTCTTCCATGATACCGATTCCTTTTCCAACTTCTGAATCTTCTTCGACATCTGTAATGTAAACAAAAAACGTATTAGTAGTTTCAGCATACTTTTCTAGTTTAAGCACCTTTGGTATTAGAAAAATGCAGATGTTATTTCATAATAAGGGTAATTACATTTTTAAGAAAGACATGGCATATAGTCTACAAAATAATAAATGAAAAAAAAACCAAGGTGTATGGAAAAACTACATATAAAATAACTTAGCATGATGTGTAAATAAAAGCTTTATTATTATTAACACTGTATACTCTACTAAAGCACACATTACTAGATAAGCTTTACAGCTTAATAAAAATAATACTAGTGGATGTCTATCGGCTGATGATGTTGATGATTGTTTTTTAAAATTGATTTTGCATGTGCAGATGTTTATTTACGTGTTAAGTAATAATAAGATTGTAAATTGCTAAGTATGCTTGCTCAGCATGTCCAGTAATAAGATATGTTGATATCTGGAACACACAGCATTATAGCCTAGAGGTAGGCTATAGTTGTGTGTATAACTGTTGAGAATAGTGTACATAGTACATAGATATTCTAACCTTTTCCATTTGCTCCTTGAAACCACCAAATACTTGATTACTCTTCACTAACGCATTCTGAAATTCATCATATTTATCTGTATAAATTGTTAACTGCCCTTTAAGTGATGTTTCATTATTTTGCAACTCCATCACTTTAGCTCTATGCTGTGCAAGGGTCACTTTGAGCTGCTCTAATTCGGAAAGCAGTCGTTCTTTCTCTGCTTGGTGCTCCAGAGAGGCCTTTTGGAGCTTAGCATCAGCTAGTTCAGATTCTAATGCCATCTGTTTCGCCATTTTGTCTACCTGAAATAATTGCAAATTTGTTTTACGTGATGTAGTTTAGTGTTGAAAATATTTTATTTAATTGTTAGTTGATTAATAATTATTTCAATAAATTAAGAAATGAAAGTAATGTAAAAAAATGACACCCATTTAAAAATTGTCAAGTCCGAAATTTAAATAACAAATGTCTCTTTAAGATGGGGTGTACAGGTATCTTACAGCCTGACTAAAAAAGAACACTTTATTATCAGTCCATTATGAGGTTGGGTAGCTCGCTGGCCTAATGGTTAGAGCGTGCGGCCTTAGTTCCAAAGGTCGCGGATTCGAATCCCGGCATGTACCGATGACTTTAATATTTAAGTTATGTACATTTGGGTACTTTAGTTACAACAGCGAAATACAAACGGTGAAGGAAAAAATCATGAGGAAACCTGCATATGACTTCGAATTTATTCTAAGGTATGTGTGAAATCACCAGCCC
This sequence comes from Troides aeacus, assembly GCA_033220335.2. NCBI lineage: Eukaryota > Metazoa > Arthropoda > Insecta > Lepidoptera > Papilionidae > Troides > Troides aeacus. The sequence continues at coordinate 10,107,594 of CM067288.1, forward strand.
CCATTGGGCCAGCATGTTGACTATGGCTCAATCACCCTCATATTGAGGGTAGGCCTGTGCCCCAGCAGTGGGGACGTAAATTGGCTGTTATAATGATTATGAGGTTGAATGGATGACTGGAGTACATTACTAAAAATAACTCATTAAAATGTAGTCCAAAATGTAGGTAGTTTGAAGATTCAGCATTTCATGGAAAATATCACACATCTGATAGCCAAGCTTCAGTTTGAAGAGTGCCCCTTATGATGATGATGATTGCTGAATTACATGTTGGATGAATAAATATAATGAAACTATTCAAATATTTTTTATAAAATTTTACATCAAACTCACTTCCTGCTGTGTGTTTGAATTACACGTTTCACTTAACTTAATATCCAATTACATCACACAAATTGATAAAATAATACCATCTAATAATACTATAATAATTATTCTGAACCTTAAAGTTTTTCGAAAGTGTAACATGAATAATGAATAATTGTTAAGTCAAAATATTTTTTCTACATTGTAATTAAATAGACAATAGGCTAGAGACCATACAGCCAATTGTCACAATAATAAACAAATGATAAGTTCTATAAAAAAAATATGAAATAATAATAAGGTAACATTATATAAAAAAATTACCTGCTGTTCTCTAAGCTGGTACTGCTGCATGACACTTTTAAATTTCTCTGTCATACTGATATTGTCATCACGGAGTTTGGCATTCTTCTCATTATTCTGTTGCAGTAGTGTTGTGATTTCTGATAAAGTGTTCTGGAACTTTGCCTGTGTTTCCTTGCGTTGCTCCTCCTCTTCACGAATTTTGAGAAGTGATTCTTCCTGAGTAATATTATATAAGCTAAAGCCAATACTGTGTAAAACCATCGGGACAGGTAATACTTAGAAGTGTCAACAGTACGTTTTTTTTTACACTTCTTTATACTTTAATAGGGATGGATAAAGTTTTTTTCTAAATTATGGATAGGAAAAGGGGAAAGAGCAAGTTATAAATAAACACAAAATTTCTTTAAAATGTAAGTACCTTAATAGCCTTGTTCTGTTTTTGTAGTTCGCGGCACAAGTTTTCAAGTTTGGACTTAACTAGTATTGTCTTGTTGAACTCATGCTGCAACTGTTCTTTCTCCTTCATCAATAATGCATACCTCTTGTCTGACTGCTTGATATAGAACTGCATCTTCTTATTATCATCTACGGCTTGCAAATATTTCTTACATACTAGATTGAACTTCTCCTCTAATGTTGGCACAGAGTTAAGTGATTTCATGAACTGCTCTACATTTTTATCATCTTTTTTCAAACGATCCTCTTTCTTTGACTTTTTCGGTGGGTCTTGAGAATGTAAAGGTGGTGATTTTTCCTGAATTTTTAGACATTATTAGACAATGCATAGAAACCAAAATAAGCAATTTAAGCACTTAAGCACTTTAAAAACTAGTTCTAAAACACTATAAATATTTAAAAAAGTTATTTAAATTGTTTTCGGCAATAACTAAATGGATACTGTACCTCTATGATATTTTATAGCTTATTGTGTAATGATAAGTTGATTTACAAAAAAACTCTTACAAAGGTACATATTATTATCATTCATTTTATATAAGAAAGAAATAGAAACTGGACAAACCAGGACTAATCATTTAACATTGATTTTTATGTATTGTAAAGTACTACCACCGCATACAACAATATTGTCAAAACTATACAATGTTATTCAAAAAAAAAATTCTATGACAGAAATACAATTAATTTTGGCTATATAAGCAACTTATACTAAATAGCAAAACAATTCTGTAGGCATTTTAGATATGAAGATAACCAATAAAAAAATGATAATAATGAATGATTCAATAATTTTGAATGATACAGGTTTGTTTTGTTATTAGTATAGAAACAAAAGCATAATATTGAAAGATCCTAACTACGTAAAAACTCATTGTAGTTAACCATAAAAGACCAAAATGATTCAAATGTGCTCAGGAACAGAAATATCATAAACAGTTTGAAAATTGGCAAAAGGCCAAAATTGTTTGAGGTTAGTAATTGTACCTGTTTCCTAAAATTTAAAATAAATATTTGTATTACAAACTGTTCCCAAGAAGGAATATTTAATATACAAATAGTTTTATTTATTTTCATTTAACTGTAAAAACTTTAAGAACAACAGCATTTCATAAACTAAACGACATATGATACAATCTATTTATAACACCCAGGTGAATATCTTACATTCTCCACTACATTATTTTCTGTTACTTTGATAACTGAATTTTCTTTTGGAATTTCCTCAGCCGCAGCTTCCATTTCACAAATATTTGAATTTCTAACAAATAGAAACAAAACGATTAACAGCGAATAGTCAAACGAAAACCAATGAATGACATAGTACGGTAACAATAAATATAAATAGAATAGAGCTTACCAATTTGAATCTTTTGACTATTTCAAATCGATTACGTTAAAATTTTTCCTTTTCTAGATTTTATAACTTGTGCCTAAAAATTGTATTAAATTCGTAATTAAGACAAATTCGATAAAATTTAATAAAGAAGTTCATTCATAGTTTATTATTTGAAAACAATTATAATTCATGATTTTGATTTCTAAAGTTTTGATATTAAAATCGATATCTTTAAATCCGATACTGTTAAATAATTTTTTCGAATCAAATAATATCGATAGTCTATTACTATTTTGTAAAGCTTTAAGCTAGAGTACTGACTACTTATTATTTAAATGAATGAAAAGATGTAGAGAACTTAAACAAAAATTGTTTTACTAATTATACAAATATTTATACTTTAACATTGAAAGTTTTTCGTCAAAAATTCTAGTTTAAACTAGTTTTTAGCAGATAAATGCTTGATGTTGCTTGTTTTTAAATTTCTTATTATATTGGTAGCTTTTTAATTACTAAAGTTTATATACATTTTGCTCATAACAGAATTATTAGTTTCGTTGTATACTGAGTTAGAGTTTATTACTTTACTTACTTTAATTATTTTATTTTTTGTTCTTCATAAATAATTGCAAATTTTTAATATTTATTTGCATATAGTTGAAAAAAATTGTAAAATGTTTGATTACTATTTAATGATTATTATTTTCTGTAAGTAAAAATATTATATTGCAAATATATCGAAATATATTTTCCAATTTTAGCTAAAGACCAGCTGTCAACAATATCTATGTAACTATTTCGATTTATCGAAATGTTTAAACATGTTTTAACCAATTAGTATTATTTTAAAAAGCATCTATATTTAAACTAGAATGATTAAAAATATTAAAATATGTTATATTATTTACGATTTGTTATAATAATAGTAGTTTATAAAAAATTTATACATGGTAAGACTAAACATTTTGCTCGTTTTCCATCCCTTTTACGCATTCATTCTATCAAAAAGAAGGCGACGAACAAAGTGGTGAGTAATATTTTTTTGTATTAAAAATTGTCTAAATTACATTAAATATTTTAAGATATTACCGTTTAAGATAAATTTACTTTAATTGCTCTTATTCAGTGCATCTCCTATTATTTATAAGTGATTTAAAATACCACTATTCGCCGGTATGGTCCGTACGCTGTGGAGCCGTTACTTTTCAAGATATTGCGGTCATTGCGCTCTGGATTCCTATACCTTGTTAAATGTATTAGTGCATATAAATTGTTTGCATATTTTCATTATAGCCGTTATATTAAAAATTTCACTGAGTTTTTCCGGATGAAACAAAGAGCGGCTGTTATGTCGTCGCCGCATGATCGGTTTGCCCCGTCGATGCGGGGATACATCCCATTTACAGTTACAGAAAACTGCAGATAATTGTCGATTCTCAATTCACAGTGTTTCTTTATGTTCAATGTTAACGCTTTGCTAGAAGTTTCTAGTTCGCTTTTTTTTTGTATGCTTCACGCTTGTTTTAATGAAACAATGTGATACTTTTATTTAAAATTTCTTCTACTGTTCATTTTAAGGATAATTATTCTAATTTTCTTAATAATTTGATGTAAAAAAAAACCAATTACATGAAAAATAATGAATGTTCTTATTTTACTACAGTATATATATTATCCAAATTATTATTAATATTTGGGTTCATCCATTTAAGGACATTGATCAACTTATAATAAGTATGTTATTGTAAATTGATTAAATATAGCACAACATATTAAGCAAGTAATATTTTTAGTATTCATATAACATCATTATCAGCTGACCGATGCCCACTGCTGGGCATAGGCCTCTCTCAAAGTACTCATAGATCGATCCAATAATACATAATCTATGCAAAATGTTTATATTTCACATAATTGATTATCATCTCATCCTTTGTTTATAAAAGTGACCAGTTAATATAAATATTTTATTCTGGCATCTGTTCAGATGTTTATTAAACATTACATTTCTTAGATTACTAATAATACTTTATAAGTTTAATTCCCACATAAATAATTCTTTTAAACAATAAATAGTGTGCAACAAATAATCTCTAATAATTTGTTAATGAATAGATAGGTGAATTGGAATTATAAAAAGAATTAAGTCTTCTATTGTAGACCATTTTGAAATGAATGACAAAGAATGTAAATGCATTAGTTTATTAAATTGCAAATCTTTAAAATTCCTGTTTGATCTTTTGTTTAGTATTGAACAGTTAACATTCCAAAATATGTCATAGACTGTATTGTGTTAAATATAATTAATCATTAATTAAATAACTAAAGATAAAACTAAATTTTTATATCATTGGTATTTTGTGTTAAAACAATAATCTCTATTATTTAAGGAATGCCATTTTACACACAAGAGAATTGTTTAAATAAATTTTGGATCTGGTTAAGTTTATTGACCATAAAACTTGTTTAGAAACATTCAGCTTGAACCCACGCAATAGTCCTAATTTGCAAATGATCTATTCATTCTAAATAGACTGCCACACTCCATTCTATATTTTACATAATTACAGCCTTCTCCAGTCCTTCTTTGCAAATAGATTGTGTGTTGGATTTGCATATGGAACAAATGTCTATTCTGGAAGTTCTCTGTAACATTTACCTATATATAATATACAATTTATTTCTTCAGAAGGATATTTACTTATGGCAGAATCAGTGAAACAAACTTTTAACCAATGTAGACTTAAATAAAGATTTTCTTGCATTGTCAGATTTGTTATAATATTTTTTTGAGTAAAAAAATATGTAACTTAATTATTAGAATCAACAATTACACTTTTTACAGATGTTTTCTGGCAAAGGACTGTATTAATTTAAATATTTACAATTAAAAGTGTCTGTGTTCAAAGCAAATAACAAATTTTTCAATATATTTGAATGTTTATATGATAAGTTTGTCTGCTTGCTGTTCTAATAAGTTTGATAAATATTGTACTGGTTTTTACTCTACTCCACTGAAAAAAATCTGGAATTATTCATATAGCATACATTCATATATAACATGAGCTACATTAATATCAAAAGATAACTATTTTGATACTAATGTAAACCCTAATGGGTTTTACATCAAAAAAACAACTTATACTTTATATTGAATAAAATATGGTATAGTTCAATCAGTTCTAGAAGCAAATGTTCTACTAGATGAATTGTATTATTATTAGTATAAATAATAATAATACATTTTGAAGTTATAATAATACAGACACATTTACTATGAGTGCAAGATTTAATCAATTAATTAATAAAAATAGTAATTTTACACATATATCCTTTTAATCTCTCTTTGTAATGTTACTGTATTCATTCCCGAGTGTTACTTAAAGTATACCCATAAATCTAATTATAAACTCGAGTATATTTAATTGTGGTTAGGTCTTTTTCCTCTTTAACTATTTGCTTTGAAGAGCTGGCACTTGAGTTTTGTTTTGAAGTGAATTTAATTAGTCCATATATTTATTACTTATTTAAGAACTGTAATTAAAGTGTAACTATCCTTATCCTAAGTTATATGAAAGCATCCTTAGTTATTTTTGATAGATCATTTATTTTTTTACCTATAATATGATTATCTTTAAATATGTATTTGTCTGTGGGCTGCCTTTATTACCTTACTTTATTATTTTTTACTCTAAGAAACATATTTTAGAATAATACATACAAAAATATTGCTGTAGCGCTTATACAGCAAGTTTATGACCACTGGAAGGGCTATAATTGGTGTGAAAAGTATCTGAGTAAATTTGGTATTCTGACTATGGGGTGAAGTTTAATAATAATTATTAAGCTTTCCTCGTCCATCTGGCATCAGTCATAATTACATTTCAGCGAAACAATTGTAATGATTGGACGAAAGATCTTCATCATAGCTAATGAAATTGTTTATATTTCTATTCCTATTTGCATGATATCTAGACTTCTTGTCTTCATTAAAAATAATTGATTTTGCTGGTTAAAAATCCTTGTATGATGTAGTTTTCCTAGTAATAATTCTCTCTGACTACCGCACTAAAGATATTACTTTTTTTGACCCATTTCTGACGAGCTCTTTTCAAAAGGGCTTCGATCATTTGTTTACTTTTCGAAATAGATCCTTTTTCGCCTTAGAGTCATCATTTTCGTCATATTTTTTTGTTTTGGTGATGTTTACACAATCGAGCAGGTCACTGACCAACGTACACTATAGGTACAACAGTTAGCCGCTATGTAGATAACGTTATAATTAACAGTTATATAGTTGCTCATAAGGACATCTTTTATACATTAAATACGACTTTATATTTAAATTAATTTCTATGTAATGTTGACTAATTAATGAACCCACTGTGAAGGTTTCTACGTCGCATTAGATTCGACGAAAGCAAGTGGTCTATTTTTGAACCATTACACTACTTTATTTAGATTCAAAGTATAGGAAATCTGCTTCCGACGAAATAAGGAAAGGAAAAAAAATACCACGTGGTATGTCTTTGTTCGCCTTGGGAACAAAAATGGAATGTATCTGTCCCACTCGACGGGGGTCGGGTTTCGGGTTTCATTGCACCCATCAGTTTCACTTACGCGAGGGGAAACTGACGATATTGGTTTACAGGTATTGCCAAACGGAGTGGCGAGGTATCTGTCGCACGCGTAAGCTGATAGCCGGTAGACTGTGCTCGGGCTCGATTTGCAATCAATTTGTACCTAATATTGTAAGTAGGTTACGAAGACCTATTTGTCGATAGTCTTAGGTTTTGTAAAGGAAACCACCTTTTATATTACTCAAACATCAACTATCAGTTTGGCTGAAGAGTATCGATTTACAGGTTCGCATAAATCTGGCAGAAGTGTTTATAAATAGATTTGTTTATTGTCTCTGCAGTCGTCTTCAATATCAGGGAAGAATAGCAGTAAAAGTTGTTACATATACGATGCTAAAGCTTTAAACCGGTAGTTATATAAATTGGTTCCGGTTAACGTACTGCTATTATTTGTACAACAGTGGCATTAGTCGCAGTTCGCATATGGGCCACAAGGCCAGCTCGTACGTCGGCTGTGCCTGCTGTGCACAGTTTAATCATTCCTGTGCCCATATATGCGGTCGCTTGTTTCCGCCCGCCGCCCGTCTAGGTGGAGCCGGTGTCGTTTGCCCTGGACATCGTCCCTTTTGTTCGAAGTCCGGCTCCGTAAGTGATGTCCGAGGTTACAATATATCAGATACTCTTGACTTGTGCGTGGCCGTTAAATTGAATAAACAAGGAGAATGTATCGGAAACTGGGTCTCGATAATTTCAAACTGATATTTCACCGACTTGTGATCATTATTCAAAGTTGATGACTTACGATGATGTACTTTATAGCCTATCGTTAAATTAACACAGTTAAAAATGATATTTAAGTTACAGATATGTTAAAAGAGTTCCATCTATCGTGTCGCTGTCAATGAACTTGATAAAAGAAATAAATTAAGCAAAAAGTAATAGATGCGCGCGCGCACGCCATGCGAGAATATCAATTAAAAGAATGCAATTTGTATATCGGCCTGTCTATCGCCGTAAGTGGTTTTTGACCATAACAAAGAACTCATCAACGGTGTGGACGGACTAGCCGGACGTCTAGACTGAAACACTATAACGGCCCCGAAGCGGAAATCCAGTTGATTATTCCTTGAGTCATGTATAAAGGCAAGTCACTGTTCGCTGGCTGGTGAGTAATGATGACTGCGACAATCATTTGTATAAATCTAGATAACGCTATCAAACAATCATTATGTATACTTGGACTTTCTGATTAATCTTAACTGGATTGATTCACGATATGGTATCGAGTGAACTGTTTATATAAGTCGATACTACTTTTATTTGCTTTTCAATAAATCTAGACTTTAAATGTTTCTTGAAGTTAGACAATCCGCGAAGTATTATTACCAACGTTTGCAATACACAAAATTTACTATTAAAATAGTTACAACAGGAAATTTTAAGTTCCATGTGTCAATAATTGATGGCCAATGCATTTGTGTACGGCGTGTCGTTGCGCCGTTGCTAACATACTACAACAACCAACAACCCCTGCACATTGAACGGTGTGGTTTTGCCCAACTATCTGCAATTTTGAATCGCGGTACCTACCAGACCCTACTATAATTAGAGGCCTCTGCCCTTCGGAGGGAATTAATAATACATAGTAATGCCAACAAAACGATACCTGTGTGAACCGGTTCAGGAACTCGCGGTTCAATGTACCGTACTATGAGTGCAGCTGAGCCTTTCTATGTTTGTCTGTTTTAAAACATCTATCTAAACAACACAATACGTTTATGTTGTACTTTTTTTATGTTATTTCTAATGCGAGACAACGTGTTGTGTCTGCGTTATTATATTGAAATTGTTTATCAAATTTGTTATGTATTGCTGACTTTCACATGAGTAGTTCTTCTCATCTCGGAGATGTAGAGTTTATCTAATCATTTGTAGCTGCGATCAATTTCACAATTCGAAGAATAAAAATGTCTTCACATTTGTTTTAAATTGTGTTTGTGTGTGCACTAATGTCTGTGTCTAACTGGTGGTTAATACCAAAGTGCGCATGTAACCAGTAACCTGTAACCTGGAAGCGACCTCGTTAACTCGGCAATCCGCCAAATCTAATGCATCTTAGCCCAGCTGAACGACGGATTTTTCTTCCGTTACATTTCACTTAACATCCGTGAACAAGATGGCGCCTTGTGATTATATCCGGTCACGGATATCTTCTTGACATCATATTCCAGTTTTACTGCCTCATTTTCAATTAAGGCTGTGAGAATAAGTTTATGAGAAACGAGATGCTTCGATAGTAAAAAGAGACAACTATGCTGCGAGAGACGAGATTCTTTTACGGAGAGAAGCAATTACTTGAAATATTTTACCTGGACCTAACTTGTTTCTAACATGCTCTCCAATTGATAATAAGTGGTTTATTTTCGGTTGTCGGAAATATCTAATGAGAATTAACCGAAGCAAATAGTAATTTTCATATTGCAATCACAGCTAACAATCATATTGTTTTATGTAACATCAATGATCGGGAGTGATTTTCAGCATTTATGTGTCAAAAGGCAGTGCTGTTTATTGGATGCAGTGGTTCCTCATTGCCTTGAATATATATTGGGTTAATTCATGATATACTTGCTTTGATTTATGAACTGTTAATAGTATTGATTCTTGTTTAACTACCGCAGTGTCCGTTACCCGTCTCCGAACAGCAATGTCCAAGTTTTACTGTTTTCCCGTTTTCAGAGTAATGCAATTCGTGAAATTGCGACAATATCAAGACTCAAATACAATGATTGGGTGCCGGAACATTATTTTGGCCTTCTTGTTATAAGGATATAATTTAACATCATGTAAACTGCTCGGCTAAGATTTTCGATTTTTGACATAAAAAATTTGTCAGAGCAATCGGCTTGACTAGAGAAGTTTTTTATTTACTTATGAGTATATTATGTGTAATGACAAACTCTTTGTTACTCGTGCGTAGATACCATTTGGTGGAACAAAGGTGTATTGTTATTATAATTTTGTCAGCAAGCCCAACGTCAATAAGGAAAAGTGGCAGGCGAGCAAAGCATCAAGGCATGTTGTTTGTCGTCATCCGTCTGCGAGCGCTGCTGCTATCAAACAATAATGAATTCGTACACGTCCTGCTAAACTATATGCAAATACCCGCATCTTGAATACAACAACGGGTTTTATTTGCGAAAATAATCTATGTATTGGGAGAAAGTATAATAGTGAAATGTGTTTAGTACACATAAGTTATTTAGCTCTGTAGATATCGCTTGTTACAAATTGTCGCATCCAATTTTACTTGTATCGTTTAGATAAGTAAATTATATCATGTTTAATGTATAAAATTGAATATTAAAACAGTTTGTCGATCGGTATGCTCCATTATCATTGTAAGTCTGTCTGCATCATATCTTAAAACATAAAGTTGTCATTCCATTGATTTTGAACTTCTTAATACCAATACTAGTAGGCTAAACCTTTTGAAATAAGGGTAGTATGAAAATTAAAACCGATCTATGGAAGGTTCTCTCCGCTAAATAAAAAGGCTTAAACGTGAAAAAAAGTTTACTTCAGGTTTTAGGTTCATCTTAGAAGAAACAATAAATACAAGCAGCTCCAAATAATAAAGAGAAAGATACAAGAGAGAAGTAGAATATGAATCTTTTCATACTTGGCCCGACGTTACAGCTAAATATCTGACTGGCGTAATCAAAAATAAAAAGGCCCTTACGTCAGTGATCTTCAGTAGGAAATCTTAGAGATCGGATGATAGTAGGATTCGAGCGTAGTCATTAGCTCTTGCGTTGTTTTCTTATTAGTTATGATCCAGATGCTCCATAGGCCGTCAGAATATGAATCAGTTCCGGCGCCTTGTACTGACGCTGTAACTGATTCATAATTTTTTTTCATGATTTCGTTGACACGAATATCATAAAGTTAGTTTATACTGTACGGTTGTAATAAGTTTTCTAGAGGCGAGCCTGCTGGGTGTCCTTGCTGAGTTCAGTTCCAATGTTTATGTTGCAAGCAGGCTGGTTGAATGATCTGTGTGGTGCCCGATTGTGATGCAAATGGCAGCGCGATGTTACGTCGTCGTCTTATTATATATTCTATTAATCATTTGCATGACGCAGGCCCGCTGTTTATGTAAATACATCTTATTCGGACTGATATTGGCAACATCATCCTACTGTATAAGTAATTACTTACTGTAGTTAAATTGCAACCGTTGTCCAACTTACGACATGTGGGTAACAGATTTCGCAGCCACATGAGGTTGTAGTGTGCATCTTAACTAACGCCCCATTGCTATAAGCAGGCGAAGTAGAAATTCTATGTAAAAATGGGGAAGCTCTTCCGTAGTTCCGATCAAAAACACTGAGAGGTACTTAGTAAGTATTTCAGCTGGTAAATGTCCAGCATAACTATTCTGTTGCCCCATCGACTAAAGTGCCTCATAGCGGAAGTATTTTCTTTTTGAGCGTATTCGGAAATAATATTTTCTAGATGCGTAGACCTCCAGTGTATACTTGGCTCAATTGCTATGTAAAAGATATATATATGTAATATCGGATTTTGATGAAACTTTGTAACAAACACAATCGACCTACTTTCTTATCACGATCAATGTACGGACGTACATGAAACGAGGGTTTGTAGTTAGGGGGGAGGTGGGATGTATTTTTGGGGAGGCAGTGACTATTATCGGACACGGGTTTCATATGTATTGTAATCAAGATCAAGTTAGATCGTTATAGTTTATCATAAGCCATTTTAGTATGTATTGTATATTATTTTCATTTATTGTATATTTCATCATCATCATCAACAGCATATAGACGTCCACTGCTGGACATAGGCCGCCCCATAGATCTCCACGTTTGTAGATCATATGGGGATTTGGTAATTTCCCACTACGTTGGCCCAGCGCGAGTAGGTGGGAGCCAGAGCCTCGTTTATTGATTAGCAGGATTCACCACGAGCAGGTGATGTTGACTCGAGTCCCTTGAGTTGTTGTACGGGAGCCCTAGCACCCCTCTATTACTATAGTACGGGTTATTTTACTTAATATATTATTATTACTTTTAAACTTTTTATTATTTGACAAAACGAATCGCTCGTTAAGATGATATACACTGCACCACCTTGTACTCCACGCGATGAGACAATACGTTAAGCATCATTATCCGTAATTATCAGTAAACTCACTAGCTGCAACACTACACCGGTACATCGTACTCTTTAACGGCAGGAATGGGAGCTGCGGTGGTACCTACTTATGATAGACAGTGGTGGCAATAGATATTTACTGCAGGTAATCTGAGATTCTTTCACCAATGCCATTCATTTGCTGTCTTGCTAATACTATAAATGTGAAATGTGCCCGTCTTCCACATTGTGACCGCTGCTGACCCAGTTTACCCTACCACGGGTAGAGATAGATGAGACGATAGAGTAAGAAAAATTTTTAATACTGACGAATGTTATGTATGGAAAAGTAGTCGTATCTGGAAGGACTGAAAAATTGGATACGTCTATTATTTTTCTCATTACTTTTTATAAGAAATTCGTCATTTCTTTCTTAGCTTCATTATGTCTGAATTTCACGCAGGCATGACTAATGCTTAAACAATTTGTTCCCCTCCCCCCTTTGGGTAGGTAACGGGCAATTAAGCTGCTAGGGGGAAGGGGGATCTCAACGCCTATTTTACTGTTGTAATCGATTATGGCCATGTACTCTGTAATTGCTTGCTCATAATGGGTATGGAGGCGTATCAAAATCGCTGTAACGATGTTTATGCGCCCATAGCTAGATCAGATAATGAAAGGTGTTTAATTTAAGGTAGGTCTGTTGCCAAAGAGGGAGTACCACCGCAGCACCCATTGCAGCAGACAAATAATACTGTGGAAACATTGCTGTGTCCTAGTTCAATGGACTAGTGAAATTAATGGGGTAATGGGACTTAACATCCTGTCTTAAAGCGAGGAGCACAATGTGATGCTGTGTATATCATCCTATCTTTTTTAATTCAAGGTGAGGACGGGACGAGCTAGACATTCATCTGATGGTATGTGATACGTCTACCTTTTATAATGTTGCGCTAGTTAAGATGGTATACAATGCATCACATTGTACTCACCGCCTTGAGACATAAGACGTAGTCTCGTTGTCCTAGTGATTATACTAACTACAGCGCCCTTCAAATTGGAACATAGTAATGTTTTCACATTACTGTTTGGCAGTAGACATAGGTGCTGATGTAGTACCGACGTAGACGGGCTCCAGCAACGCCCTGTCACCAGTAACATGATAAAATATTAATAAGTCGAAGCTGTTTCTCCATGAGTACTGTTTGACTTGGTAATGTAACATTTCGCGCTGACCATTGTCAAATGTTTTTTTTTATTATTTTATTCATTTGGATGTGAAAGCTAAAATCTGTACTGGAAGTGGTAAATATCACAAAGTGGGCGACCCGATTCGTGGGTAGGCAAGGCGCAGGGTTTCCGCACTCTGGCTCCGATACAATTAGATAACGCGATTAGATAAAACGCTAAATCGATATATATGTTTGTGTTAATCTTTCGACGAACTGCTAAAATATGGTCACCGCCCATGATAAAACTTGCACTGTACGCGAAAATAGGTTATCATTGTTTTTCTGCGGAAGTTTACATACTATTATATTCAACAAATGTACGACCTATGCTACATAAACTTTTATTATTGTTGCGTTGTCAAGTTGATATTTAATTGTTTTCATTGATTTTCAGATTAAAATGACTTCCACACCATTCAGCGTTGGCCTGTCAGACGAGCCCCGACTGTCGAGCAGAGTGCTCCGCCCCCCTGGCGGCGGGCACACTGACATCTTTGGATCTGAACCGGAACCGCCGCGTGTAGGCCGGCGTCCTGGACCTAACACTGCAGGTACACAATCTGGCTAAACAATACTACAATGCAAGAAAATGATAAACATATTCAACGACTATCAGACGTAAAAAAGTTATGATGGATAAATTTGTAAGACGCGTCGTACGTCAATAAAACGCAGGCTTTATCCTCACTGAGATTGAGTTTCCGTTTGATCAAATGATAGTCAGAATCATTGTAAAGACTTAATAAAAGAAAGGTTGGGTTTATTTCAGTACCAGCGCCACCGAAAGCTGAGGAGCCGGCTAAGCCAACTAACGGTGCGAGTGAACCAAGTCAAAATGGAAACTGTCAAGTCACCGCCAAGGAGGCGCCTCCGCCGGAGACCCCGGCTGTCACCCCCGTGACACCCGTGACTCCCGTCGAACCAACAAAGAATGACGCTCCCAAGTCCGAACCACTGAAGAGCGATCCCCCGAAGCGCGTCCGCGTGCCCCCCGGCGGGTTCTCTTCAGGACTCTGGTAGGACTGATGGAGTTATTGCATAGTTAAGATTCTCGCTGGGACCAGTTTGTACATTTGTTAGGTTAATTTGTATGTTGTGCCTTCGCTAGATATTGTATTGTTGCAATCGGTCGAGTTCTTAAAGCGCTTGTTGTTGGAATTGATTACATGATGGGGGTACTGTGTGCCAATCTGCAACCTGGTGATTAGAGGTTTCATTGTCACTGTAACGTATGTTTACTGTACAGATGCCAACTTGTTAATATTACTTAGGACTCTGAGATACATTGTTGAGTGTTGGTTTGGGGAGGAGCTTGGCTGGTTAAATTATGTTCGGTGGTTAGTCACGCTGGTCCCATGCCAGTTTTCTTAGCATGGTTCCGCTTTGGCCCCAGTATATAAAGTCGGTTATATTTTTATTCCTCGCAATGGCAATTTTGAATATTTACTTGTCTACGTCTGTAGTGCTTTCTGGTACTATGGGGTTTTATTTTATATTATAATGTAAGTGGTCACAGCTTTTATTAAATGGCTAAACCGACCGATTTTAGACTGAATGTCCCGATATTTTTAATTATATATGGTTATGGCCAAAACTTCACTTTGTGGTAAACCCGAACACGGTATGCAGTGTGTGATATTTGAAGTCTTTATCTTATTTTTTTAAAATGCTGTATGACTTTGCTAATATTATTCTGATTAATTTGAATATGTGCTATGACACCACTTATCCAACGAATTCATCTCAATATCGTCATTGTGCAAACAATTAGGTCATTATGTACACATAAATCGCAAACAGGAATTTATTAATTTTGTCGTTTATGGTCACAATTGGGGGTTGTCAATGACAAGCCAAAGAAAATTTATCAGGGTTGGTTCCCTATTGAAGAATTATGTAGAAAACATGTATTCAATCACTTGTAATGGATATTTTAACATAGCGTTTTGATTGACAACTTCTCTGTAACTGGATTTCGACAATAAATATTAGACCTTTCCGCATCTCCTTACATTGAAGAAAACAGCTTTTAATGGCATAAAATTTTTATATGGATGGACTGATCTGTGTTTCAGACATGTTTGTCTCAGATTGGAATGAGTACTTAAAAATACGTTTGTGTCGTCTATCTGATTTTTTTATAATATTTTTTATGATTTTTGGTACGCCTGAGCCGGCGAATTATTCGATTATGTTTATTGATAATGATGATAATTGTATTTTTATATGAATTACACCAATAAAACTCATTTGTGTTTCATTTGGAACCTGGTGAAAGTAACAAACATAATGTCTTTTCTCATATGATTGAAACCAAAGTTACATATACATTTAAATCTGAAAAAATATATGATGAAACTAAATTGCTCGCAACAAACGCGAAAGGGTGTAAAGACTATAATAATTGTGACTTATACTATACTAAGTGAAAATGACGCTGTGAACGGTCGTATTTGTTTGCTCTGAGTACTTCTGCTCTCGTACAGTAACGACATAGTGATGCTGTAATGGCGGCAGAGTTGCATTATAATGTTGATAGCTAAAACACCTTAACCAACATATTACAGAAGTGTTGAACTCCGCGCCACGCCTACAATAAAAGAGAGATTAAGAGATTCTATAAGAGAATTTTACCAAAGCCAGCATCTTAATCTTAAAGTACCTACAAGTATAAAACAATTTTAGAGTCTAGTTAAAGTATAGACAATGTTGGAGGAAGTTGGCAGCGATCCGATTGCAGCGGAATCGAAGGAGATGGCCTGCATTCAACTGAGAAAAGCAGTACGCATAGAGATGATAACGAAACAAAAAAATATGAATCGATTGACGTAGCTGTCAAAATAATTTTGACAGTTGTCAAGATGTCACCGACAAAAACAAACGTTCCGGTTAGAAGAAAATAAATAAAATGCATACAAATGACACATTGCCGCACAATAATCGCATATTTACTCAGCTACAATATTAATCCGTACGTATATTAGATAGTTGACCGTTAGAATAACTGAAACGTGGTGCGGAAAGCCTGCCACAGCGGAGGTCTGATGAAAATTACTAGCACCTTACATATGTATATATTTATTTCTCATTTAAAAAATCATCGTTAAGTTCGCTAACCGTATACGAGATTATGCAAATTGTCACGGCCGTAAAAAGTTCACGTGGGTTGTAGTTTCCACTTGTAGCTTTATTGTCGTCATTATGCCTAAAAATGTAGGGCACATGCGTAATATTATAAGATTACAAAATAAGCTGCGCAACCACCATGTTTAGAGAAAAAAAATCGTCTCATCCCACGACTATGTGTAGCAGTTTCAAAACCTTATAACGTGCAATTTTTTATATTAATGGAGCATGGAAACATGGCATGTTGTAGTATAAATATTCTTACCAGGATTACTCTGCTATCGACAGAAGCGTCACTCAGCGTCACTTGAGCATCGAGCATCATTCGTGGCTTTCCAGAATCGAAAATGTTATTAGGACGAGACATTATTTTAATATTCTTTAGTATAAGTATTTTAATGTGATGAAGGTTACAAAAGGAAATTTTGCAGTCTAAATTTCCTTGATTCAACGGTACATACATCAGCGACATGGAGGGCGGGAGGCAGTCGCGTTTACTGAGCCGTCTACTTGGCAGGCTGCGCGGCGACCATCATCGCTTAGATCAGAATTACTCGATAACATCAACAGCGTAAGTTGAACATTAAAAAAACTGACCCTAGATTGTTGTACCAATTTACTATAGGATAATAAGGTGACACTAGTAAAACAAAAATACGTTCTATTTTTCTTTTGGATGGAAGTTCCGTTTCTAATTTCTAATAGCCTTCTACGAATGGGTGGATAAGAAAATATGTTATGAGATTATTATAATATAACAGATGCAGTACAGATAGCGCTGGTTTCGCTAGCGCCAATGATGAAGAGGAAGTGGAAACATCTCCTATGAATCCGACCACAACAGCTTCCACCTCATCCCCTGGCGACGAACAATTTGCTGCTAACATCGACCTAAGGTACAATTAGATATTATTTTTTGAACTGTGGGAATTTTATTTAATAACAATTAATTGAAATTATTTAATATAGTAACTTTAACAAAGACAGAAGCGTAAATAGTTATAATGATTCGTAGATATGGCGGACAATATTTAACACCGGAACAGCTGCCGGAGTTCTGCAACCAGCTCCACCATCTGGTGGAAGTGATAAGGAACATACAGTCGTACGCCAAGGTGACGGGGGAATATCCGAGGTATAATTATTTTTTATATATACAGAACATTTTAACACAAATAAGTTATTTTAGATAACGGTATTTGTTTAATACATAAGATTTTTTCTTAAGATATAATTCCCGGATAAACAAGTGAGTGGTGAAGGATCTTATAGTAGTAAAATATGTAAATTAATAGAAAATAAGTACAATAGAGAAATATTTTCTAAATATTGTAAATAGATAGTAGAAAAAAATGTAAAAAGGATAAATAGTGTTAACGATTATATAACAGAAATTTCATAAGTATTTAAGAGAAACAGGGTCGGATAATCATCAACTCCGACGGTAAGGTCACAGGGAATCATTGATTATTACAGGCGGTATCGGAACAGTACGCGCTGTAAATGACGTAGAGTTGAGGGACTATGTTCAGCTGTGGATAACAATGAGCTGAGTATGTTTCTAGCGACGGACCGACAGTAAATAAATTGTTTAACTTTTGAATTTTATTTATGCGAAGTATGTCCGCAGCGAGCTAGAAAAGCGGCTGGAGCAGGAGGCGCGCGAGGTGGCATCGCTGGCGTGCGAGGCGCGGCAGGCGCGCGAGGTGGTGTCGCGCACGCGCACGCAGCGCCGCGCCCTGCACGCGCTCAAAAAGCAGCTCGCGGCCCACCTCGCCACGCTCAGGCACACCGGTAACACTGTTGTAACCATATCTTGTAGGCGGAGAGCCGCCTACAAGGGAATATGCATCTGCTCGGTATTGCTGTAATCATACATAAGACCATTATTAGATTTTAACCGAACGAGATTAATCATATTTAGCCTCAGTATAATATATCACGTAGATAGCAGCAAAACCTTTCATTGTAATGTTGATTTGTACAAGAGCACACGACGGCGGCTGTTATTGCACTGATACTGTAAATAAAAACATACTGCGCCGGAAACAAAAATAAAGGATGTGTAAGAAAGGCCGTGTCAAGAGTACTCGCAACCGACGAACATGCATGAAGACGCTCATGAAAGGGGAGGAAGAGAGAGAGGTGTGCCAGAATCGTAGCAGGTGGAGAGAGGTGGTGTTTGCCTACCCCACTGGGAACGAGGCGTGATATATATGCATGTATGTGTAATAAATAAAGTTTCATCGAGATCTCGGACCATTATCTCAAAGATCTTTTACTGTTTGAGTCCGGAGGCTACCAGCGATTCTTTTGATGTCGTCTTTCTATTCAGTGGATTTTGCCAACACTACGCAAGACAAGAGACCTATGTCCAACAGTAGACGTCCATCGGCTGAAATGATAAACTCTGAGGATAGAAAAAAATTAAAAAAAACAACGTGGAATACATTTTAGATCAAATAATACCTTTAATGAAATTTATAACATAATAACTTAAAAGTGCAGTTTAGATAAGCCCGTAGCATTGTTGCACCTGAACCGTTATTAGATCATTACCTCCGAAAAATGTCCATTGCTGGACTTTAAGATAATAGTAACAATGTTAAAAATGAAAATGTTTCATCACATAAAATTTAACATTTTGATTTATATTTTGTCCGAATAGAAATTCGCGAACTGGAGAGCCTGGTGCGCGTGTCGGACCGCAAGCTCTACAAAAGTTGGGAGGCGCTCAAAGACTCTACGGACCCGAGCGCATTCGAGCCTCTGCTCGAAGAAATTAAGGTGAGACGACTTCCCTGTGTAAGCAAGAAATATTATTAACACAGGCTATCTAAGCGGGTACTACCGTCCTACTAATATCTGCTGCTAAATTGCAGAGTGTAAAGTTAGAGTTTACAGTTTGATTCGTACTGTAGTAAGTTTAATTTCTAATGCTTAACATCTCATTGTTTACCACCACAAAGAACAATTTGCTCCTTTATTCATATTACTGCGTCGACAGAGTAAGCAGACGGCTCTAGAGTGTTTGGTGCGTCTGATCACCAACCGGCGCTGCACCATCTCGCGCGCTGCTCTTGGTCCGCATCCGCTGCCAGCTCCGCCTCGCGACGACGATGGTTAACTAACAACTTGTATTTATGTATTATTAGGCCATACAAATAAGACGATTAGCTTAATTTTAACGTGGGGCTACATAATCCCCGAAATGCTCACCGAGTTTTAGCCTACCATTTTTTATTGCACATTTTGACTTAAATGTCACGTATTTTTCATAAATTCTTGTTTGTGGGTCAAGCATATAATTCATCAGCCGATAGATGTCTACTACTGGACATAGGCCTCCCCTAAAACTCTTCACATCGATCGGTCCCGTGTTGCTGGCATCCAGTGTATTCCCGCGACTCTCACCAGATCGTCGATCCACCTTGTGGGAGGCCTGCCAACACAATATAGTATCAATATTTAATTTGACTACAGTAGATGTCTGTGCACTGTATACTTTTCACCGTTAATAATATCAGTGAGGGTATGTTATAATTTTGTAATATTTAGACACAATCACAGAATCGACTACTACTGGGTCGTTGCGAAAGAGACACGAGATCAGCCGGCGCGCGGCGCACAAGCGGAGGAAGCGGGACGCAGCGAGGGAGCCGCGCTCCGTCCCGCTCTCTGGCGAGTCCAGCCGGCACGGCGCCACTGTGCAGGTAACCACGTCTACCGTCACACAATCACCATCTACATTCACCGTTGGAACCCTCTATGCAAGACGTGTTTTCAATTGAATTTATACCTCTTTATGGCTTTATAAATGAAATAAGAATATCAGGGAATGGACAGGCATATCTGAAGCATCTGAATTGTTCCGCGGACCAGAGACAGAAAGGACTGTATCACGCTGATCGCCTACCTTCTCTGGTTGGAGAGGCACTTTAAGAAGAAGAAGAAGAATGGCTTTATAAATCGAAAACGCTTAAAGCACTTTCGGAATGTTTTTCTAACATTGATTCCGTGGCTGTCTGTATAAACGACCTTCGAATCCGAAGATTACCATCAGTAGACTAGTAAGGCTATTTGCTAACTAGATGTACCATCTCTAAATCAAGCATATGTTTTGGAAAGTGATAGAATAAGTACTAATAAGTAATATTATATAGACTTTAATGTTTTCACTGCTAATACCTGGGGTCAAAGGGATGTATGCGTAGCTGATATTTTAATACTAATGTAAATATTTTTTGTGTAGGTAACGGTGGGACAACCCACATTGGAGCTGGCAACTCCTGCCAGCGTCCGGGACATTTTATTCTTTACCAGCAATTAATCTGTACCTCAGCAACTGTCAAGCAAACTGCACACAATAAACATTAGTCCGTTTAGACATGTTCTCTTGTTTTTTTGCCACGAGTTTGCAAGGACGTTTACAGACACCACCTGAAGGGGTGTAAGGGTTCCAGTACAACAAGTGACGGGATCTAAGACAACCTCATCAGCTTTGTTGCGGAAGAACTGTTCGATATTATCCTGTGACCCCAATGCATACTGTCAGACGTGATTGAAATACCGTGTAAAGATTTTTAGTCGGTTGGAGTCCGACACTATCCCGTTGCCGGCTCCGGTGCTCCGCGGTGTGCGTGCCTTTAGCATTTTGTTACACAAGTCATAAAAAAAATCCTCATCTGTTCTTCGTACAACCTGCTAATCAACAATCAAGCCTATGTCTCCCGTCAACTCGCATTGGGCCAGCGTGGTGGGAAATCACATTACGCTTTTCGACGTCGGATCAGTTCATAAATGAGCAAGTATCTACAGAATTTGGACACGTCTCTCTTGTCAAAGGACTCTTAGGTGGTAGTGTTTTATAATTACTGCGTTAATATGGGAAATGAAATTACAATGGTGCTTATGAAAAATCTTGCCAACTGATGAAATTCGCATTTGGCACCATAAAGAAAAAAAAACAAAAACTTTGGTTATCAGGTTATTTTAATAAACAAAAGGGTTTTTGATAGTGTTAGTGTATAAACATTATATTAAATATGTGAGACGCTTGCTGAGGGCGACGCGCCCGACCGGTGACTGCTGCGAGTGTGCATCGGACCTACGACTGTTTATGCCTTCTTCTCTTCCACCGGCGCTGCTTCCGGGCTCGGCGAAGGTGCTGGCTCCGGTGCAACGGACTTCGCCTTGATATAAATTTTATTTTATTTATAAATGTATGTTAAAATGTTTTAGACTTTTCGAGCCATGTCTGAATCTGTTGCATAGAACGAACCTCTTTTACTGTAAAACAAACAGTAGTAAGCAGAATTAACTGTGATTTGAAAGTTGGTGAAATCATGACACTTACTCTTTTGTTTCAGTGATTAGTGCAAATTGGTGCAATGGTACGTCTACCAATATAAGTTCTGTTTCGTCGAGTAGGAGTATCACCTATCACCTGGAGAACGTACTGCTCGTCTTACGACACATATTAGTCCAAAAAAAAATTACCTCAGCAACAGCAACTGGTGGTGATGGTTCTACAGCGACTACCGGCGCGGGAGCATTGTCTTTCTTGTCCTCATCTGGGATTGGTGATGAACTGCAGAACTAGAATTTTTAAAATTATTTACATACCAGTGACTACAACACCAGATAAACCGACACATGACCTGACAATGTTACGACACTTATTTTAATATCATCAAGCAATAAACCTCAATATCGTGGTACGTTACATCCTCATAAGTTAAAGAAGCAATGTAAACGCAAGTAGGTTACATTTATACTGTTGTTCATTCCTTAATTATTTTTCAATAAAAAGGCAGAGGCTGATAACAAACAACAATTAGTATATAATATGTTTGAAGCAATAACATTTCATTAAACTGTCACTCTTTCTCACTAATGAGAATGTGAAGTTTTGAAAATTAATAAAACTCCTACACATTTTCGTTATTTTTGTTTAGTATTTGCAGATTTTATACATACTTTAAAAATAAACCATGTGAAAAATAAAAAAAAAAAATTTAAGTAATTAACCGGCATTTTAACTTCAGTCGGTACTAAAGTACAGTGGTATAAGTGCACCGGTTAATACTATATAATATAGAGATGTAAATTTGATATAGATATTTCTAGACTATTTCATAAAATTAATATAAATGTATATATCATTTGCTTAAATAAGATATTTAAACATGAATATTCTGTGGGAACATCCAGAAAAAAACATTATATACTTAACTATCTTTAAACAATTTCAATTAATTACCTGTACAGCGACGAAGGCGAATAACGCGGCAACTACAAATAACTTCATTTTCTTACAGCTTGCAGCACAAATTAATGAACAATAAGATATCGCGACGGACGTACTCTTTTATAACCGAGCTCCGGAAGTGGCCGCTCCGTAAGAATCAAAATAAACTCTGCGCGTCGTATCAATAATGGCGGCTGTTTATAAACAATACCGCGACTGTAACAATTAAAATCGTTATCGTTCCATCCGCTTGTTTCAGATTTGCTGCGCTCACGTGACTGTAAAAATTATTAACTATAAGATTAGTTAGTAAAATGCACATAGCTGACTAAACTCGTATTTATATACTCAAATATTTCCAAATAAACCCAAATTCGTTGTTAGGTAGAAATAGTGGTTACACCCGCAGCACATCATGAGCATCTTAATAATAGTTACACACCATTCTTACAAAAATAGACAAAATGTATTATAATTGTTGGCGTTATTTGTTTTATGAATGTAGTTTAGCAATACAAAAACACATTACTATTTTTCTGATGTCTAGACTTATCAAACTTTCATTTTGGCGTATTACAATTTAATATTAGGCATATTACATACAACTGAAGCAGTACATTCAATAACCTATGTATATCACTTACCAAAAGGTGACCCGTCTTGCTCGTTTGCCTTTTAGATGTTATAAAAAAAAAAAAAAAAAAACCTATTGTATAACTGTCATTTTGTCGAACTGATTTGATACGCTATTTTCTATTTATTAACAATCATTGAAGAATTGATTTATAGTGAATAAAATATTTCAGACTTCATTTTTAATCGGATGAAATGATTGTAATGTCCGATAGCGCCTTTTTCTAGTTACGGGAGGAGAGGGATATCTTCACTATGTAATACGGCACCAGAGGCTTAAGAATTCCAACGCTGAAGTTCTGGGAGATTTAAATCTTGGACTTCCGATATAAAGACAAAAATCGCTTTCGGCAAATGTTAACTTTTATTCTACATTCACAGTTTGACACAAACTTTACTGATATTGCGAAAATAATACATTGACTAATTAAGACAATGTTGTGTTAAACACTTAAAAACTTAATAGATTTATGTGCAATTGACTTAGTGATATTACTTTTCAATACAACAGTTTAGTTTAATTGGTCGGAGTAGTCGTTACATTAAAAATGTTTTATATCTCATGAAAAATACTACTACTAAAGAAATCGCGTTAAAAGCTATAAAATTAGATCTAGCGGAAAACGGGTAATTTAGCGATTAAGAAAAGGCAAATGAAACCTTTATTCCGAAGCAAATTCATTTGCAAATTGGAAAGTAATGGTTTGTTTTAATTATTACTTGTGATTTATGTCTTACTGCTATGGCAATAAAAATATGGAACGTGTGCTCCTGACGTTGAGATCAGAAACGATAAAGTTTTTTTAAAAGAAATATCGTTTTAAGCAAATCACGGATGTTTTCCGAAAGATGATAAACAAAACTTGCAGTTGTAAATTTATACTACATTTTCTTTTAGAGGAAAAGTTATGATTGTAACAATTTTCTTTAATTATCACTTTGTCTTATACAAAAACAGTTATTAAACAATTTTTTTAATATTGAAAAATAATTATTTCTAAACGGACGACTTTTTCATGTACGCCGAAACCGTGACGTTGGCATTGTCATTAAAATTAGAGTTGAAAAATATCAATAATACCTAGATTAATGGAAATTTTTGATTTACATCATATTATATTATAAATACATCCAATATAATTACTTTTTGTTATAAGACTATTTAGAAAATTTAAAATGAATGTTAACGTAATAGTTTTAATAAATAAAGATTGAATTTTTTCGATTTAAATAATTTGTAATAATGTATTACGATAATTTCCGTTCCGGGAAATAATATTTTTCAATATGTCAATACTGTTAGATTTTGCCAGCTCGGTTCGATTTCGTTTGGCAGATGTAATATAGTCATGGATTGATCTAAATTTTAATTAAAAACAGAGCTGCATGAATGAAGTTCTCGATATTTGTGGAACAGCTTAGTCTTAAATTTTTCTATTTATTTGAAAGTTACGATAATTAAAAAAAATGGCATCTCGCGGTGGAATTATGGTGACAGGGACGAATGGGGCAGATTTTGAACATCGAGAAAAAATAGCGACCCAGTATCAACTAAGGTAAGCTTTTGTATTATTTATACGTACAACGAACTGTTATAGAAATACTCGGTGCTCTGGTGAAGTGACAATAGCATTACACACAGTGTTCCGCCAAAGTATTTTTAGACTTAAGCAAAAGGTGGACATTTCGCGCCACAAATTTAAAAAATCTTATATTATACTTTA
Source organism: Troides aeacus (assembly GCA_033220335.2). Classification (NCBI taxonomy): domain Eukaryota; kingdom Metazoa; phylum Arthropoda; class Insecta; order Lepidoptera; family Papilionidae; genus Troides; species Troides aeacus. The sequence continues at coordinate 10,132,706 of CM067288.1, forward strand.
GCAACGATACATTTTATAATACTTTTTCTAAAGTGCCTAATTTTTTTAATAAAACCCTATGTGGTGTTTTCTTGAATAATTTATTTATTGGTAATATTTGCATGATTTTCTTCATTGTTGTCCAACAACAATTAAATAAGAACATGACCAGATATGTTAGTATCACCTATTAATGTCTTGAATACATCCTTTGTATTCAAGACATTAATAGGTAGCATATATAGGAAATTATTGATTTATTACTTTTGATTAGATAGTTAAAATAGAAACTGTTCATGTAGACTTTAAACATTGAATTTATAATGGATATGTTTACTTGTTGTGTTATTTTTTCTGTATCTGTCCAAGTTAAGGACAGATGTATATTAATCCGTTTCCTGTAGACAACTGATGATGTCTCTTGCGGCAGTACAAATTTATTACTTAGCTAACGTAACTGCATATTTATTTTTTCCAGTGTAACAAAAAGCATTTTGAACAGAATTTGTTACAAAGCCTTTTACAATGAAATGAGTAATTGTATGTTCTTCCACTTATCCACATCATCTAATTAAGTTATTATAATAAAGAAATATCTTATTATTGGGTATGAAGTCATAAATAATATAAAATGTGCTATAAATTTTCAGTGCATTAAACAAGTCTCGGCTCAAGTATTGTGTTTTCTACCACCATGTCTTGTTCCTGATAATGCTCGCCAAGCTCTCTGCTGATATCCTTGATAAGCTAGATATATTCATATTGGAAATTGAGGAGCTACAGATACCACAGGTAGTTAATATTATGTTTAATCTTAACATAGTTACATTTACTTTGTAACTAAAAAAATAAGTAATGTAGAGTTGAATATAAATTCCATTTATAACATATTGTATTGACCAAACAATTCTAAGTTTGTTTATGTCTATATAATTCTGACCATAGACAACTAGTATCTAACAATATCCACTGTGAAAAAGTTATGGGACAGTAGAGAATATGCTACTATATTATTTGATTAAAAGATTAATAATGGAATGTTTCTATACACATGCAGCTCTTTATATTATCTCAAAGATTGACATTTTTAAATATGTATGGTTTTTATTAATATATATTTTTGTTCTACAAATCAAACCTGAAAGTAAGTGATACAAGGCAGTAATTAAAATGGTAAACACTCCACCAAGTTGTTGTTATAACCTTAAGACATGTTTTGTTTACTTAGTACTTTTCTCACTATAACTCCTTTCAAACTAAAACAGAGATTGTTATTTTTTTATTGGTTTACAGCCCTTATGGTGGGAGTACATTTGGTGTCTCTCTCTATTGCTTTCTTTCATTGGACTGGCAGCCATAAAGAGGAACAACATCACACAGTTACGAAGATATATGTACGGAATTGGAATCTTAGGCTTCGGCCCACTTCTTTACTGTCTGATTTATTACTGTGGTGATGTATGGAGTTACTTAACAATGGATGAAGAGGAAGATAGCTCAGAGACTGAAATTGATTTATGGCAGGTTGGTGACTTTTACATCAATAAAGTTATAAGAAGTTATATTATCTAGTAATGTTGATCTTTATTCTGAAGATCTATGCAAGTACTGAGAAGTGTGCTATTATTAATGTTTCCTTGCTTAATATGTGCTGTAATTAATGTAGCAACAGGAGAAGCAAAACATATTATTTATATAAAAAAAAAAGTAAAATTTTTATGTACAAACACTTATTAAAGTATGATATCAGGCTGAAAAAGTCCACACAGCTCATGCTGTGACAGACATAGCACCGATGCTATAATAGTAACTATTTGGCCATGTTGAGTTGTTTATTACTATGAGAAGTGCATTTGTAAAATAAAAAATAATAATTGTTTCAGGGCTACCCCTACGGCCTTCTCTGGTATGCATTCGTTCTGCTCGCATCTCAAGTACACTTCTTCCAACTGTACTTTTCATTTAATCTACTGAAAGCGTGGCGAGCTCGAGGAGCTCTCAGGAAATCAGACTAAATGTCTAGTCTTAGGGTTTGTCTGAACAATTGCATGGTCAATAACCAGTCTCATCTTTTGTGAATGTTTAATGTGTAAATTAAGTATTGGCATGTCCATGAGGAAACAATGTTTGTGTGGAATCCATGTCTGCAGAGAATTTGTATATTAAGTGGTTCTCTTGTAAAGGTTATATATGTTTGTAAAATATTTTCAAGTTGTACTTGTTTAGAGTGTATTAGAATTTATATTAAAATTAAAACGTTCAAGAGCAGATTCTTTTAAGTTATTGCCAAGAACTCTCACATGTTACTCTAGTAACAAACATTTAACACCTTGTCTGAAAGGGAAAAGCAAAGTGGGGTACAGTGTAAATACCCTAATATTTAATTATATGGGCAGGCATATTATTCACAGTCGGGTGATGTTCTACCCATTTTGTTTTTTTACAGATATATAAATTGAAACTAATGGCAATTCAGATGTTTTCGAGCTCTGAAAGGACACAGTCGTAGAAATACAAATGTACAAGCACTACCTTTCAGGGTGTCTGTGAAAAAACAAATCAGTGTGAATATTTTTGAACATTCAAAGCACTAATTCAATTTCATCATTATAACTTCATTTTATTATAGTGGTCTTGCTACGGAAATATAACTTTTTTCTTGCAAGTATGCATATTTTATTGCCACTGCCAATGAGTTTGTGAATTCATTATATTTGTATTAAAAATGTAGATGGTTTAAATTATGTTAAAACTCTAACTTGGCGAACCAATCAATGTTATGATTGATATTTGTTTTTTTTTCATAAAGATATTTTTCGTCCCTTTTTTGTGTAATTCGTCACCAAATGGTCTTGCTAATAAACTTCTATACCATTCGTTCTGTCTTCTACTACATTCTATCTTATATCTTGCTATCAGATTGTACAGGAGTATTTACTGCTATAGTAAATCTCTTATAGAAATACCATCACAACAATATCTGCAGAGTATAGCTAAGCTCATACAATTTGAAAGTCCTAACAAAACAGGATTTCTGACTGCTGCAACAATATTGTGTATTAAAAGACAGTCAATGTTATATATTTAGTTAAGTAATTAAAAACTGGTAAGTGTCTAACCAGGAGTTCTTAGAGGTTAAATGTATACTATATAATTTTCTCTTTTGAAGTATTCTTGTTTGTAAATGATTATGTAATCAATTGTTAATAATTGGTTTAATCTGTCTGTTTTTATATATATACAGGAAAGGTAAATAATTTGTTGTGAACTACAACATTCACCGTTCTGTGTAAAGCAATGGTCACAATACAGGTGAATGATGCCGGCAAACAGGTAAAACATATATTCATTGTTATGTTTACTTTTCAAAACTTAATGTTTTATATTACTGTAATAAATCATTAAATAATTTATTGATTTTAAATATGACGGAAACAAAACTGGGAATAATTGAATGTATAACATTCTTAATATTTGGAATAGATTATTCGACTATTGTCCCGAATTAAAAGTAAATGTACAATGTTTATGCATCACTTAAATAATAATTGGATACATTTACTACAAATTGCAGGCATACAAGCATACGTCAGCATCACGCAGTAATGGTTTTGTTTCCACGCGTTGAAGCCGCTCAAATAATAAATTACACTGCATCAATTAATTTACTTATGCCTTCATAAACATACATTGGGTCAAAAAGTTATTAGATATCCGTTTCGAAACAAAATCATAAAAACGCTTTAATGCATTTTTCATGAGCATACTGCAATCTATAACTTCGGTCATCTCTAGAAGTCGACGTGCCGTTATGAATATTTAATAAAATAATGCAATTTACAGTTTAATGTGAAGGTTTATTCAATGGTTTGATACTTATTCTCATTGTGCAACGTAACGTATAAATGTATAAATACGATAAACTGCAACCATTTTAGCGATGCATTTTTATTCCTGTAGTGTATATTTGTTTATAATTGTTTTTTTGATTAAAGAAAATAGATCCGTTTAAAATAATTATTTATGCAAACTTTATATTTCTTCTTGTTTTCCACGCGTTGATTCAATACGTACATCTGTTCTGTGGACGCCATTTTATTTTTACTGCAAAAGCAAAAGTATTCCAGCGTAAGTCCATTCGGCTGACTTCGTCACAATTTTAGTTGTTTTTATATAACGGCCTAAGATATAATTTTGATTTTTTCCGATTAAGTTAAGAACTTATTCGACGTGGCGTTTCTACAGTTTGTCTCATATTCGGAGTTTTGACTCTAGTGGTGGTTGTTTTTGTTTTTTTTTTTTAATAAATATACTTTTAATTTGTCAGTGTTTGTTTTTATCTCCAATGAGCTAACACTTGCCATAATTTTACTGTGTAATAACAATGAGGCAGTGAATATTCACTGCTTGCGTTGAATAATCCAGCTACATGTTGACAGTCGGAGCATAGCAATACTGTTATAGTGATAGATTTACAATAGATGGCTATAAGCTATAGTCTCTAAGCCGAATTAAAAAAACCCTTCCTCTAAGTAACCCAAACAAATAAAATAATTTTCTTCGAAATTCAGGGATCTCAATTTGCGCTAAGTGAATAGAATAAACGGTATGATTATCTAAAATTAAGGCTTAAATTTAAATTTTAAAAAGTGCTTACTACTGCGTTATTAAAAATAGTAAGGTGTTGCCCTTCTTGATTTACAGGTTTTAACAGCAATCAGGAAAATATTAATTCCTTTTCTGATATACACTATACTACAATAGTGTATAATTACAAACTAGATATGAAATTACTTCGATAATAACAATAAAAATCGATAGTATCTCAATTATAATGTGTTCCCGTAAATAAATGTAAGTTTATCAAAGGATTTAAACAATACCTCGACTTGATATGCAATGCTATCAGCAGATAACCGGGTACATCCCCAAATCTTTGTGACCAATAATACGGTTTATCTGAACCGATTCGTTAATTCGGATTGCCGAGATATGACCTCCGCTGACGTATTTAACGCAAATCAATCAACGATTACAACACCATTAATCTGCGATAATAACTTAATACGTGTAATTTAGTTATTTTTCCGTGCAGCTTCGCCCTAAATAAATTATTATTGCGTTGTTATCATCCAGAGCTCCTGTCACATGAGTAATGTTTAAACCTTTAACACATTGCATATATTTATGTTGACGTTCTTGCCAATTGACATTCTATGTAAACATAATATAGAACTTCTGTACATACAAATGTTTGTACAAATTAGGATTAAGTAAACGTTAAACAACAAAAAATATTAATATTAAAAGTTTCTTCATATTTTTTATGTATTTGAAGTTTGGTAGTTTCTTAACTTTCCTAGTGTAATGAAAACGTTTTAGCCAATATAAAAAATTAAATTTATTTTAGTTTAAACACACATTAAATTGTTCTCAATATCCAGATCTCTTAAATCTATTTATTTCAGGTCCTAAGTATGTATTAACTGTTTCAGTCTTGTTCAGCGACGGTGATGTCATCGTCGGAAGGCTCCTCAGTGGACGGCGGGCTGCCCACGTCCGCGGCGTCCGGCGCTGAGCGGCGCCACTTCGCACGCCGGTTTTGGAACCAAGTTTTCACCTGTCCAAAAAAGTCCAAATAAAAAATGGGATAAGAATCTGGAGCCATAAGTGTTTACTCTTATGTACTCTTAAAACACATTCCGTAGCTAGGAGAAAATTTGTGAATTTTGAAAGAAGAGTGAATAGGCTACTTCTAGCCTTACCGCCAAAGACTACTTCGCCGCTCCCCATCAGGTGGGATTGTAATCTGGCGCAAGCCTACTAATAAAAAAATGCGCCCATTTTTACGCAATCTAATTGATAACAACTTGAAGCGAACACCATGAAATAGGACAAAGATGCGTGCTTTATGCACAACAATAAACTATTATAGGCAGATGGTGATACGCGATAGCATATACCAAGCATACAGATGTCTTTGTAACAATTTACTAGACTTCAGATAAGTAGGGGGAGACTTACCTGCCTGTCGCTGAGCCGGAGCGAGGCAGCCAGCGCCCGCCGCTCGTCGGGACTGAGGTATTTGCTGGCACAGAATCTGCGCTCCAGGGCTCCGGTCTGTGCGGCGCTGAACCGCACCTGTCCGCCCTTCCTGCGGCCACCTACCCCCCACCAGGGGCTACAACAAGTCGGCGCAACTAAAAGTAAACGAAATGTATTTATTAATAATTGTTTGTAAAGTAATTTATTTGTGAAATTCAGTTTTTGCACATTGTTAGATGTTTTGAAAAGGCAGGTAATAATATCCGGTGCAAGATGGCGGAACTGGCGTGTGAAGGCGTTCCCATAGCTTCCACTGTAGACATTGACAGCGACGGGAGTTTTTAACTAGCAAAGATTAGGAACAACCGCGTACGGATACGTTATCTCCGCTATACCAGCGTATCCGATGCAAAATCTATTTATGTATATGGATCTAACGTATAAGTTAACTTATGCTTTTTTATGCGATAATGTAACAAGACAAGCACGGTGTTATTGTGGTAAGAGACATATAATTGTATATTTTTTTACCACTGTAATTTCACTCGCAACAGTCCAGAGTATATAGGAACAGTAAGAACAGGAAAGTAATGTTTGCACTGCTAGCAGAAATAGCCGCTACGGTGAAACCACCCTGGACGGTTTCCGGTAAATGTGATCTACAGTTTATAGTAAAAGGGTGTTTTAAAGTAAAAGAATTTTTTTATACAATTAAGCGACGTTTACTCGATAGTAAGTGATATGCCCGCTCATAACAACGTGGCGCTAGTTAGGATGATGTACACTGCTCCATATTGCGCTCGTCGCCTGAGACATAAAATATTAAGTCTCGTTACCCCAGTAATTTCACTAGCTATAGCCTTTCAAACCGGAACGCAGTGATGTCTGCAAAGTACTGTCTATCGACTGCAACGGGCGCTGCGGCGGTACCTACCTAGACGGTCTTCGACAATAGAGACCTGCCACTAGTGAAGTGAATGCCTCCCTCATAAACTTCGTTTATGAGCATAAGGTGCATGCATAGTAATCCTTGATCTAAAAAAAATGTTGAACACTGCTTACTGGTTCCCGAGAAGCGGCAGCGGATCGCGGTGGCGGATCGCGACGGCGGATCGCGACGGCACGTTTATCGCTATCAGAGCATCGGACTGTCCCAATTGTATATTACACTTAATATGCCTTATCAACTAATCGATTGATAAAAAATTGTGATCGAAAATTACTTTTATTTGTTATCACCAACTGATAAGGTTACAATTGCTTATTAGAGTTGAGGAAAAGAATTTGCGATTGGCTTGTCATGTGATATATTTCATGTTACACATATAACATACGGTCGGGTCGGGCGGGAGGCTCACCTGGGATAACGTAGGTGATGCTTGTTAGGATACACACAGTACCACATCTAAACATTCCAGGTAATTCACCAGCTATAAATACACTCCAGACTGTAATGTTTATACCAATGATTGGAGACAGAGTTGGCCGCTATCGTTGCAAATCTAGATGATCTCAAACTTGGAAATCTTATCAATGTATATAGATATATATCTGCTGTATGTTGTACAGAACGGATCTACTACAGCTTAGGATCGCATTTGGTGGAAGACATTGGGGAAGGCACCGCATATCCAGCAGTGTGTAACGGCTGATAGTGATGATGATGATGTTTTACAGATGTCAAGAATGCCGAATCCAAAGAATGTGTTTATCATTAAACTTATAACCTCAATCGTTAAACGAGTGAGTTTGCTGAAATCGCTTTTTTCTCCTTGATCACCAAATGTCAAATACCCTCTAGGTAGGTACCACCGGTGTGCCAGGATCGTAGCAAGTGGAGAGAGGTCGTCTCTGCCTGCCCCACTGGGAACGAGGCGTGATATATATGTATCATATATAGGTACCACGGCAGCGCCTATTGAAGTCGACGAACAGTACTGTATAAACATTACTGTGTTCCTGTCCGGTTGTGAATGGCGTTGAAGCTAGTGAAATTACTGGGGTAAAACTTAAAAAGTTATGAACAACGTAACGGGTACATTACTACTAAGTACTAAGTGGAGCTTCCTTGTTACGTGCACGCTCACATTAAACGCCCCGTTCAAAAAACAAATCCCCATTTGTCTGCACCAATCAATATATATCTCAAGCTGATCACAATATCCCTCAACTTCAGGATACCTGATAATTTTTACAATTTCAAATTTTTCCTCAACGGTTCAGGTGTATTAAATTTTGATAAAACTCGACAAAGTTTGTTTTACTTCCCTTTGCGTTGAAACGTACTCGTTTATTAAGGTTAAGGTTTTATATTAAAAGTTTATCGTCCTAGTACCATTACCTAATATTGTTTTTAGTGGGAGTGGTTAACAAGAATAACAGGTAGGTCATTTTAAATAATACTTTTACGAGGATTAGTGATGTCAATACGCATTATCCGTTTAATCAATCAAACAACGCTATCGGGTGTCACGTCGCTCGGCGCCAGCGCAGCCGCTCGCACGCGCTTCGTGTTGCAACAACAGGAAGAACATTACTAAAAAGTAAAACTGAATTTTCTACAAGATTTGAGACATATTGTTTATTTTAGATAACTATTATTGGATCTCCAATAAATAATAGGCTATCGTGTTTGGTAGTTGCGACAGACAATTCCTTTAAAACAAACCTCCTGCTGGGTTGCAAGGAAGCCGAGCTCTCTCTGCGTTCCCTCGAACGAAGTACTAAAGTAGAACGTCGTCTTTTAATTTTATAATTAATTAAAAGAGTATAGTATTAGTGTACTTTTTAATGAAACGGAAGTATATATAACTGGATGAGATAGCTGGATAGAAGTAGACTTTATTTTAAGCAGTTTTGGTTACCTTAACGCGCTGCCTCAGCGGAAAGGATGTCAACTCTTACAGCAATAATTTTGTTTTTGTTTGGATTGTAGCTTATGTAAGACATACAGATGTTCGTGTAGCGCCATCTATCAACGAATACTTTAATTTAAGGTTCGCTTTTGAGATGATGCTGTAGCACCAAAGGATAGAAATGAAGTAGACCTCTCCCCAGGATTGTATGGTAATGTCATAAGGATAATTATGCTTCCACGGCGATGCCAGCGGTAGTTTCCCCAACTACTGTTATTGTAGCTTTCCACTATCAGCGCTTTGCCCTAATCCAGCTTTAGTGTAAACATAATAACATTGTATTTTTTTACTATCGCCCACATAACATTTGCGTGATTTGGATCAAGATACTGGTGATTAATTGAATATTAATACAAATAATCGTCGAGTTTATATTATCTTAATAACGTTAAGATTGTTGATTTCGGCTGCCAATTATGTTATCAGTTATTTCAAATGTTTCTTACTACCGTGTAAAGAATTCAAACATGGTGCCGAGCTCATGAATGTTACGCTGTCCAGGGAAACCTTGTGGCCATACAAATGGCGACAAAGCTAATATACGATATTATCTGTATAAAAGATTTAACGCATGAGGTATTTATGAACTGGATGTTCATTTTATTTGCAATACAACTTTTCTTTTGAGACGTAAGTATATTATATAAGTAATCAAGCTAAACTCATTAAATAAGGCGGTGTAATCTTTGGATGGATTATTTTTTAAGTAAACATCGGATAAAGTTTGTTTTTCGAATTCGATAACATTATCTAAGGAACGCTTCTATCGATATCTCGCGTTCAATTAGACTGCGATACACGAACACTCGGTGGTTCCGGGATTATTTTGGTTCATATTTATTTTAATTTTATCTGAGTATTGATATTAATAGATGTTAATATGGAGAACAGAACCGGAGAATTCTACCTGAACAGGCGCTAGACATTTTCTATCGCTTCTAATTCAAGTTCATTATTGGTTCAACCCACCCTCATATTAGCGGTCCAATTAATGATGTCCAGCATTGGTGAGGGGGAGAGGATGGGTGACATATTTTGGGGGTTCTAGTCGGAGCAAATTCAACATAATCTACATTTGATCCAGCGAGAACGAGTTTACGGAGGAGTTTCATAATTAAATTTGCAAAGTATTTGGTTAATAATGAATGAAGTCTCACTTAAACTAAGTAAGTTTTCACCATCAGAACCTGCTCGTAAGTACAAAGTGAGATGACGATGATAGTGATAATAAGCAAGTGTAAGCTCGCGCATCTTTCTTAGACTGTTTATATCTTAATTGTGAAATGAAAATATAAGATTTAACTGAATGCGACTAAAATATCTATTGGATACTTTTCTCCGAAAATAATAGAAGAGGTCCTGTTCCAGGAACCACAATAGAATATTTAGAATTGTGAAGGCTATGGCGGTCAAACCAGGCGGGATTAAATTATATTACCTCTGTCGAAGCCGTACGACGGTCTGATGCTGTATGGGTGTGCGACGAGTCGGCTGGCAGCGAGCTGACTGCGCAGGATCTGCTCCGAACTCACCGCCGGCTCGCTGTAGTAGTTGAAAGGATGCCGCGGTTCAACCGGATAACTGCTTTTAACTCTGTACGGGCTCCAGGGTACACTGGCTTTAACCGGCATCGGGTACACTGGGTAGGTGCTTCTTCGGTCCACGTTTGTCTCCGATTTAGTCAAATCGATTTCCTTACATCCGTCGTCAGACTTTGTATCGAGTCTCACTTCCGTCGGCTGCTTGGCTCTGCAGGTGAGCGGCTCCTTCGGTTCGTTGCTGAGGTTCCCCCACGCCCTCCGCGGGTCCTTCAGTATGTCCTCGATGAGGAACGACTTCCTATGCTTACACGCGCACATATCGACGGCTAGATTGTCACTGCCGAATTTATTATCACGGTTATCTGCGAGAGCTTGGTAATTGATATGTATACATCGGACACGCCTAATCGTCAGCCGATAGTGAACCACTTTGCTGCTCGCTGTTTAAGGGCATATTGACAGGCACGGGGATTAGCGGTGGATCAGATAGTGCTGACGATAGTGCCGGCAGTCGGCGTGGCCAGCTCGGATGGTGTTGTTCGCTGAACGCACAGCGGACGATAACAACTGGAGCAGTGCGGCTCAAGATCGCACTTTAACTTTCCAATGTCCATTAATGCTAAACCCGCATGAGGGCTGATAATGATTACATATTCTAAACTTTGTGCTTTTATTACTACTACACAGTATGCATTCTGATTGAGACCTTTCCGGGTTTAAAGTTTCATCAAATTGTTTTGCGAGTGGATGGGAAATGAGCATACTGATAAGCTGTTGTTTGCTTTCGATATTTATCTACAATCCTTTCTTTCTACATTGTGGGAGCTTCAAAGCCGCAGCGACTCTTACAGCTCATTTGATACTAGTCCAGTGGACCCGGATCCACGGCCTGTTGATCCTTTCATTACTAATGTCGGCTTATAATCATCGTCCTCTAGACATATCCTTCGTGGCCTTTTTGAGACTTTAATAAATTTAAGTATGACAACATTGTTATCAACAAATACATGATATATCAATATCTTTTTCTTACCATCAGTATAGTCGCTAAGCAAGTGGTGTGAAAGTAGCACTGTTATGGAAAGAAGGCCAATGTAACACCAGAGGAACGTCCAGGTGAATGATACGATGATTGCTTATCATTAAGGAACGAAACATAATTCTGCTAACACATTTCTTTTCAACTCTTGTCATGCTCTGTAGCAAAGTGATCCCTGACGTCTGCACCGATTTTAACGCATTTCCGTTTTGTTTTCTGACATAAAATTTCTGCGTTGATTTACATATACTTATACTACATACATATATTTATACGGGTCCTGAGTAACAATTAGGTTATGTTTCACCTGCACCGGATCAGGCGCGCGTCCGCCGTACGCCGAGCGAGGATACCGCCGTCAGAGCGTAAACGTAGATCTGCACCACAGAGTACTCACACCACAGAGATTAATTATTATTTTATTTTTTATATTATCACGCCTTTTCCCAGTAGGGGTAGGCAGAGGCGAATAAACACCCATATTTCGCCAGATGTGGTCAGATTGGGTCCCATGTAACAGGGGGCGAGCCCGTTGCCACTTTATTGGGGCCACCACACACACACACACAAAGATGATTTCAATGTGCGGGTTTCCTCACGATGTTCTCCTTCACCGTTTGTATCTCGCAGTTGTAACTAAAGTTCACAAATGTACATAACTTAAATATTAAGTCATCGGTACATGCCGAGATTCTTACCCGCGACCTGCGGAATGAAGGCCGCACGCTCTAACCATTACTAGCCAGCGAGCTACGAGATTAATTAGTACGAGTTAATACGAATATATCAAACAGTTCTGTAAAATGACTTTTATTGTTTACCTACTTCGCTTTATACTTACTCTAAGTGTTGTATATGTTTATTTATATCTTAATTCGAATCATCATTGTTTGGTCCCCGCCCCGCCATTAACATCCCCGCAACTCCGTTTGGGGAAAGTTTTGTCAAATCCATTCTTAGCTGACCCTCAAATGGTAGACGCAAAATTACTACCACATTCTGATTGTACGCGGTATATATTATATATATATATATGTGTGTGTGTATGATCTAAGTTGGTGTGGTCAAAACATATATATTTGAAATGAATACTAAATGATTAATTACGGTTGTTTACTCTGTGGCGAGCCCAGACTTGTGTCTACTCTAATGGATTCCTCTTGAAAAACAAAGGGTTGAATTCGCGAGCGCACCTTCCCTCTTCAATGCGCTGACCACAATACCCGGCCAATATCTCGGGAATATTAAAAACTATTCAGACTCACACTTTATAATCTCAAGAGACAGTGTGAGGAAAGAGTAGAGTAAGTAAGTTGGTAGAGTTTTGGTATCCAACGTGCGCTAGCGTAGCGGTAACTTGTAGCTTTCGTAACAAATGCAATTATATTGTTATTGGCGATCTATAACTACTGTACTACTTACCTTCCTGTATGCAGTAGGGACGTAGGCAAGTCCAGCTAGAGAGACAAAGGGTTGAAGTGTTCGAAGTGTGCTGGCGAGGTTCGCTAACGATTCCTCCGATTCAGAAACGCACCAACGCATGGACCCTGGCCCAGCTCATAAGACGGGTCTTGTTGTATTCCGCTTCGTCGTTCGCGAACAAAATGGTTCGGTCACTTAAAGACCCGTCGTCTTCTAAATTTTACACGGTCGTAAGAGATGCGCTGGACCGGAATCCGGTGTCAGCAAAGAAACCCTGGCGCTGACAACGATCCCCAGACATAACGGAACGAACCCAAAAAGATAAGAACTGTCCCAATGTGCGTATAAGATGTAGTCACTCTACCGGAGCCCTCTTTGCGTCGTAATTAATGGGTGGAGTTTTTCTACCTTTTGTTACGGAAGGGCGGCTAATTGTCTCAAATTAATTGGACCCGGCGTATTTTTAAACCCTTTATTCCCTTTGTCTCGGCGCGAGATCGCGGCGCTCCGGTGGCCCCTACGGCGCGGCAACAGGGCCCGTTATCCCCTGAATAGGCCCACAATGGGCACCAGCGCCGCGTTGTCGGCTGTACCTTTGCGTTTTAAAGTGTACTGAACTTGTCGAGTTGTGCGCGAATTTTTGATTCATGAATTGGTTGTTAATTAGAATTTTATAGGTATTTCCGTTTCCGCCGCGAGATGATTCCGGGCGGGTGTATATTGACAATATGTTGCCATTACGCGTCGCGACGCGCCGGCCTCATTAGGGTATCCACTTCACAATTCATTGCGCTCCGCACCTTATTACGTTAAGGTGTTAAATTTCCTTACCCAGGTAACTTATTAACTACAGCTCTTGCAGATAACGTCATCTAAGTCAGTGGTCGCCAATTGGTGGCCCGGGGGACTATTAACGGACGGTGTGAAAATTTCACTGGTCTGCAGAAAAACGTGGAATATGTTTACTGTTTACGTTATGTTATGATTTAAGATATACTGAAATATAATTGTTTATCTGGTCACAGGATTGAAATATAAAAAAAAAAAAAAAATAAAAAAAAAAAATAAAAAAAAAAAAAAAAAAATCTGGTCACAGGATTGAAATAATGAATTGAATAGTTCGTTAGGACAAAAAGTTTGATGAGCGCTGTTTTATGTGAGTCCATAGTGCATCGGCTGACTTATAGACATTGAATTAAAACAGCAGTTAAGTTTGCATCCGTGCGGAGGAAGTCGGCTGCAACGAGCGGCGCCGCGACAATGACGATGATTAATTGACCTCCACCGAGTGTCAGGCCGGCGACGCGTGCGTACATTTGCATATTATAAATTACCATCAAGCCGGAACGCGGTGCTTTAGATAATCTATACGCAACGGAATCAATTAATCTGTCCATTTGTTACAGTAACACAAGAGCGCGGGGCCGGGCGCGCCGCCCGCGCCGCGTACATGGAGCGCTCTGCGCCGGACGAGCCGGACACTGTGCCGCCGGAGCGGCTTTGTATATCGAAGTGTGAACAGCAGAGTTGGGATCGAACGGGATTTCGGAGTCGTGAATCAGCGGCCGCTTGAATCGATATAGATAATGGCCGATTACTTAGAGTGAACTGACAGCGGCGAGCTTAGCGCAGGGTCGAGGGCTCGTGCACGGGTCGGTGTGTCGATAAACTGCTCAAAAACAATTACCGGTACAACTGTACGTAAGGTCACCTCGTAAGCATCATTACATCAGTGTTGGATGTCATTTATACTTCAACAAGAGCCCGGCGTGATCCGCTGAAGCCTGACAAAATGAATAAATTGTTACTGAAGGTCTAAACAATAATTAAATTAATATAATTAATATCTACTATTTGGCATTGTTTAATATGCAATAGCTTTTACATATGCTTCCTAGACAACTGGACCGGTACATAATAAATTCCGGGAGCATATATTTAGTTCATATTGCTTGTAAAATTTGACTACACAAGCTATGTAAAAATAATGTATATATACAACATTTGAGGCGGACATAGGCCTCACTCAGTACAGATTCATATTTGGGCCATTTCCTACCACGCTGTCCAAATGCAGGTTGGTGGGAGCTGGAGCCTCGATTGTTGATTAGCAGGGTGCAACGCGTCCAAGTGAGGGTGGCTTGGGTCCTTGGACTATACAGGAACCCTTACAGCTCCTATTTTATTAATAAAAGCAAATACTAAGTATGGTTCGTATTAAAATTGAAATATCCTTAACTGGCTTGAAGCGGCCGAGAGGACTTGGTAACGATGATTATGTGGTCGTACGGTTAACGGCGACTCCCGTTAAATGCGAACGTTAAAATGATGTCAGACAGTTAAATCATACACAATTAACTGGGCAGTGAGAGTACAATACAAAGTCGCGTGAGGTCCTGCCTTAATTAATTAATTAGAGTGTATAAATATAACAAAGGAGCGTGCTCTGTGTAACTGAACGTCTAGTTAACATAACGATCATTAACCAAATTTTATTGCGTAAATTTCAGTTTAAATTTAACTGTTTGTATAATTGGTAACGTATTGTCTAACAAGTATAACTTTTGTGTTTTTTTTGTTATTAAAAAAGTGTTGGGACAGACTTAAGACATTATCCTTGTGATTAGAGATACGCCAGTTAGTAGTAAGGATATTTACACAACGCCGTATTATGCTCTAAGTCGTAAATATATAAATCTCGTTACCGCAGTATTTTGTCTAGGTACAGCACTACTCAATGTGAACAGAGTAATGTTTATAAATGATTGTGCGACAAGTGAACTAGACTGCGATGATGTCTCGCTATGCGCTTCCCCGGCGTAGAGATCTAACACAAGTAAAATATCAGAAGTATTAACAAGTTCTTTTACAACCTTTCCAATGAATTAGTAAGTATTCGAAGATTTAAAGTATTGTTAGTTGTTTTATAATCGACATGACGATATTTATGAATAGTTTCCGGTACGTCTCTACTGTAAAACTTGTTAACCTGGGTATTGATTTCATGTCGATTTTTGTTCTACAGTTGACACACCGGAACGAGCAACGTCGAGGTTAAGAAGTTTCATTTAACGCCATTGGACATTTATATTGTTAATCCATAAATTATTTGATGATGAGACTCTTGTGCCGTAGATCCTCCAGCAGGTACTACTGCAGCGCCTAATGATCTCCATACAGTATTCTTCAAGGGTATATAATATTCGGACAAAAATATAGCTGAAGAAATTATTTCGGTTGTGTTTGCCATAACAGTAGTGCGCTTAACGTGGTGCTGTGTAAATATTGGTACAAGGACCGAAGGCGGCACTAGCTTGTTGTGGGCGGTTGTAATAGTTACCATCATATACTATATTACATGTTAGTATCATCGCCATATATTATATAAAACGATCTGATAAAGAGATATATAATTATACTAACGGCAAAGCGTTTAAATAAATAAAAATGTAGATTTGATATGTAGTTAAGGATCAATAGCAGTTAATCAATGTATGAAAATTGATTTCCACAATTAACGATGTGAATTTATTACACAGTAGATAAATCAATAATATGAGATCAATAATTAAGAATGCAAATAACCGGTATGAACAGTAATAATCAAACCGTGATAAATTTTACACGTGAATTACTTTAGCATACAAATTAATAACTTATTCAAGTTTGATCGCGGTCCGGGTTCCGCTAAGCTTCCAGCTGCCAGCTGCTAGCTGCTAGCTGCTAGCTTTCCGCCGCGGCGGCGCCCGTGCTCTTACAGACTGACATAGGAAACCTGGGAACCAGCACCGCGCTAGATGATAGATCACAACAGTGCGATGTTATGAACAGCTGCAGCACAACACCACAAATGAAAGTAATATTTGGATGTACGTATTGCAGACCACATACGTGCACTAACATATTTCAATGATCGCAATGGAAAATCTACTGACAGTTAAATTATATAATAACTATTCTTAATAAGTATAAACTAGCTATAGTTCCTGGTCTGCTAAATACCGCTGGAAGTAGTGGAATTACTAGAATAGAGCGAGAAAGGGCTACGCGAAGTTGTAATGGATTCTAAACGAGACGTTGTTATCGGTGAATATATTATATGTATATAATCTGTAGATTTCTCTATGAAAATGGATCCCCAGTTATCTTAAAATTATATTTAAATAATTTTGTTAATACATCTATATGTTGATTTCAATATATATTAATAAGGAATACTAAGTATTACTAAAAGTGAACGGGCGCTCGGCTGACTGACTTCCGGGCCCACTCCATAAAGCGAAAGGCGTTAAAGAAACTTTTATTGTGCCGAATGGAAATAAGCCATTAGCTACTTTATGTGGCCCCCACCCCCCGTGGCATACAGGCGCCCTGTCAGCGGGAACCGGGGCTGAAGCAAATGGTCAAAATTCTTTTAGAATTGTCGGTGTTTAGGAAGTACTATCTAGAATAGTAAGTAATCTACGGCTGCTATTTAATCTCATGGTTCGTCTATATGATCTAATTCTCGATTCTTTTATTTTCGTTAACTATTACTACTTTCCTGGGGAATTAGATTAATTCCAAATCCATATGGAATTTGGAGGCCTCTTTAACCTCGCTTGGCTACCACGCTGACTTACGACGAACCGGAGTCGTCTCAACAGGTGCGCCTCACCACTCCTGCCTCCATCGGCGGGCGTGACATTTGGAAGTTCATCGAGACGAAGCTGTCCGACTGCGCGACCGGTCCGCGCACTATGAATATTCAAACGTTCCGCGAAACTAATGAGCGCAATAAAATCTGCGCAGAACCCGAAACCTATCCGACTTTATTGGCAAATATATTTTTAATTGGTAAATAATTCATTATTGATACTCATTAACTTTTCTCCAACACACATTTGTCTAGCGTGGAGGATAAATGGCTTTGGCGCTTTCCATGTGAGAGCCGGCTCCAGCAGTGGGAATGATAAGTGGATTCACACCAACGTTAGCCATGGTGGTAATATTACATGCAACATTAGTAATTGATGGAATAACTTTGTGTAGAGATCCGGACAAACGCAGCATGGGAAAACTGCATGCCGGGTAAACTTACGGTCTGGTGAGATTCCAGGGAAATGTGTAGTTAGCATCGGACTAGTAGCACTGGAAATTTATTGAGAAGGTCTACCAGCTTACCGCTGTTCACAAGTGGACAGCGGTAAGCTGGATTGATGATGATGATGTGTAATTGCGTTACATGTAATTTTTTTGTTAAATAATCAACTACATCACACACCACCGGAGGAGATGGTTGACGGAAATTGTGTGTGTTTGATTGTGTGAGTATGTGTGTGTGTGGATGTGGGGCGGGGGGGAGTTAGCGTTTTGGTATATTGATTGAATGCCGTCGGCGGATGCGGCAAATAATTCTCGCAGGTTTAGTTCTCGCGCGCGGGCTCATGCATATTCAGATGGGATCTTGTTTATGTTAATCGCTCAATCGGCATTCTAAATGGCGCGGTAACGAACCTGTAATGGCGGTGGATGTGACCGCCGACCCGTGTGCGGTGCCATCCATCAACTCGTAAACCCGCCGCAGCCCGCCGCTCCACTCAGACGTCGGCCCCGAGTGATCTCACGCCCCCTCCTGCCCCGCGGATACTTTTATTTGGTTCACATCAAAGCTGTCCCTCCTGAGTTACACACGCACCAATTGTCACACGGTTCTGTACAATTTCTCCTATTTTTGAACGCACCAACGGCCCCATTTGTTAGGCCTGGTTAAGAACGAAACTAACGCCCAGTTAATTATAGAATGCTCGGTAGTGACAAACAAAACCACGGGGATCCCTCCAGGACTTACTAGAAGATTTCTAGTCTTCTGTGTAAGCACTGAAGATAAGATGAACATTTATTCTTCCTGGCAATAGATACATCAGTCTTTGTGAGATTTTGTATTTGTGCAGTGGGCGTGTGTGGGCTGGGCTGATAATGAGTTGCGTTTATTGTTAAGCTTTTGTAACACCGACGACGTCTGCAGGTAGCCGATGAGTGTGCGATACCTGTTATGAATTATCTTTAAAGCAATTATTAGTTCTTAAAATGTGGATTTGATAGCAATTATTTAAAGTTTAAAGTAATCATAGATTATCTAGCTCGTAATTTATCATCAACTCCACGTAATGCAAATCTGTAATGAGGGGTAAAATTTGTGAAATTCAAATTAAAGCTGATTTTTTCATTCAAGGTTTTGTTAACTAGCTTACTGAACCCTTCGGATCCGAACTAATTTTTATTACCCTGCTACCTGCGTTAGCCGTCACCGTCACCGTCACCATCACCATCACCGTGACGACCCATACATTATTACAAACTGTCCAACTATTGTTGTCGTCAATAATGTGTTCATTAAGTTCAGCGCAGTGCACGCATGCACAACTTACTTTATCAACTTGTCATCGTTGAGAACAATCAATGTTAGTTAATATTACAGTTAACATACTAATGTTGTACATTGGTTAACAAGCACGCAATAAAGCTACAGCCTCTTTCAAATCGTAATTAAACAATGTATCTGGATTACCATCACACAAAGACACTGACTACTACACTAGGGTAAGAGAATTGTAGGATATATATACATAACTAAAATTGACATTTTATTTATATATATCCTTAGAGAAGCAGAAAATATAGTAATATTTAGTATTTATTTATTTATTATTACTCCTGATGTCCTGTAGCTTTTGTTCTTATTGCGTTCCGGTTAAAAGATGGTGTTGTTTTTGCTAGTTCGAGGTCAAATAAGAACGGATTACTGGTGGTAGGTCTTTGCTGTCGGACATCGTGTAAGTAGATACCACTGCAGCGCCTATTGCACCCGACAAGAAGTATTGTGCAAACATAACTATTTTCCCGATTTGAAGAAAGTTGCAGCTAGTGTAATTACTGGGGTGACGAGACAAAATATATTATGTATCACACGAGGAGCGGAAAGTGGTGCAGTATATATCATCCCAACTAGCGCCACGTCGTTATGGGTAGGTTCGTAATAATCGTGTAAATCAATCAAAACATCGTGTCGTTACCGATACGTAAAAATCCTGTTAATATTTTTGCTTAATTAAATAAAAAAAAATTGCTAAATTTCCTCCTGAAGGGAGTTGCGGACGTGTTAATAACCGGAAGAAGGGCCAGCGGATTGTCAAGAATATTTTTGACAAATTTCAAATGTAATGGTAACAAGCGAGCGGGGAGCCGCCACTCGTGCGATGCATATGCTGAAGGGTAGGAGAGCGATATCGCTGAAACAGAAAACAAACACACAAGCGCGACGCTATCAACATTAGTTAGCTATCGAATTAATCACTATGCGATATCATTTAACAACGTCCATTGTGCTGGAGCTGATAAGTTGTTGTGTTTTTATAATCATCGGCCTGTTCACGACTCGTTTTATTTAATTCGTACATGTAAAAAGCTTTAACAGTTATTATCTGTCATATTTACAATGATGTTCATTAACGGCGCGCGTTTTCAAAAGATTTGTATCAGATAGCTCCGCGTGTAATATTAATTACAGTTTAATGGTTTCCGCTCCGACTATTAACAGTTTCGTTTTATGATATTTTAAAATATTTGGAAACTTGCTTAATGCGCTGGCATACCAATGGTTTACTTCAAATCAGCTGGAAACGTTACGGTACATCATCAGACAAGTTATTTCACGGGTACACTGTGATGTTTGATGGAAACGACTCACTGGAGGAGTAGCGCGTCGTTGTACACTTCACCTGCTGGTAAGTAATGTGTTCATCTATAATGACGAATCATGTTCATCGTATCATTATCATCGAAAACATGATAAACGCTGTTATGGTATCTGATCATCATCATAGTGCGCTTTCTTCAAATAAAAGTATAGCGATCATATCGAGAAACCTATTTTGATTCTAGCCATTTAATACGAAAATAGTTCCATAAACTACAACGCCATTCGAAGGTAATACTGCAACGTTTGTAGAGAATTTCTAGGCGACTGAATGAGGTACCCTCCGCTGGATACTTACGGATTAATAATATAAATATCGTATGAAAAGTGTTAATCGATGTGACCTCTTGATCTGGCCGGTGGTTCGTTCCGGTGGGCCAACTGCAGAACGCAAATAGACTCGAAATCAATACAGATTAACAAGTTATGCACCAGCGATGCATCGGAAACTATTTATAAATACCCGCAGCGTTTGCGTCAGCGGCTTAATGGCGGATGCTGTCACTTGTGTACCGCGCAATTATCCGTGTATTCGGGTAACAAATCCGATAATAGTCCTCTCAATTGCCATTAAAGTGCTCGTCAATAAAAAATAAACCCCGTCAGCACACGTGATGGGGAATGCGCGTCCTTTTTTTCTACTCGTTTTTTTTATGTACCCGCGGAGATCAACCGAATGGTCTTTTTTAATTACTCACTCTTAATAGTCCGCGAGGAAAAAAGTTATCGGGCTTTTTGTGGAGCCCGCAGATGCGTCGCGCGAAGTATAACTGCGCGCCGGTCGCTGTGTGCGTGCCGATTGCTAGCGGCGGGGCACAGGCGCGCGTCGCATCGCTACAGCATACACGCGCGCGCGCACACGCACGCACGCGCGCACGCGCAGCCGCTCGCTCGTGTTTTTGTTGCTTAATTTGACAGCAGGTCGAGGATGACGCCCGCGGACTTTTTATAATGAGCACCCAATTAAGGATAAGTGTCTTTTGTTTGTTTTTATACACAACTGGTTTAGTGTGCGTGTACTCCATATGAGTCCTCCTCTTTAAACGTTCGGACGGATTGTGATGAATTATTTGGGAATTCAAGTGGGTTCCGGGATGATTTATATTTACAATTGGGCTTAACAGTTAACTCTGTATTTATATTTATAAAGTGCTTTTCAAAATTTCTTGCACACGACGAACCGTAACCGTCTTGTTTACAGGTTGTGACGTTGTTTACCTACGTACAGCCTATGCTGTCTTACCCTCTCACCTTATTTGTCAATAGCGCCGAGTATCAGCCTCATTAAATTGCGTACAGATGATGAAGGTAGCAGCGTTTCTCATCCTCATTCTCTATTACAAACGGCAAAGGGTTAGAACGGTTAGTCTGCCGGCTCAGTATTTCCGTACAACTATAACGTGGGAATCTTAAGAGAAGAGCGTACTGGCTACTTCTAGACTAGCGCGCTTCGCCACCAAGGACTAAATGTCCGCTTACCATCAGGTATGATCGTAGTCAAGCGCTACTCTATACAAAAAAATAAGGTTTGTAAACGATAACCACTAAGTTTTGAAGTATGGAGCCATAAAATAATACATTGAATCAAATATACTTATAAGTTTTACATGAAACTTAACGTTCGAAATAAGTTATTTGTACTTTATTTATAATACTAAAAATTTTTATGGTAAATAAAAAGCTTCATTGCTTGGAACGATGTGAAGCGGCTAAGCATTAGCTGATCTTCCTCTCGCACATTAATCATACGAACAATTAGTTGCGTAGAGGCCGTAGTACGGAGCTCGGTTATTTATAGGGCCGTAGCACGTAGCGCGGGCCGCGTAGCACGGCGCTACGGTACTTGTAATTGAATTGGTATTACTATACTTTGCTGCCATTTTTGGTACTTTAAGTAATTATATTAAATTAAAAAAAAATATTTTTTTTTATTTATGTTTAATGACATGACAAAAGTTTAATGTTAAGGTACAATGAGGCCGTCGGTGGTGAAGCAATAGCTTAGAGTACTCTGGCCCATGTATATATATAATAGACGATTGTAGTACTGTTATGGTGACAGATTAACAACATGTGAAAATAGCTAATCAGGCGTGTTATTTTTTACATATTCCTCGAGCATTTGTAGGCCTGGGCTTGGTTCCTTTTACTTATTATATTTTTTGTTTTTTCTTCCTCTTTCTCTTCTCCCTTATTTTTATTCTTTTATACCTTTTCTCATCTTAATCAAGCGAGTTAGAAAAAATCCTCCCACGAAAGAAACTCCTATAACGTCGGAGCAGTTAGGCTCTGTGCCACGGAGGTCATTAAAATTTGTCATAACATAACATTTATAACTTCTTTTAGGAATTTGATACACACCCTCCAGATGTATAATACTGATTAAATATTAGATTTCAATAAAGTTTAATGAAACACCAAGCAATTGGTAATATGGACAGTTACTTTAACAAACTATTTGTTACTTAACGTGCTTTCAAGTTGTGCGACATCATTAAGCAGGCAAAAAAAGAAACTAATTAAAACACGTACAGACAACACATGTGCGCCGTACAACGCGCGTGCGGGCGTGCGCGCGTGCGTGCGGCTGAATAACTGGTGCGTGGTGCTGCTCCTGTGAGCGGAGTTCGTACGAAACGCGGTAACGAGACTGCCGCACATGCGATCACTATCTGCTGCACGCCTGCTTGGATATAGTGCGCCGTTAATACACGAGCTGCGGAGCCATTTTCAGATTACTTACTCACCTGAAAGCATGTAAATTTTCCACTGACAAACACATAGGAATAAGGAAATTACGGCCTCATACACATTAAGAAAGATCACAATTCTCGGCGCCACACTAGCAAAAGTAGAAGACCTCGTAGGAGATCCTATAGATCTCATAAAACACTGTGCCATTTAATGTTAAATTTAACTTTTATAAGACAAAGCGACGAACCTGACGACATGGTAGCAATATACCCATAACGATGAGGCACTTCAAGAGTTTTATGGATCTTCTGGTTTGTTGCCCAAATGTTTTATAATGATTGCGACATCTTCTTTTATTCAAAGAAGCGACAAGACGAGCTGGACCTTCACCTGATAGTAATTGATACGCCCATCTATCACAACGTGGCGCTACTTAGGACAGTATACACGGCACCGCATTGTGATCGTCGTCTTGAAATAAAATGCACTACTTTATGAACTTTGTTATTTTTGGGGAATTATTATTTTTATCTTCAAGAGAGAGATCTACTCTCTGTTGAAGTGTTTGTTTTGTGTGATAAGAAATGAGAACGTTTTGCGTAAAATAAAATATTTGTGCTGAGTACTGCGCGCGTTATTCCGTGTAACAAGTCATCATGATTATTATAATAAAAATAAATTACTTTAACAGTGGATTCTAATAGATGATAACGCTTATCGTAGATTACAATGTAATAAAAAGCAATTTTATGACTAATGAGCCTAAATAGCTAATAACAATTCCTAATTATTTATATCTCCATTTGACGTCTATTGCTATAACTAAAAAAACAACATTCTTTTAAGTGGACAAAATTAAAAACTGCTCGTAATTCAATTATGTAAAAGGTTGATCGTAAGATTGAGTTCAGCAACTGGCTTTACAATTAATGTATTATGTATGTTAATCCGTCAAATCGACGCTATCTCTCCATTTATCGCCGAGTAATATGTTTATCGTAACATATACAAATATATACGTTTATTGTGACAGCAATCATGCATTAAAATCGTGTAGTTGTTATACGTAATTGCTTCAGATAACAACTGTAGTGAAATCAGCATCTCGTAAAAGTTATTGCCATGTAATTATTATGGTATAAAGTTATAACGCGAGTGAGATCTGCCAGGCTCGTGGTCTCGCGTACAAGTTATCTGTTTTAATTGTTTTTATTTTAATTGCACGACGTCAGCCGCCGTGCGAGTAATCAACTGTGTGTTTTGCTTTTATAACTTAATCTTTGTTAAGTGCAACGATTAAGCCGGGGGTATGTATGATGTAACTTTCTATTCAAGTATAAATACAATGTTTGTATTTAAAATGTAAATAAAATTAAAATGATATACTCATTAGCCCTGTCATTTAAAAAGATTTAAAAAAAATACGTGATAAGCAATTAAGAACATAATTACGATACGTAAATCACCAACAATGAAGAAAAGGAAATAACATTATTTCGAAATAATTGAAAACTATGTTCGAGGTAACAATGATTTATATAATTAAAAGTTTTGCGACTGAATAATACGGCGCACGGTTATGCACCGTACGCGGTGTACGCGCGTGCAACAGGCGCGCGGCGCGCGTGTGCGCGTGTGTACGTGCGCGCGTGTGTGCGCGCGAGGAGAGCGCGCGCGCGTGTGCGTGCCGTAATAGAGCGATGACGTGATTTCCTGCGCTGAGTTATTGCTACTGTGCCGGCGCTAAACGCTTCGCGCGGGGTGACTTTGTCGCAGCGTCGCAACCTGCTCGAAGTTCATTATTATATGTTAACTTGATTTACAAGGATGTCGACAGTACCCGAACACGTACGCACCGCAACGGATATTATACAATTACTGTATATGCACTTTAATAAGTTTCAGTTATGAACTTATATTGAATTTGATTCATGCTCAAGGTATTATATTTTCTACGACGAATCAACGACACGGGCAAAAAGTTCACATGATGGTAAATGATACTATTAAAATATGACGTTTGTCTTGAGGTATTCTGCCACATACTAGTTCTGTCATCAAATATTTTTTCTAGCTAAACCGCACTTTAAACCGGAGCACAGTAATATTTGTGCACTACAGTTTTGCGGCAGTTAAATGACGATCTCCGCAAACAGAGATCTATTAGTAATAAAAGTTAAATATAAATTATGAATGTAATATAGATAGTATATGAAAGAAACTGTGTGCAAGTAGACCTCGATATGTACTCGGGGAGGTAACAATATAATATAGACAATCTAATTGTCTAAAACTAAATTCTTAATTAAGCAAATGTCAATATTTATAATAAATAAAGTTTAATGAAACAACACCAAAAGCTAATTGGATAATTACACAGACAAATAACAAGTTTCGTTAATACAGTATAAATAATTTTAATAAGTATATTTTTATCTTCAACCCGCATTAAACTAACTTGTATAGATTATTTCATTATCTTTAGTAATTCGTTAATGATAAATGAATGAATTATAATCGTTGTAATCTGCGATATGTTGTAGGATTGGCGATAGATTTTATTTTTACAGGTCTGATAACTAAGTGCGTTATTTACCTTATCTTTTGATTATTTTAGTGTAGAGTAACATTAATATTGTTTTATGGTTTTTAATAAATCTTGTTGCTGAATGTTAAAATCGCTTAAAACTTTAATGAGCACTTTTTAAGTATAATTATTTAAAAACTGCATGCAATAAAAACTCATTAGCGTTTTACGTGATTTGAACATTCTTGTTAATAATTTTGATAATATTTCAACGTTGTATATATGATATAATAAATGTGTACGGTGATAATTATAATTAATGTAATGATTAACACGAATCATAATACAATTTAAAATGACAACCATATCATAATAACGTTTAATTGTATACAGCTGAAGAGTACTGATGCAGTAACTATTCATTTTAATTACCCTGTTACGTTGTGACGTACAGGTACTGTATATATGTTGTTTCTATTAGTATTTGGCTCGTGGTACAATAGAGAAGAGGTAACGAGTGCGTGTCAGCGGGCCGCTGCGGCAAGGTGACGCCGCCCGCTCGCCGCGAGGGGGTGGAGAAGGCAACAACTCATAAAATTAAGCGATTTGGATGTGAGTTAGTCTAACTGCGAGGATCGCCGCGTTAACAGCTCCCGGGCCGCCGCACGCACGCACACACACGCGCGCACCCACACACGCGCGCGCACTTGGCGCGCCGTACGCACACGCATCGGGCACGCACACGCGCGCACGCCGCGCCCGCCCGCCGTCAGTCCGGCCCGCGAGCCGCTCCCGGCCGCCATTGTTCCCGCCGCGATGCATTGAGACGCGCGCGCGCGCGGACCCGGCCCGCTCGCGGAACCTGCACCGCAACCAGCGAGACCATTGTTTCACTTTTATTTAATCTTCTCACTAGATCGCCGCTCCGGTGCCCGGAAGTGATATCTGAACGTGACCGTGTGAGTGATATATGCGGCGGACGGCGGACGGCGGTCAGCGGACAGCGGACAGCGGACCCGTCAGGTGAGTTAACAAACTTTGATTCGGCTGTATTTAATCAATTAGCTGTTAATTATCTCACTTAACGAGTACGCGGCAACATCAAAGGCATTATTAAATAACTGACCGACTTTCGACATACTTCTAAAACTATTATCTAAGTTCTTAATGTTGTTTGCAAACAATATTTTAACTGGTTTGTTTTTTGTCTATTCTATTTCAATTTGTCCATTAGTTAATAGTTAATTGTTTCGTGTATGTGACTAAACATTAATTAATTTCCGGTCTTGATTGCGCGTGTCATCTGAATGCAAGTGATTTAATAAATGTGTGTTGATGTTTTCGAAATTGTCAGTGTTATGTCAGCTAGTGTCAGCGTGTGTGTGCGTGTGCGTGTGCGTGTGTGCGCGTTGTTTGATTACTGTATTGTCGCGTGCGCACTCGCTGCCGCCACCCCATCCTAGCCGGCCGCGAGTAATGCTCGTCTGTTTGTTGCAGTCCCACGTGTCATCTGATGATGTCACTGGGTTCACTTTTATATCAATTGATTATCTATTAATTACTTAATTATGCGTTTAAAGGAAATGGAAAATTTTATAACGATTAAATATATAAAATGAAAGAAACGTCACAGATGGACAGTTGATTAGTTCCTTTGAATAGTCCGCGTCTTCATCAATCATCCTTTATCCAAGATTTATACAAAAATTTTATTGAAATATCTAATTAAAAAGTTGTAACTTATAATCAACTTTTTTATTAGTTTATAAATAATTATTTAGCTGTACTTATTACATTTGGAGTGCGACGTTATTCTTGTACTTAGTTTGAAAAGGCATTCTTTCATAAAGTATTCAGCAGTACCTAAATATGAACTAAAAAATTATTAATATTTTATACCGGGTCTTACACAAATGTACACTACAGTCCTCAATAATTAAATAGACAAACGCATAATATTTTTTCCAGAGCTTTTCTTCTGATGGTTAAAGCTTACACGTCTCTCAGGAAGTGATACACTTTATAACAAGTAGATATCCATCACCCCAACATCTAAGATGTTCAGTCACGTTAGTCTAATAAATACACTGGCTCAATTGTCTTTTAGACTGGGATATAGTAAGGATTGCTGAAAACTATTCGCCGGCAGTAATTAGCGTTGCGGCTACACGTATGTAGACGTCCCCGAGGACCTACCACCAACCAACCAATAAATCCAGCCTTCAAATAGATCCAGTTAGAAGATTACAACTTTTAACTTACTAGTTATTATTATGTTATAAATGAAATAAATATAAAGCAAGTGTGAAGTGCATCAAACAGGTATCTTTACTGAGGGTTATAAGTATCAATTAATGTTGGTGACAACTTCCTAATGTAACTGATATTGACTGTATCCTTATTGATTTACTGCACCTGGTAATTTTGGATTTGCTATAGATACATCACAAATATGATCAAACGAGATTCTAATCTCCGATCCGGCTTAGTCGTACTTTAAACCAAGCACTCGTACTGTGATAATAGAGAAATGTCACGGCATGCTCATTCCTATTCCACGGGATGTACTTAAACATCCTTAAGTTTTTTCACTTGTCTATTATTATTAAGCTTTAAGCCCAATCCTGACCTCCATAAACTTAAAGCGCTGTCTTTTGTTACACCGCACATATCAAACGCTTAAACCGATTTTATGAGTCTGTATTCCAACGTTTTTTTTAATAACTAAAATATATTTCATTGTATACGATATATGTTGTTATAATATATATAAACGGAGGACGGACTATAGCACCGTGTTATGCCTTTCAGCTTGCCCAATTCAATGTTTCGTATTTGAGTCGGTAATGGTATAACTTAAGTTGCGCTGTACAATATTTACAGTTATTTGTATCAATTTGGAGAATTAAACTTTTTTATTCAATTAAGCGTCAAGACGGTTATCTGATAAGTGATCCTGAGTACTGCTTCAATGATCGGAGTCCACGTCTAGCGATTGTCCTCCTTAGGGTTGTTTAGAAGAGGATGAGAACCCGAAATTAACGGCCAATAATCGAAAAAGCCGTATTAAGGTAGGGGAAAACCATACACTGGTGCGACGCATTAAAACGCGTTAGCACCACGACCGCTTCGGCTCCAAGCGGGCTCTGCCCTCTCTCGATCTCGCTCGGCAGCCTCTTTTGAAGTATTATTTTAAAAAATAATTTTACCAAAGGAGGCTACGGCCCTCCATGCAATGTATCTTCCCAACATCGCCGACACGATTGCTGGCAAGGAGAGGTTCCGTCCGATCCGATTTACCAGGATTTGCCGCTCCGACTCCTACGCCGGGTCCGCTCGTCGCCTGAGTCAAGATGTTGAGTCTCGTTACCACAGTAATTACACTAGCCACAGCGCCCTTCAAATTGGAACAACAATATTTACACAGTGAAGTGTCGATTTCAATAGACGGACTCTGCGGTGGTACCAACACAGACGGTCTCCGACAACAAGGACCTGCCACCAGTAGACAAAGTTTTTCTAAGCAAATGTATATATCTATAATTTTTTCCATTTCAATGATATCTGCTCTTAACTACGAAGTTGCAATGTCAATAATCATCCAAGCCTTAGCAAGGAGAGCGATTTTACCTATCCATAGACAGCACTGTAGGTGCTCGCTGGACTGACAGCGGTCGAGGAGTTAACGGTTTATTGGTAATGTTTGCTTTAGAAAAATGAGAAGCTTTTGCGAGGGGGTGAGAAAAAACAGTTTATACATGTCGTAGAGTTGATTAGGTTTGTTTGTTTAGGCGCAATAAGTATACAATTAGGAGCTCTAACGAAAGCGCACTACAACGTAGTCATTAGAACATAATTATTTGCAAAGTAATTAAACATAATTAATAACTTTTTTATTGATTCACTGGCGATAGGTCTCTTGTCGGAGTCCGTCCAGGTCCGCCAAATAGTGCTATGCAAATATTACTGTCCTCCGGTTTAAAGGGCGTTGTAGCTAGTGTAATAACTGGCGTAACCAAACTCAACATCTCATGTCTCAAGTGACGAACACAATGTGATGCTGTGTATCATATACATAACTAGGGCCACTTGTCATGGGCGGGCGTATCACTAACTATCAGGTGAACGTGTAGCTTCTCTTGTCGTTAAATTGTATAAAAAATACAATGGTAGATACTATAGCATTGTTGCATACAGGTTAAATTTGAAGTTATAGTATAAGTAGTTTATTGATGATAAAAGCTGTCCGTACCCCCTGCCGAGGTTCAGGCGTAGCTATTGAAGTTCAAATCTAGTTTTGAGAGCGATGTATCTATAAAGTAGATAGTCCAAATTCATTGCATGTTGTGGTACGAAATGTTTTTTTTTACTAAAAGAATAAAGGAAATGATCGATTTCCTGTTAAAATATTACATTTTTCTATTATAGCTTCTGGGAGGGAACACTGTTTCCACAGAACAATTTTTATAGTGCATTATAATCAATAAAATGTATATATAAGGAGTCGTTAAGTATTATTAACTTGTAATCGATATATTAACGTGTAACATACATATAGACGCGAATGTGCCGTTTTATATAATTGATAGTTATATAATTGATAGTTATTAAGTGCAAAGTATGCGGTATCGCCGCGGGAGCCGCCTCGCCGCCGGATAATGAACAGTATTCATTTGTGCGTACGGTCGGAAGTGGATACCGGGCGAGCGTCGGCTGTGACGTCAACGCTGCGAACCGCGCGCCGGAATTCGACGTGCTAGTGCGGCACGGCACGGCACGGCACGGCACGGGACCGCGCGCGACACGCTGGGCAAGGTGATCGCACATTTGTTGGCTTCGGTTGTAGGTGTTGCCTCATTAGTCTAATAAATACACTACTAGTAATTTGAATCAACTGATGGTGAGTGGTCGGGTGATGCGTCTGTCTAAAATGAAGCGGTGCTAGGACGGAATGTTTACTAAGCACCATGTTGCAGTGATCAGTCTAATCTATCCATCGCAATAACTTCACTAAAGCACCTTTCAAACTGGAATATAGTAATGCTTGCATATTCATGTTTAGCAGCAGAAAGAGCCACTGCGACGGTATAGGTGGTGGTACCTAGGGAGTTTGCGGAGAGACTTAGAATTAGTCGTATATTTTTACTGTCACTTTAACAAGAGTTGTATAGTCTTTGGGAGGATTCTCTATAGAGGGTTTTACAACAATGGAGCACACGTACTTCAATGGCACATCATCTCTCTTCTATGTCTGATTTTTTTAAAACATTTGACATTTACACGACTAATCGAAAGACTAACAGTTGACCTAAAATCTCAGTGTTTGATGTTCATTACCAGCGGTATTCTATGCCACGGGGAATCATAGACCAAAAGAGAGTGAGATCTTTTACTTTTCTAATTGAAGGAGATAAAAGTTATATTGCTTTTCATATGCGTGTAAAGTTTCATGATTGAGTAGTATTTAATGGACATGTCGCAGGCGAGATTAGTTTCACAAATTTCTTGCTTTTCAAATAACACCGTGACGTCCGAACATCCGTATGATCTCTAAGTGGTCCGCATCCGGTACGAGGGGCTATTCCGAGTCCACCGGCGACATTAAGCATTCAGTGTGTTAAACAAAAATCAAAGGGGATTAAAAACGTAAATGAATTCAGGAAATGTAACTATTAACGCGGCCATTTGCTTTGAGAGTCGCGCTGTCGGGCGGCCATGTTGGATTCGCGACTGGCTTGTGACTTCCGACGGTCTCTATTAAAATTACAATAAAACAAAGTTAACTCTGCCGCTTGTTATCATAGTTTTGAGCAGATACGCTTCTGTTGCGTAATGGAGAGAGTTCAGATCCCGTCGGCTCGCGTTTGTCGGAAGTCGGTGGTGGCGGTGGTGGCGGCGGTGCAGCGGCGGTGCAGCGGCGGCGCAGCGAGCGGCCAGCGGCGAGCGGTGCGCGGTATCAAAGGGCCCACACACGATGTTGACTTCCGCAGTCCTGTGCGGCGGAGGCATCATATCGATTAATATCATAATCTTTTGTGACGTCGACTACTAATGCATCTACATCGCACACAAGTAATAAATCTTCTCAACATATACTACTTTGAAGTCCATACGAATGGTATCATTGCAATATTACCTTTTATAGGAATGGTACGCGCGAAACTATAAAATACTTAGTACTCAGTTTCTCTTCTGCCATGAAAACTGTTCGATACGAAAGAATGTTAATAACATTAAGAGAAAAATAATTAATTGTTGTAAGTACATAAACATTGAGTAAACTGAAAGAGGAACCAATTACAACACTTAAGCAGATTGTTGAATTAAAACTAGGATTGTTCACGGTAAAGTCCTGCTAAAGTAAACAGAAAAAGTAGATGGGAATTAAGCTTAGCAAATGTCACTTGGTGTCACTGTAACTAAGTAGTTATTGTTTCTAATAAAGTGTTTACAGTTATATGCACATTAATTGTTTGTATAGTTATAATCGGCACGAAACCTCTTCAGGTGATTATACCGCTATTCTTTTACTTACATTTATTTCCTTTATTATGTTTATCTTATATTCTTTAAAAAATTAGGTAATTTATCAATAACAGGACTCTGCACAGATGAATATAATATGTCACCCCTTCCGTGAGCCGGTGGTTAAAGGAATCAACAGAGTTTTATTTAGCGATGATGCGCCGGTGTCCCGCCGCCGCCGGCCTGCCGTCCCGGCGCACTGTCGCACTGTCGCACTGTCGCGGCGTGCAGCGACTCAACTCAGGGCTGCCACCGAGCGCACAATGCTAACTTACCGCGTACTATCCACATACGATATGTATTTGAACTTTATTCGATATCAGTTGTAACGATTGCTCGATCTGAATTTTAATTGATTGTTTGCCTAAAGAAAATTAATATGTCATATTATCTTATATTTTAATATTTATTGTCATACATACAACATATATCTGTATTAGTTACCCCGTCTCTTAAAATATCGTCATCATAATTTCAACCGATGGATGTGCACTGCTGGACGTAGGTCTATTATAATGTGTCCCACAATGCACGCTCTCGTGCTGTTTGAGTCCAACGGCTCCCAGTAATTTTTTTATGTCTTTCCACCTAGTGCGGGGTCTACGAAGGCGGTGCTGTCCGGTGCGGGGTCGCCATTCCAGCACTATAAGACCCCCAACGTCCGTTGGTATACGTCGTTATATCTTTAGATATAATGAGACCTATTATCTAATATCTTAGGACAACGAATGCAACTTTGTAGCTGTTGTACTTCCAAAGGCATCTGGTCTCATTGTAGTTGTATAAAAATGCATCTCAATAAATGGCAACCCTAAATCATCTCCCCAATAAAAATCAATCAGCGGTCACTGATGAAAGTATGAGCAAATGTTGTGTTTGATGGTGTAGGTGGTGCTGCGTGTGTGCGCGCGCGCGTGCGTGTGGGTGTGTGTGTGTGTGTGTGTGTGTGTGTGTGTGTATGCGCGCGTGTAAGCACGGAGCGAGAGGGGGAGCGCGCGGAGGTGCGGCGGGCAGGGTGGGGGAGCAGATAGGGCACGCCGTGCACAAACGAGGGGATGTTGTTTTTTGTTCACTTTCACAGTCACTTGACTTTGCAACGGATACCTTAATTAATTTCATCAGAATTAATAAAGTTCGAAACTTTGTTATTTCTGTGCCGGATTGTATTTGCGTTAAATAAGTAAATGAGTCCCCCTACGGTACTGAATTCAACAGGCAATATCATGCAAGTGAAAATGCACAGTTGTCTGTGTTGTTATCTGATCGTAGGTTTCTGTTGCTGCGGACGGTGTAGGTAGGTAATATCTCAGCTCCGGTCGCAGCGGACAAATAGTAGTGTGCAAATGTTATTCTCTTCCGGCCTGGGGGGCGCTATACACAGTAAAGTTACTGGTGTAAGAGCGCAATGAGGTGTATATCAACTTAACGAACGCAACATTAGGCGCAGGCTTTTTGCTCATCAATTGTTGACTAAAATATAGCTAGTTATTGTCTCATGTTATTCCATACAATAGCATTAATGAAATTAAAGTTCTTTAATACCTTATATAGTTGTATACTTCACTAACTATATAATTATTATGAACGTGTATTAACAAAACATATGTAAGTAGAGATATAATTTATTTTGCCTGTTATGAACACCGCGTTATCGGAGGCGGGGCTGAGCGATCTGGTTGCGAGTGCGCGCGGCTCTCGCGTCGCGGGCGCGGGCTGCACTCCGTTACTTTCAAACAGAATTAGAGGAGCGATATTATGCGGAAATGATGCGAAATTGCGGAATGCACTTTAAATAACCGATAGCGAGCTCGACGCGATCCTACCGGCGGACCACCACGCCGTCCGAGGTCTAACGAGACAGTCCTGTCATGAGACATTCTTCAGCCTGCCTACAATGCGCAAGCAGATGTTTGAACGCGTGACTGTCTCCATTAGATTTTGATATAGATTTTATTGCAAATGTTTGAGAAATGATTCAATCACATTCTTGCGGACATTGCGGAATGGTATTCGCACAAACCATTGCCGGTCTGTTCGTCTTCTGACTTAATAATATTAAAAATGATAAGACGGTGAAGTGCATTCGGAAACGTATACGTGTTTAATAATATTATAAAGCGTTATAAAGCAATAAGCAACAGTAGTACGTGGAATAATCATTCTGTTCAGGCATTTACGAGTGCCAATGAATTATTTGAGTTATGTCTTAGAATAATAGTGTTACAAGTAAAAACGTTATCTCACCAAGTATTAAATACAACGTTGCATTTTTTTAAAAAAAATTGTGATCACGTAAATTTTAAATGTGGTTTGATTCTCTATCTGTGCATGTCCGTGTGAGGCGTGTGCGCGTGCATGTGCATGTATCGGCACTGCGTTGCGTTGCATTGCATTGCATCGCAATAATGGCGCGCCGCGTTGGCTCACTCAATAAGATTGAAATGGTCCGTCCGTTTGTTACAGGAAGCCGGGAACATCGGCGCGCGACTTCAAAGCCGCGCCTACATCAAACGACCTCTCACCATCGGCGAGTGCCTATTAAGCGCTAATTCAAATATTAAAAACAAACATGAGTGACTATTTCCGTACGAATCGCGGGTGAGGTTCACACATGAGCGCGGAAAGCGGAGCGGACTGCACAGAGGATAGAGAGAAAGAGAACGGGGGAGGAGAGATGCAAACTGTCGTTTCCAATTACGTCGCACCGAATCTCATTGGGCAGGCGGACAGGCTGATCGATGTCCATTACTCCAAAGAATACTCTCTAGATTACCAATATGCCGACAAAATTAACAGCCCGGAAGCACAAGAAGAGAAGATAGAAGTCGACGACGAGAAGGAAGAAGAACTAGTTATAGCCGACGACGGTGACAAATCAGATATAGAAACTGATGGTAGAGTTGGCGAACAAATAGCGAGCGAAGATGAAGAAAGAAGCAGCCATAGGGAGGAGAGCTTCGAGCCGTCGTGGCACCCCCACGTGTACGGGAAGCCGCCGAAGAAGCCCACCCCGCACACGATAGAGTACATATTAGGATTATCGAACAAACAATGTTTACCGGAACATCAAAGAAAATCATCAGTGAGCCAGCTGATGAACGTTAAGAGGACTTTTGACGTTAAGAAGCAATTAACGTGTCAAGAGAAGAGTACGCAAGTGCAGAGGGAGTCGAATGAACGCAAACTTGTGAGTGTGCATAAGAACCGGCTGCAGGAACAGTTGCTGCAGCGCGGCGCGCGGACTGACAGTGAGTGTGCAGTGCAGTACAGTTCGAAGGCGGACGAGCCGCTCAACCTGTCCGTGCCCAAGCCCAAGGAGTCGCCGGGGTGGAGTTCCATGGATGAGGACAAATTAGGCAAAGGTAACTTTTAAACTTATTGTACTTAATTACGTGATCTTTATATTTCTTTGATTGAATTGGTAATTCTGTGTCACAAGTGGACACAAATTACTTCCGTGAGGTGACTCAATCATTTCGGTAATTCATAAAAATTGTCTGCGTTTTTCAAGGTTTCGGAAGTGTAATCGCACTAAAAAACATTTATAGAAGTCATCACACTACCGGAAGTTAGTTATAAAATTACAATGAAATATATAAATTCTATACAAATCGGTTCGATTCCTTTTAATAATTGGCGGGAAAATAGAAATCTCACCGTAAGCAAACAAATCGGCCCCGTCCAAATTCAAAACATCGATATAACCATCAGAAATCCGTCAACCCTCCCCCTCACGCATTCGCGCGCGCCGAAACAAACGACTGATTCCTCGAAGTACGCGACGGGCGATCCTTCACAAGCGTGCCCTTTGGGGAACGGTTCAATCTCATCGCAGACGATCGAAACGAAACCTTATCGTCAACAAACAAAGTTGCAAATGGAACAGCAGCTCATCGCACATTAAACCGTTCAGTCGCGAAAATGTACACAGGCTATAAACCGGCAAAGTTGTAAATCAGAGTCAATTAGACGAAAGAGTTCGCGGCCGCGACGTTTATTTTTAGCGGCGTAATAATATTAATATAACTCGATGAGTCCGCGCGGCCCGGGATTGTTTATACGGCGAGATTGGTACTTTACGGCCGCCGGCGCGGCGACCCATCCCAGCCGGTGTGTGCGTGCCCTAAGTGCACGGCGATATCGAAGGTATAATAGGATATCGCTGTAATCTGGTTTGGCAGACACGTTTATAGCTGGCGAGCATCTTGTGTAACTCGTGCATGTTAATGTTTCGGATGATTCGCTGCATTCGCTGCATACGCTGCATACGTACGTCGGCGATGAGCTCGTATATGTAATTAATTACGAAATATCTGAGTTGGGGAAACAGCAAAAAAAGTCACTAAAGTGCATCGTTAACTTAATAAACGTTGTGTTTTGTATAGCAGGCGTGTAATAGCAACTATTTGTGTGTGCGTATAAAGCAATTTGCTTCGTCATACAAAAACAAAGTAGAGACATGCAGTGTCTGCTGCTAGCGTGTCAGCTAAATGTAAATATGAACGCCATTCGGCTCTGACAGCTAAATTAGACCCTGGAGTGAGCCTACAATATTTATCTTGGATCATGTGGATCTCTGGTTCGATTCGAAGTCGTGGATAGCGGCAGGGTTTATCGAATCCGCTTAGTTTACTGTTACCATCACATTACAAATCTGTCGCCATTACGATATTCGGATGCCATTATGAAAGTCTGAGTGGAGTGTTGCTTGCCGAGTTCAAACATGCTGCTGACATTAAATGTTAGGTGAATGGTTAACCTTACCGTACTACATATGATCTACGGCTTAAACATTTTAAAATAATATCGCTCAGCAACCGTCGTAGAATAATTAATATCATGTTCTTAAAAAAACTAATTTCCGGAAGCATACATTGTAACCATTTACTTCAGAAAATCAACTTTAACGTTCCATACCACTGCCCACGGCATCCTATCACTAAAATTTTCCATATTCCCTCCAGTAGAACAAACCTCTTTAAATATTGCCCTTTATCAAAGATTTGTGATGAATATAACCAAATATGTGCATTAATTGACAACATCGACATTTTTTACGACACGTGTCCTGGTCTCAAAAACAAACTAGTATCCAAGTTTCTTTGTTTATAATAATAAAAAAAAAAAATGTTAAGTAGTTAACTTTTGTTTTGTGTTCTTTTCTTTTTTAGGGTTCTGTTTTTCTCATATCGTACTGTTAACATTCAAATTTGACTGGTTTTTCGGTTGTTTGTAAACTTGTTGTAACATGTCATAGTGCGATATAAAAGATTGCTGTACATGCCTGTTATTGGCTTACATACCCGTACTTAATTTTATACTTGTTAATTTTGAACTTGAATGTTTTGTGTGTATTGCTGTTGGTGTGTCTAAATAAATAAATAAAAAAATAAAAAAAAATAACCTAATTATCGGTATAGAAAACCTTTTAGTGTTGTTGCTATGTTTTAGGAAACTATTGATGTATATACAACCTGGTTCGCTCTCCTCACTTTCTAAATAACAAATGACGTTACTAACGAGCCGCCGCTCTCCGCCGCAACACACTTGCAGCACAAACTAATAGCTGTTACTCTGGGTCCCAAACTCCACGTGGTCCACATACACCCCCCCCCCCCCACGGTTCAATTAAAACGTATCAATAAAATTTCCACATTGTTCAGACCCTCACGTTAAATTATTAACATGTGTTTACAAATCCCTTCTCTCTCTTTAATTTTTAATCGTGATAGGTCTCTGTTGCCGGAGGCAGCCTAGGTACCATAACTAAGAAGGTTAGGAAACATAGCCGTATTCCGGTTTACAGGACGTTGTAGGCAGTGAATTATTGGCGCTACTGGACTATATCCTGCGCCTTAAGGCAAGTACGATATGGTGCAGTGTATGTTATCCCAACTAGCACCATATAATAATATCGCTACGTCTGTTGGTGAATTTTGTAAGTAATATAAAAGATCCTGGAAGTGGAAACATGCGAAAGTATATTATACATTCGTTAATTTATATTGAAATACCGTTTCTACGTATCATTGGAAAAATACGTGAGGAAAAGTATAGTAACACGTGTAGTTTATTGTTACATTAACTTCGGTAAGACTGTAATTTAGAGCTGAACATTTGGTTAACTAAAATCACACTTAGCTTAGTTGTTCTTAGTTGTTCTGTTGCTAGTTCCTTCGGTAGCGACAGGTTTTGACGGAGCCACGTGTCGAAGTAAGCTAAACAGTACCTATAACTAAATGTTCAGAGTCGTGTAAGGGACGAAAAAGTTTGAGAACCCGTGCATTATCCGATGGCCATAATTACATTTCTAAGTATCTGGCCATCTTCCATTCCGGCCACCGATCGCCTCTGACGCTGCATCTAATGGGGATCGCGGCCGGACGTCGCACATTTATCACTTGCAAACCGTTCGCGCCATCGTGCACCTTCTTCCGTTGGCACTACAGCTCTTCGCGGCGGGCCGGGGTGGCTGTCCGTCCACGCGATGTAATAAGCTATCACCGATTAACATGGTGACCACACAATCCTTTCCAGTTGAGATTATCGACGACACAGTATTATATTTATTCAGTGATATCGGATGAGGGTGAGGTAGTTAAAGAAGTAGGGAAGCAGATCCTATCATAAGACCGTAGAAACGGTAAAAAAAAGTTGTATCGTAGGATATTCATCGAAATTTAATTCTAAACTTCAGACTAAAAGCAATCCAATGTAAACTCAAACACTAAATTCATCTAGATCTATTTCGAGTACTAAACTATTTCAAGTTAACTTTTTGAATTGGTTATTGCAGTAGACACACACCAGATGATGTATTTGGTTATTATAGGGCAATAAATCAGTTGGTAATAAAAGTTTAGACAGATCGAATATTGTGAATAATAGCTAAGTGTCTTTGTTTACTTAATTACTGTAGTTAAGATTCTTAACGTGTTGCGTTTCCAGGCGACTAGCGCAATCCGGCGCTGTGTATGTCGTCCTAACCAGCAAACATTGTTGTAGGTGATATTTAACACTAGGGGAATATCCGACGGGCCTCGTGTTTTGTTGAATAATATAAAATGACAGTCTTGTAGTACTTTACCCTGATGGTCGCCCCGGCGACTGCTGCGCACGTCCGCTAGGGCTGCTCAAGTATTTTTAGATGACGAATTTATTTGTATGAATGCAGAGTGAAACGCGAGCGTGGGCTCACCGAGTCGGCGCTCGCCCAGCGCTGCACTGCCCACTGCGCCACCAACCGGACAGTATTATATAACAAATATATAAGCTGTATCAATTTTGGTGAAGACTAACTTAGTTTTTATTCGACGTAGTGACGAGATCAGCAAGATGATAAATAATAGTAAGTGATCATAACAATGAGACGCTAGTTTCGATGATATGCACTGCACCACATTGCGCTCGTCCTATTGAGACATAAGATGTTAAAACATACTGCCCTAGTACTCTCATTAGCTACAGCACCTTTCGTACCGGAACACAGTAAACAGCTGCAATAGAGTTTGCGGTGGTACCCACCTAGACAGGTTCCACCAATAGAGGCCTACCACCGCTAAAAATGGAGTCATATCAATAGTACTTTGTACTTATTTATAATATAAAAAAGAGTATAAGAAGATACTGTAAGATATTTTTATCGTTAAATAATATTTAACTTAAGGACAGTAAAACTAAAACTAATTACGTAAATAATGTTAATACGCGAATTTGCGTGTTGCATTCATTATTACATGTATTTACTTCAACACTAATATTTCTTGAGTCAATACTTACGTCAGTCAAGGATGGCGATTAAGCTTGTTTATTATTGATAACTTAATATGTACATTCCCGCTGAGTATAACCGTAAAGAATCGAAACTAAGTGTAAAGGTTAGTGTAATTAACTTACAATAAAACCGTTTAGCTCCACGTCTGTCCGGCGGCCCTGTCCGGCCAGTCGCCCACCCATCCGTCGCGTACCCGTCGCGTACCCGTCGCGTGCCGCGATCAAATCAGGAGTAACGCCAATTTGCGCGGCGCACCACTCGCCGACGGTGACTTTGTATGTGTCTGTATATTTATATAACTCCATCTAGATTTCTTTACATCTAATTCTAGATTATTGTGCGGTTCCAGATTTAGATTAATCCAGAGTGAAGAGTAGCGTAGTCTTAATAATTAATGCATCTGCATCCAAATTAAGGCATCCACCATTCTCTACAGGAATAGTGCAATACAGTGTTGTGTGACAACATTGGCTAGGAAGTCGCTTCGTGTTATCCCTATTACCCGAAAAACGTCCACTGCTGGGCATACCACGGGGTCTTTCCCGATGATCGCCACTCCAATCAGATCTGCATTAGATTGTCGGTCCGACGTATATTATGTGCGAATACTATGTATTATATGTCTTGACTGGTGGTAGGTCTCTGTGGGCGGAGAGCGTCTAATAACGTAACACTGCGGCGCCTATTCGCACCGTCAATCGTTCCGGTTTGAAGGGCGTCGTAGATAGTGAACTCACTATGGAAACGAGATTTGAGATGCTACGTCTTAAAGCAACAAGCACAATGGTACACTATTTGTTTTCCTAATTACCGCAATGGTGGTACGACACACTTAGTATTAAGTGAACGACTCGTTCATCCATTATTCAATGAATATGTTATAGCTAACCAGGACAAAAGATTGTCTGTATCAACATCACCAGCGTCAAAAGTTTTTTTATCTAAGACCACATTAACTAAACTTATTGATATTACTGCACACAGTGTAATTATTACCGATGATTTACTTTAACAATCTTCTCATGTGGCAGTAATTTAATAATAAACAGTACATTGGCTGCGAATTAGCGCCGGACACGGAGCCACTAATAGTTACAAAGCATGATGCGACAGTGTACCGCTTCATCTATAAATTGTCGCCACCTGCCGGCTGCCGGCTGCCGCGCGAGGATTAGCGGCAAATGGACACGAGCAGACAGCTACCAGCCCTAATTCCGATCCACTTTGTTATGCATCGGTATGCTTGCCCAATAACTATTTATAATAAGCATCGCAATAACAGCCTCGGTCTGGACAGGTCTGGCAGATTATTCTAATTAGAAGCCACCAACGGCGGGGAAACCGTCAAGAAGACGGAGCGGCAGCATATCATATATGGACTAGTTCCCGTATGACTATCAAACATCCATTAGAGACTGGTTGTAGATACGTATTCACCACGATTCTCAGCTAGTGGGGCGCCATGACAGCCCATGGGTTTTGAGGGTGGGGGCCTTCAGAGCTCAATAACCGACGACAAATGCATGGTGGTCTTGTATTTGCCGTAGCACAGCGTGGGTGCTAAGGAGGCCTTTGCCCTTCCGTGGGAAGTTTCAACTAGCGTGCAAGGCGGCCTCGGTGCGTTCCGCAGGAGATCCAGGGCCTCTATATTCTTGTTTTGAGCGGGCTGGAAGCCACAGCGGCTCTTACAGCTCATCTGACACTGGGCTCGTGGACCCGGATCCACGGCCTGAATCCAGGGCCCCTCTTGATGTACTGAGGGTTACCAATTTACCAGTACTCAAGTCTAACCATCTTGGTTTGGTGGTCCAACCGTATAAGTAAAGTACTAGGTTATCGTTTGATTACAGTTATACCTAATGTTGTGTTAGGGTTACTGTCTATCCTGTCTTCTGTTAAAGATCATCATCATAATCAGCCGATAGACGTTCATTGCTGGACAAAGATCTCCACATCCATCGGTCCCTCGTTGCTCACATCCAATGGCTTCC
The DNA here is from genome assembly GCA_033220335.2 of Troides aeacus. Classification (NCBI taxonomy): domain Eukaryota; kingdom Metazoa; phylum Arthropoda; class Insecta; order Lepidoptera; family Papilionidae; genus Troides; species Troides aeacus. The sequence goes on from CM067288.1 coordinate 10,174,896, forward strand.
CGCGATTCTCACCAGATCGTCGATCCACCTTAAAGATACCATATCGTATTTAAAATAGAATTCCATGTTGTCTGAACAATGTCTCTTGTCGTTCTTATCAAGAATGTGGACTTGAACTGTTCGACGTAATCTGACTATGCTTAAACATAAATGATAACTAGTCGTGTAACCCAGTAGTCCTATGATGGGTCAGGGGTTTACATTGTGCAGTTCTCACTTTGTTTTTATAACTCCATGTAGAGCTCCCTAATCTCTAATCGCCTCATCCCCAATGCTTAGTTATTCCCCAAATGCTCTATCTATATGTGGATCCTCGGAGAATTACTAAAACGCTTTAAAACAACAAAGTTAAACTGATTTAGAGGAGTCTCGTCCTCACATTCGATCGTTAATTGAGGGTATCTTAAACCTCCCCAATAAAAACGGGAGGAACAAAGACATTGCGCAGACGGCGTAATCGTGCGCGCGCGCATTGATTTACGTCGTCCTGCGCGCTCCCTCCCGCCCCGCCCAGCCGAGCGCACACCCTCCTGCCTCCGGCGAGATTAATGCAGCTAACACCCGAGGGACTCGCGACGCAATTAAATCCAAATCGGCACTTATTCAACTATTATTAGAAGTGTACATGTGCAATTGGTTCAAGAACCTAATGCTTCATAATACTTACTTCTCGTTTGTATGAAAGTACTCTTTATTCCCGGAATATCAGTTAACGGCTGCGAGCTGTTTTGTTTCAATTAACTACCCCCTTTCGTCCTGTGGACTGATGTTTGGTGAGAATAAGCGATGATTGGCATAATATATCATAGTTACTGACAACTAGTTAGGAGGGTCAGGCAAAATAAAGTACTCTCTTCGTATACAGTTTATGGGTCGAGTAAAACTTAAACTTGGTATTAAGTTTGTCTGCCTCTGACACGGTCTCTACTTTAATTCCGGGGCCAGATTTTGTCAAGATTGGAAGGTTCTACAATTATTTCGAATCCGTTAAGGTCTTATATTGTAAATCGGTCGCTGAGGTATTCTAAAGCACGCTTTACCATCTACGGCTTCATTACCATCATTTTTTATTATTAAAGTGTTAACCGAAGTAGAAAAAAAATATATATTACACCGTAGTGAAGCGCAAAGTAACTTGACGAATCGATAACACAAGGATCTTCACACAAATCTCTCCGATATATAAATCAACTGTTGTTTATTTGTTGCTGAAACCGAATTAGATATACTAGGATCACGTGTCACGTGTCACGTGTCACGTTGGTAAACACCGAAGTTGACTTTGTCACGGCGCGGTCAAAACAAAAATCAATTTACCGCTGATTTATCCAACCGACGAAACAAACAGCTCTGTTCCGACTGAAGAATGATAACAAATCTAGAATAATCTCTAAACATTATAAAACAACCGGATAATATATAATACAAAGGGCTGTTTTCGAGTCATGTCTAGAATATTTTTAGTTCGAGTAGACAGTAAATGATCTTTTTCTTTTATATGAGGGTTGTTTTTCAAACGGCATCGCCGCGTAAACCTGCTACTCTGCAATAGGATAAGAAATAACTTGCTTTCCTGTACTTGGTTATCGATAGTCCTTGTATAATGTTTTGTTTTTACGCGCGTAACTTATTTAGCTGTTTAACATCTGTTTCGTACTGCCTATTGAACTTCCAATTAAGAAAGCTGCAAAACAAATATCAAAGTAACTGTTCGTTTACATTATGGACGCCGGTCGGTGGGTACACTCGGCGAGGGCTCGCCGAAACTGCGGTGTGGTTAAAAGCTTCCGAAAGTGTTGATTAAGATCGTAAACATGCTCACTTAATACAATGGAATAATGATTGAGGGAGCAAACAATAACAGTGTGAGGAAACGGCCGGGAGCGTCTCCTAAATCACCACTTATTTAACTGCATTTAACGACCCCCGTAATGGCCGCCATCGCTCAATCGGCGCGGAATTACTCAATATTTTCTTTTAGTAGATGCGTTAATAGCGCGGTAAATCGCGCCATACCCGCACCGAAGTATCGCTTTGATGCCGCGGACGTAACTCACTCGCCCCGACACGCGTCTGTGGCCGCCTTTATGGCCGGCCCGGGCGCGCTTAGGGCGACACTGCTTCGCGACCGTCCGCGGGGACCCTGCTCCAACTTATTCCTTACTATCAGTTTCAACTGTTCCATATTTCCTTTCAATTACTGAGTATTGTATGCATTCGGTATCTATATTTATATGGAAATGTTAAAAAAACATTTTATTAATAAACCGTTAATGATGAGCTGTAACTTAGTAGCGTTATGTATAGCAACGGAAGAGCCTTCGGTGTAAAGATCCTTGAGGGAGACTTGTCCAGCTGTGGGCCTCTATCGACTAACGATGATATTATATGTATTATCTTTTTTTGTAGGATAATTACAGTTTGTAAAAATCACATTTACACAAAACAGCAGCACTTACATAATCTTCTTCCTCTTGCCATTTTACCAGCTATGTGGGGTCGGCACAGCGTGTACTTCTCTATCTCTCCATCAGCCGTCATATCTGAATTCAGACTCTTCTTACACATGTCATGTTTCACACAACCCATCCACACATTCTTCGTTTTTCCTCTACCCTTATAACTATTTACGATCATTTTCATTACTTTCTTTGTTATGTCTTTCATCCCTCCGCACAACACGCCCGCACCACGCTAACCTCTTGCTCCTCAATTTCTCTGTTATTGGAGCAACTTTCAGACTTCCTCTAATATACACACACTTATATAATGACTTATATTTGATATATACGCCTCAAACTACCGAATAGATGATTCGTAAAATTCCTACCCTTATACAAGACCATTTATTTTAGATTAATTTGCATTTCTTTAATTGCATAATGTCTCTTAACACATACGCAGCGGGGGGTCGTTTATGGGCCGGGCATGTTGTCTGCTCCAGCGTGGGGATCACGGGCGTCGTGTGACTGACTGCCGCCGGCAGGGCTCGGCGTGCGATCCTAAACCAACAACGCGAATCGATCCTCTAAAGTGCTTTACCGGAAATGGCTTTATGAAAATGTTAAGGATAACAAAGATTTAAAAAAAGCTTAATTTTTTCAACTCATGCTTTTTTCTAAAATTAAACATGACATGTATATTAAACTGAGATTGAGAAATTTCTATCCTTATCCCGTTAAGAAAGGGAGGAACGAGTATTGTTTCTATTATTTATTTAATCCACGGAGGAATAAGATGAGCGAGACGATCTAATGGCAGGAGCTATGCACCATTATCAACGTGGAGCTAGTTAGGATGATATACACAGCACAATAGTGTGATGGTCGTTCTAAAATATAAGTAAGTACCCATTCCGCAGTTTTTCATTAAGTCCTGTTTTGCTGCAGGAACAGGAGGTTCGATGGTTCATCTCAATTATCCTCAGTAGTTACAACTACAGCCATTATTTTTTCTTTTGTGATCCGTTTTCATACTTATTACTCTCCTCGTTACATGACCTATATGTTTTCTTTTGACATGTTAAACATGTAGGAAATCATGTTAAAAATGATCAGGATCGTCCTCTTTGTTCACGAAACGGTGCGCAACCTAACCGGAGGCAGTTGTTGTAGTGCGCGCGGTGTTTGGATAGATGCGATTAATTATAGTGCGTTTTAGAATTATTATGATAACGATTGTGCGCGCGTCTAGTGCCTGCGTCTGTGCGTATGCGTGTTTGTGCGTCTGTGCGTCTGTTTGTTTGATTTCTGCGCGCATTAAGGGGCGGCCGTCGCGTCTCCTGCCAGAGGTTTTATTGACACGACACTGTTGTTGTAAAACTGTTTTACGCCAGTTTTATATCACTTCAGAGACGAGAAAATATTTGTTAACGAATACTTAAAATATTTTAATCGTAAATTTTTTAATGTTTCTCTTTCTATACGCGGCCGCCGCTATGAACTATTATATCAAAACTCTTTTATCTCCCGTCAACTCTATTTAGAATTTACATTTTTCATATAATTTATTAGCCGACCTCTAGCCGGTCCAGCGCCTGCAGCGCAACGTTTTGTGATCAGAACTGAGATATCATGCTCGCGGATTGAACACAGCATTCTAATTTTCAGGAACATTATCTACATTTTTTTGTTGGTTAGACCTTTCGATGGAGACTTTCTGACGGGCTAGACATCTGGTTATGTCAGGCTGAAACAGTATTATCTCATCATATCTTGTTGCGAATACGAGCATGTAGTATTTGTATGCATACTCAGCAGTGATAACTCTCTACCAAGGATTTTTGTTTGGTATTAATCTCGAGGATACGCAAAGAAAAGTGCTACGATTTCTCATGGCTGTAATCAATAAAAAACTTCAAGTTTGAGACCTGTGTTTCGGCTTCAGCATTCAGGAAAAAAAGATTATGAATAAAGTTCTATCGCACGGGAGAAACCTGATAGTAACAGTTGATGTTAACATTAAAGAATTTCCTATTAAATATGATACGAAGTGACTATTTCCATGTATCGTTTCGCCCTGTCGGCGTGTAGTCAGTGTGAGCTACATTTTCTCTTTTTTATTTTATCGCTTCGCATATAAAACGGTTGCGGAACAGTGGAACGACGCCCGCCGACACAAAGCGATCTTAGATTTATCTCCGCGAAACCCGAAAACGCCGTGTAAATAAACAGGCGAGCCAGTTTCCGTGGAACGAAACGATGCGTTTCCGCTGCGCCCCGGCAGCTGCCCCGCGTCCCACGTACCATCCCACGTACCATCCCGCGTACCATCCCCAGCGCGCTAATTTATTCTTCCCCCTAACGTCTCATCAGTTGCTTCCAATCGTGTAACGCGATTCGAATCTAGTTACCTGTTGAACCTCACAGGAAAGTTCTTACTGGTGTGAAGCCCCTGTTGCCAAAGACCGCCTCCGTACCACTACAATGGCTATGGCAGCCGTCAACCAGTGTACCGGTGTATATATGGCGCTTTAGCTAGTAAAATTACCGAACTAATAAGGCTTAATGTCTAATCATCTTAATTAACGCAACTTTGTTATGGGTAAGTATATCACTTACCTTCAGGTGTACGACCCATTCGTCTCGTCACTTCGGTGAATAAAAAGGAAGTAGTATTTCTGATTACAATACTCTACTTGTTTTGTTGGTTTCAGTTTCGTTATAAATAAAAACAAATCATTACATATTTTAATTCCATTATCATCACCAATAGGTGCCTTCTATTTGAAGTTCCGCGATCCAAATGAGAAAACCAATTCGATTCACAGCTCTTCTTTTCAACTGATGTTATTCTATCACATGAAGCGATTAAGAGTGATACTGACATCCGAACTAATACGCCTGGCTATAACAACTTTGCGTTAGTTAGGATGATATACACAGAATCCATTGCGCTCGTTGCCTTGAGACATGAGGTGTTAAGTATCGTTACCTCAGTAATTTCACTAGCTACAACTTTCATCAAACCGAAACGCAGTAATATCTGTAGATTACTGTTTGTCGGCTGCAACAGGCGCTGCAGTGGTACCTGCCTAGACGGTGTATAGCAACAGACACCTATCACTAGTAATCACATATAGAAACTATATCAAATAACTTAATTAATAAAAACAAATGAAACATTAAGTATAAGTTAATGCAAAGTTATGTTTGAACACCGGATGTGTGCTCGCGCCCGTCGCCCTGTAATTAATGTCCGCCGTTACTGGTAACCGCTGTATGTGATACTGAAATCGTCGTCTCAGCGAGATTGCGCGGCGCCGCCGGCGGGCTGCGTGACGAGCGGAGCGGGTGGCGGCGGGCTCGGTGACGAGCGGAGCGGGTGGCGATGAGCTGCGTGACGAATGGAGCGATGGGAGATTACTAAAAATATACCTTACTATCTTGACTTATCATCATCGTGAGCCAATAGAAGTTCATTGCATGGCATAGGTTCCCTCCAGCCATTCTCACACGATCAGCTAGGGATTGAAGTAGTGGGAATTAGGCCATTTTGCACCACACTGACCCAGTGCGGGTTGGTGGGAGCAAGAACCCCGTTTGTGGATTAGCAGGGTGCACTACGAGCTTCATGTTATAAAATTACATACGAAATCAGTAAGATCCGTCTGTAATTTTTTAATAAGATAACCAACCATGAACGCCAAGTTTCGACTGAAACGAACGAAATGTCTTTTTCATGTATCTTCAAAAATCTTATCACCGTGTGTGAGTTAATTATTTTAATTATTAATTATTTAATTCTATATGGAAATTAAATCACTATCATCATCATGTAACGTCGTCTGATCCTCTGATACAGTAAAAGTTAGTGGATAATCGTAAAAGAACATTTATATACTTCACGTTGAGAACCCCATCATTTGTCGGTTAAAAAGTAAGTGACTATTTTAACTGATGCATATGTAGTGCTTTAAATGTTGGTAATGGTTAACCGACGAGTTAACCACAGATATATAAACTGAATAATGTCGCTTGTCAATGCGCACAGACCTGTACGCACACACACAGCGTCGAGTCGTTACGTAACGAGAGTATTCCGCGGTGGCAACTAGCGCTAGTTGTGCAACTGTATCGCCGGCAGCAGTACGTTATACCGGCGGTAGGTGTCTGTTGCCGGATATCGTCTAGGTAGGTACCACAGCAACTGGCAAACAGCAGTGTGCAAACATTATTATAGTCCAGATTGATGGGCGTTGTAGCTAAGGATATTACTTTGCTAATGAGACTTTATATTTTATGACTCAAAACTAAGAATATGTGGTGTAGTGTATATCATTCTAACTAGTGCCGGCTATGGGCAGGCGTATCACTCACCATCAGATGAACGTCCTGGTAGTTTTGTCTAATATAAGACGAAGATTTTAAAACAAAGGTTGGAGTGTTACATACTGTAATCATTCTATCTTAATTTAGCTTATCGAAGCACTTCTCTTTCTAAACTTTGTGAATTGGTTCATTAAGAAGAAGAGTTGAGAGGAGATTTATTTGAGAACAAGACGAAACGTAGACATTCAGCTAATTATGTTCGTGGTGAACTCAAAATACAGTTTTCAAACAAAACAAACTTTCTAATGTAGAGTTGGTAGGAGCTTTATTTTTGCTAGTGTCTATATATATGTAATGCAGGCTTGTGTTGAAACATTACGTTTGTGTATATTAAATGTAGAGTAGTGTATGAATGCGGTATCATGATATCCCTGGCATGTATTCGAATTGCCATCCGATGCAGTGTATCGATTCCCTATCAATCTGACCCGCGCCCACCGCGCCCACTGCGCCCACCGCGCCGTCACAAGTGTTTATTGCCTGTAACATCTAGTAGGCTCCATGCGAGATATATTGTACTTTATTTCTAATTGAGGTTGGGAGGTCAGATGGAAAGCTACTCCTTAATAACTACTAACTACTAACTCAGCTCATTTACGTCCCCACTGCTGGGGCACAGGCCTACCCTCAATATGAGGGCGATTGGGCCATAGTCACCACGCTGGCCCAATGCGGGTTGGTGACTTCACACATACCTTAGAATTAAGTCATGTGCAGGTTTCCTCGCGATGTTTTCCTTCACCGTTTGTATCTCGCTGTTGTAACTAAAGTCCACAAATGTACACAACTTAAATATTAATCATCGGTACATGCCGAGGTTTGAACCCGCGACCTTCGGAATGAAAGCCGCACGCTCTAACCATTAGGCTAGCGAGCTACTCCCATTAGGCCAGCGAGCTACTCCTTAATACTATAACAATAAAAAAAAACTCAACAGATTGCACCACCACAGATAATAGATCGCGCTGTCATCTACCATAACACAAATACATATAACGTTAGATTTTTGTCGCGTTACTTGGACTCGGGTCACCGAAGTCGTTACGGAGTATATCAGGTGTACCCATCGAATGGATCTCTGGGTGTTCGTCATACTGTTGTACTTAGTAACTTGCTATGTACTTCAAATCGCTGTCGTTATCAACATAGTGCTGATATTGCTGCGCGCGTTCTCATTCACCCCGCAGCGCACCACAATACCTCTACAGTACGTAATTACTATATAGCAATAAACTTAGCTTTCTCGGACTCCTTGTATACATACAAAGAATTCAAGAAATTTTTTAAAAATAAGTTTTGTATTATAACTTAACATTCCCAATGAAATCTTAAGTTTCTCGTCACTGGGAATAACTATAATGCAACAAATTTGGAATCAAACTGTTAAAATCGTAAATCAGTTCACACAGTGTCTATTTACTATATTTACTATAGCTCTTTATTATCAGTTGTGTGCCTAACTTAACTAATACTATAATTTAACCTACAGTTTACATAATAACTTTATCATATTTTTGAACCACCGATGCGTTTCTATCATTTCTATATATTTGTGTGATTCGAACTAAATCAAAAGGCATTATTTATTTTGGTAGTAGCTTCATTTGCTTGACTACTTGAAATCTACAAAATTCTATCGATGTGACTTTAAGTATATTACTTCTGTGTAAAAAAGAGTCAGTACAACGATGTTATTGTTGTTGATAATGATAGTATTGTTTTATTTTCACTCCAGGGTCGCTCCCCCGTGTCTGAGGGTCGCGGTCAGTGCGGGCGTGATCTGCTCCCGATGATTTTCTTTGCACTTATTATATTTACATATAAATAACCTTTCAGAACTTTAACTTTAAGCGAAGCACATACACGACACTACAAGACAGTTACTAAGTTAATTTATTTATTTCAGATGCTTCCAAGTTGATAAAGAGAAAGAAATCCACGGAAGACGTCCGATCGCCGCTCGGTGGCGAGGGCTCGTTAACGAGCGAGGAGGGCGAGGACTCGGGAGCCGGGAGGCGAAAAAAGGCTAGGACGACGTTCACGGGCCGCCAGATCTTCGAGCTGGAGAAGCTGTTTGAGGTCAAGAAGTACCTATCGTCAGGGGAGAGAGCTGACATGGCGAAACTCTTAAACGTAACGGAGACACAGGTAAGCTTCACTGTTTATTGTCTCTCGAAAAGGAAATTATCCTTCGCATGACCTGCGCCGACTGGAACCACTTGATTTTTTCCGCCTTTCTACTTTTGACGAGGGACAGCCTGAGTGGCTCGCTCACGTGATATTTAGGATGTTTATACAGCATTATATTGCCGTCTGCTAAATGAGTAGGACTATCAAAACGGACAATATTATGCAATAGTAGAAAAAAGTGTTGTTGAATATTAATCGTCTCATCGAATTGTAACGTCATCATCATCAGCCTGCAGGCGACCGCTGCTCGACATAGGCCTCCGACAAAGAACCTCGCATTGATCGCTCCTGCGGTGCCTGTTCCCAGCGGTGTTTGTAGGGGTTCATATGGAGGGATTTGGGCAATTTCCCACCATGCTGACCCAATGCGAGTTGGTGGGATCCAGAACCTCGTTTGTTGTTTAGCAGGGTGCACTACGAGCAGGTTAGGAACCCATGAGTTGTGCAGTACCCCATTCCAATTGCAATGTGGAATAGTGTAAATATCCTAACTCGATCCAAATGGTTGAGTCGGTATTCTATATTTTCTACAAGATAAAATTATAAACGATTAGCTATACATCATTAGGATTACATTGACATATCGCTGATCCACCTCCAGCTGCTGGTGCGCTGATGATGCGCGTAAGTTGAAGTCGTTCGACAACACTAATTACTTAATGGGTCATCACCTCGCGTCTCCTCGCGCCTTCCACGAAACCAGCGACAGAATTAAACCCAACCGCACGCACACATACACACTCACACATACCTACCGACACACACACACACATAGACACGCGTCCTCTGTTATTCTTCACTCTGTCACGGTTTCATCCACGAAAGTTGGCGACTAAATGAATTCATTATAAATGTAAAAATATTGTGTTTTTAAGAAGAAGATTTGAAAACATGCAAAAGTACAGTAAAGAAAGATAAAGAAATAGCTGCACAAAGATAGTAGTTTACAACTCATCCGATCAATTAAACAGTTTACTATTACATCGAGATAATTATCTATGGGGTATAATTTATGAATCTTTTTAAGTAAATTAAGTTAAGAGAGGGAGCGGTAATGTTTTGTGCATGGTCTATAATGTTAGCCATTTCACAATTAGACAAATAGCAGCTTCACTATTATATTTCACGGTATGTAATATCTTCAATGAAACGAGCCGGGAGTATCGAGACAATATTGAAGTGTTCCTAACACTACGTGCATGTTGCGTGGGCTTTACATCATTAAGCTTACATGTTTTTATTATCATTAACTTGTTACAAAGTTATAACTTACTATTAATACTTACAAAAAAACGCTATAGTTTATCGCTTGCGTCTTATTATTAGTATAGTCTGAAGAGAGATAATTATACTATCAGCAAGGTGGCGCGAATGGGTGGGCGCAGCGCGACGCAGCGTGGTGGTGGTGGTGGTGGTGGCGCGTGGTGGTGCGTGGTGCGGGACGGGGGTGTGTGTGTACGTGTGACGGCAGGCGACAGGGCGTCCCCCGCGACGTGACGTGATCCCTCACATATGGCGGCACTAATTAAAGTCGAGCCCGCCTCACACCGTCCGACACGTCACGTGTTTGCCAACTAGCTGTAGCTGTAGTGAGTTATTAGAGGTGCCGGCTCGCGGCGATGCACAATAACAAGTTTAGTGTCTTTAGTCAACTAAATTTGACTAATGAAGTTCATGAGTTTGAGCGACGCGTACTTAAACTTTTCACTGTCATTTTATTAATAAACTGAGGTGTAAGGGCACTCACGAGACCCCTAACCAACCTCACGTGTTAGTGGTGCACTCTACTAAATAACAAACGGGATTCTGGCAACCACCAACCAGCATTAAGCCAGCGTGGGGAAAATAGACCTACAGACGACAATCAAAACCCCCCCCCCCCCCCCGACGGTACCGGAGGCCATGCTGACTGTGACAGCCTTCACCCAGTGGCCGTCTATCATCTGATGATAAACTGGGAAGTGACAAAGAAAGCCTACATTATTACATTTATACTTTCTCTCCGTCTCTTTCTATGTGTAAGTAATCTCTTATAGTGATAGAGTTAGCTTTCTTGGTCGTTCTCCCCCACTTCGATCAATTAGCACTCTACGGATATTATTAGTATTTTCTTGTCTACAATTATCCCGCTGGATTACATTTTAACATTGTCCCGCAGTGGACGTCTGTCGGCTGATGATGATGATTAAATATGAAAGGTTTGAAGAAAGACATACGTTAATGTTTTCTGGTAAATAAAACTTAGAAGTAAAACAAAATGAGAAATTGTATATACAAGCAATAATGCAAATGTAGTTGAAGCATCATATACCATTAGGTTTGTATATAGAGTTACAACTAATGAAAGGGCTAGCGTTCTTGATCTGTAGTGTGTAGTGTGTAGTGTATATTACCTGTGCTCCAGGCGAGCACGGCCTGGGTACTTCGAATGTACAGTAATTACATTATAAATAGTTTCGGATCAACGTTTAGTACACCATTAAGGAAGGAATCTCCTCTGTTTACCTAATTGCACTGCGGATTTAAAATGAAAAAATAAAAACGCAGTGCAGGATATTCAAGTATCCAAATTTACTAAAGCAACAGGAGCAAAAGCAGCAAATTACAGTCACCGGAACTAATTAGACTTAATTAATTAATATTTCTCGAAATGCGTACATTAATTGGTCTTTTTGGTAATCATTTTATATCTTCTTGACTCTCCCATCAATTAATGAATGTTAAAATCATAATTTTACCCGCTTCATCATCGTTCCTGCTATTCATTACAACTATAACGAATTTACATTTAAAAACTTGTTTACATATATATTATTAAAAAAAATTATTAAATAAATCGTATCCGTGTCGTGATGTGTAAACGCGAGTAGTGTTCCTCGAACAGTTGTTGTTTATTCTTAGCTCTTCTCCAAATGTATTAATTACTTCACACTTCTTACGTTAATTACCCGTGTGGGAGACGGGTTGGTGTCCCAGCCCCACCGCCGCAGCTCCGCACCGGCCGCGCCGTGAGAGGCGACTAAGCAGGGAACGATTCCGAGAAGAGGGCACCAGCTTTTCTATTGAATTTTATCAACACACTGAGCTTACAAATCTGTATGCCATGCATGGGGAGTATAACAATATCCCTCGAAATAGAGAGGAAGTATTGAACAGGAACAATGTACCACCAGCTTTAGTCACACCGCGTTATAATTGAGAAGACGTAACAAGAAGTGCCGTTCTCTTTGCTAAAGGAATTTTAATTGAGAATAAAACAGCGTTTAACGGGCCCCGCGTCCCGAGGCTCGGCTCCTCTCCCACATATTTAAAAGGTAAAAAAAATACTAACCACTTAACGGCGATAATTTGTCCCCCACCCCGGTACCCGATGACTCAGCGCGGGTGCCACGTGTTCCCGGTTCGAACTCGGCAATTACGATGTGTCCTAGTGATGTGACGAATACAGAGACCACTTAAATAAGTGAAGAAGTTTTATATATATATCGACCTATTAAAAAGAAATCAGATGGGCTAACAGGTCCATGACTTTTTATCTGTACGGATGGGTACGTTTCGGTTTCCGGAGACGGTCTAGGTAGAAACCACAGCAAATCCTGTATCTACTGTCAAACAATAGTTTGCAAACATTCCCCTGTTCCGGTTTGAAAGGCGCTGTAGCTAGTGAGATTACTGGGGTGAGGAGACTACATGTTAGGTCTCAAGGCGACGAGCACCGTGATTAATCATTTGAATTGTAAGTAATAATTGGATTCATTTCAAGATTAACTTACAAAATATATTTCTAATCAGTGCACCGTCACTGGTGATATTGTTGGGGGTAAGTTAGGCCGTGGCTCGCGGCGATACGTCGTTACGTAAAACCTTTTAACGGCGCATGTTCGGGGGTTCGAATCTGTGTGAATGTAACATCACTGGTGTACCCTGGGGAGCGTTAACGAGCCGCGACGAAAACGACGCGAGCGCAAAAAGCGTGGGGACACGCGGCCCACGGGTGGGACGTGCCCGAATGACTAATGAGAACAGCGCTCGCTTCTCGCGGGGAAAGAAAATCTGAATATCATTTTGTTAACAAAGTATCAGAGCAGGACGTAGCTGTCGCTTAGAATGTACTCGCAACATATAGCTGATGGGGTGCAAGGGGTCCCGCACAACAGCTCACGGGACCCAAGTCCTCCTCACTTGCTCGTGGTGCACCCTGCTCATCAAGAAACGAGGTTCGGGCTCTCGTTAACTCGCTTTTAGCCAGCGATGGGAAATGGTCCGAATCCCCGCATATGAACCACACCATGCAACAGCCCCGAGTGCACTCCGGTGCAGGAGGTCATACTGCCTGTATGTGAAGATCTTTGCGGGCGGCCCGTGTCCAACAGTAGACGTCTATCAGCATCAGCTGATGATGCACGCTGTCACTTAGAAGTAGAAGTACTACACCGTTCGTATATTCGAACTCTCGTCCGCGTTAACCAATGAGCCGCGTGTGAGTTCTCATTTCGAATTGATTCTAAATGTTAACGAGCGACGTGAGCGCGCCCTATCATCGTTAAAAGTGCCGACTGGCTGCGCTAATTGACGGCCCACTTGTGGGACAAAGATTACCACGTCAACCCACTGTGGACTTAATGTTGTACGCTGTAGAGCGCAGAGTAACGAAGGGAACGTCTTCGTGGGGTTTTTTGTTGTGATTGAGTGTCGCCGGAGATTATTTTACACGTACAGGGTGTTATAAATTTTAAATAAGATTTTTAAATATATTTAATTTGTTAATTTAAGTTATTAAATATATTATAATAGCGTTGGATTTAATAACAAAGTATAGTAGGTAGTATGTGCGATATATATAATTGTAATATGTTAGAGGATTCTGGTATTTATCAACATCATCATCAGCTGATAGACGCCAATTGCTTAACGTAGGCCTCTCTAACAATATCCACGTTTATAGGGGTTCATATAGAAGGATTTGGGCTATTTCCCACCACGCTGAGCCAATGCGGGTTGGTGGGAGTCGGAGCATCGTTTGTTGATTAGCAGGGTGCAACACGAGCAGGTGAGGTAGACTTGGGACCAGTGACATGTTGTGACCCAGGTTATTTTTCAACATAATATAAAGTCGTAGTTCGATATAAGAATTGAAGTCCAATTAATCATCCGTTCTTTCATCATCATCGTTTCTTTCGTAGTTCCCGGCTGAACTTAAAGATTTTACGATCCATCATATCTTATTCAGGTATAAAAATAATGACTAATATAATAATTTAGACTAATATATTACATCGTTAATATTTGAAACCCTCTTAATACTTCAAAATGCTGCAGCAGCAGCGGACATCGTCATAATCATCATCAGTCTATTAGCTGATGATGATGACACAAGAAACATTAATAACATGAATATCTAAAGCTGTTAACTAAACTTTACGCTGTTTTTAGATGCTTTATGAAAAGAGTAAAGCACCGGATGTGAACTTGGGACGTTTAACATCCAATCAGTACAATAAATGAGTATAATCATATTCATCCAGCCTGTACGTCGCGGCGCGGCGCGGCGCGCGCGCAGCATCTGCTCTCTGTCAGCGCGCCTCCCCCCTCCACCCCCGGGGTGGCCCCGCTACCCGGCTACCCCGCTACCCCGCATCTCCGAATCTAATTAAAAGTGACTCGTCAATCGTGTACAGTTACTAATAGTCTCTACGTTTTTCAACACAACTGACACTCCACTGAACTCCTCCCCCACTTGTATTTCTGAAGAAATATCTCTTAACTGTATCTCTCAGAGTATTAAGTTCGTAACTTTAAAAGCTTCCCGTGAAGGGAGCTTTGAAAAGACTTATTTTTAATTAACTCTAATGAAGACTTTACAGTTAAAATTAACATGAAAAAATTTTATCTCAATATTTAACTTGTTAAGAAAAACGAAACGTTTGGCAAGATTTTAATAGCTTTTAAGTTTGATGTCGTCATCATCAGCCAACAAACGTCCGCTGCTGGGCATGGGCCTTCCCCAAACATCTCCACGTTGATCGGTCCAGCGCTGCTCGCACCGCCGGCCGCCATGGGTCGTTGTTTCATAGCAGGGAACTTGGGCCACTTTCCACCATGCTGGCCCAATGCAGTTTAGCGGGAAGCAGAGCCTCATTTGTTAATTATCAGAGTGCACCACGAGCAGGTGAGGTTAACTTAGGTCCCGTGAGTTGTTCTGCGGGACCCTCACACCCCACGCCCACGCCCCACGCCCAACACCGCAACTTAATATACTTATTATTTGTTAGCTTTAACTTCAGTCAAATAAACACAAATTCAATATTTGCGCATAGAAACAAGTTTAATAAAGAAAGGAGTTATTTTTTGATTTGTGATACACCTTTACAATCTGTGGCACCGGTTTCGAATCAATTGGTTGTACTTGTACTTGTACTTGTACTTGCACCGTACCGGGTGCTCTGTGCGCTGAGTCACGAGGGTCGATTGCGGTTTATTACTACAGCGTAATGTGGGACGGCTTCGCGTTGCGTTAAACACCTTTATTAATAACGAGCAGTGAATGTTATTAATGTTACTGTTACAGTATAAGCGTTATCGTAATTAACCTGGTGAATTAATTCACACACCCCCTGCCTCCTTTCTCTCATCCCCAACCCCAATCCCTCATTTCGCCCCGCGCGCACTGTTAAACGGACGCATTTCATAGATAAATTGCGGCGTACGGCGGGCGACGCAGATTGTTCGGCGATGTGTGTGTGCACGTATCGAGCGAAATGAACGTTTACGCCTGGGTGATAGAGTGTACATTGCACCAGCACCAGCACTGGCAGTGGCAGTGAGAACTAGTCGTATAGCTCAATGTGGTGTAGTTGCTTAATCCGTCTAACACAAATAGATGGATAGGCTTTGAGCGGTTTTTGGGAATGATGCTTATTACACGGCAATAGTTCAGCGACTGTGCGCCGTGCGCGCCCGGCACAGGGTTCACTTCCGGCTGGCCCGGCCCGCGCGGTTATTCAATTTGTAATAGGAGGATGAGAGCGACTTGTACACGGTTGCCAAGTAACCAGGGTATTGGCTTCCGAGCCTGTAACATCGCGGCCGCAAACTGAATCGTGCGGTCGTGTAACGACATTTTGAACGCTATTTCAAGCGACGTAAGAGTTATATTTAACTAAATCAACTACGCAATAAGGTTGTGTGTCAGCTATCATTTATTGACCGCTAAACTGTTGTAACAATGGCGCGATCGATTTTGATCTTTATTTTCTTGTACGTTAAGTTGTAATTTGTTGGTGTTCATTCGGATATATTATTGAAACAATAGACAACGTAATGTGTCGAATGTCGGCAATGCATCAAAGTGTTAGCATACGTTATTACGAAAATATTGGTGAAAGTTGATACACGTGAACACTTGAGGCGATGAGTAACCCATTTATGTATAAATGATACATTACGGATTCGAATTACACAACCTTCTTCACGAGGAACAGTGTTTTCGCGATGAAGGTACTTGTGAACTTCTTACAAAACTTCTCCAATACATTTGACTAGTTTATTTCTAACATACGAGCGAGAGAGACGTTCAACTTTCTCTCAAGCGCCTGCCCATAACAACGTGGGAGTACTTAGGGTGATGTACACAACAGCACATTGCGCTCGTTGTTCTGACATAAAATGTTAACAATAGTTACTCAAATAGTTTCACTAGTTATAGAGGCTTTCAATCTGGAACACAATATGTTTGCACGCTTCTGTTCATCAGCTGCAATAGGAGCAGCGGTGGTGCCTTCTTAGACAGTCTGGCAACAGAAACCCGCCACCAGCGTGTGCTTGAAAGACCTTTAAAAGAAAAACGGTACCCCATGTCATCACCATCATCATCAGCCGATAGACATCCACTACAGGACAGATCTCACTAAGAGATCTCTACATATATATATATATATATATATATATATATATATATATATATATGTAGAGATCTATTATATATATATATATATATATATATATATATATATATATATATATATATATATGTGTGTAAAGTCATCTGGTAACACGAACACATCTCAATGTTTAAAGCAAATTGATTGTATACATGTAAAGGGTGAGCAGCGGTCTCATTTTGTGAAAGCAGTCGCTTTGTGGAGTAACGAGTTGATCGATACCGCTACGGGGGCTGGTGCCGCTGTTGCCGCTAGTGCCGCTGGTGCCGCAGCCAGCTCCGTGAACAAGCCCCATTAATGCGTGACGGATGAGGCGGCCTCATCAAACGCGCCCGCCTCATTAGCCGCGGCCGGCTCGCGCTTCGCACACCTCCGTTTGGGGAACCTGCCTCATTTCATTTGTTTAGTATAATATGCTGTGTGGCATTAACTAAATGCTTATGAAGACTAAATTGATGACAAATATGCTCATGTGCACAAGTTCTTAGCTACAAAAAACATTTGAAATCATTTTTCTTGAAAGAACAATCTTTCGTACAGATCCAAATTTTCATCGAACTATTTGTCTTTTACACTTCTTATTTTACATGTTTCTTGTCTTGACTTTTTGTGTGATGAACGTGCGAAACACACCGCACGCGACCGGAGCTCGGGGGGTAGCTGAAAATAAGTATAACACCTCTAGTAAGGGTCCTACTGATGTACGCTCTTTTGTAGCATTGCGCCCACGCCGCAAAGTGCAGCGAATTACTTTTATATTCAAATTCCTGTGATTACTAATAATTTGTGTCCTATTGCAATAAACGTATTATCTATCCCATTTATTTAATTATTCGAACAATTGCATTATACTCACGTGTACTATACAATTGAGTTTACCCACGGCGAGCACGTCTTGCATCCCCTAACGCGTAGCATTGTACCTTACTAATAGCAATTCTATGTAAATACTTGCTAACATTCTACTTTTGTCGAGTTGTAAGGAAAATCTTCCGTCATCATGTGGTGCTATATCTGCGCTATGATTCCCACAATAAACAAGTCCAATAAATAATTATATACCTGTTTATCGTTTTAAGTTTTAGAACCTCTATACGAAGACCTAGATAAAGATTTGTCTCAGTAAAAATATTATAAGTAGACATTAACATGTAAATATGCCAATTGTATCCTGAATGATTTATGTCGCACCTTTTAAAAATAATATCGTTTGTCCTCAGATCACTTATTCCGTCCGCAGGGACCGTCCCTGTGCTTGTAAATATTATAGTTGACCTATAAGAAAGTTCTGAAGGACGGATTGATATATTATATATTTTATATCGGTCATTTTAATATCGCAGTCCATAAGCGTTGATAACTTTCCTGAACGTTTATTCATATGATTATAAAATGGTATCAATTCGTAATAAATATGAAGGAGCACCGGTCCAATTCCCAAAGGTGGGCGTGGGCGAGGCGGCGCCGACCCGCACCGCGGCCGGCTATTAACCAAACATAATTAGTTTAAATTATCATGTGGACGGAGCGCGGCGGCGGCTGAACCCCCGGGGACGACGAAAAAAGACGTTTTAATTTTAGGAAGCCGTCCCGTCCCATCCCACCCATCCCGTCCCGTCCCGTCCCGTTCCAGCCTCTTAATAAATCCCTTTTTGATTTACTCCGTATTATTGTAGCGGTATTATTGCAGCGCAGCCCGGATGCGGTGCGGTGCGGTGCGGTAGTTCGTTCACAAGGGCCGTCGCACCGATGCACCGCCGCACCGCTGCACCGCTGCACCGCCGGCCGCGGATTAAGGGAGACGTCTCCAGCGGCCTCCGCGCGGAACTGCTTCTCTGAATAAATAAACTTAATCGTTATAATGAATCTTAATGATTTGTTTAACCGACGCGCGGATAAATCAAACGTGGGCCCTCGACATTTTTAATTACGCCGGTGATGATGTACGGGCGCTGCACGCTGCACGCTGCACGCTGCACGTCACCGCTCAACACAAACAAACGCGCCCGGCACCGCAGCGCCCCTCCTGGTATCTATATCAGCTGCAAGAACATCCCCAAAGGAAGCATTACTTGTAATAACACATTGTTTTGTCTGTCATGGTACAGTTGGAGACTATTCCCCACCTGTAGCCAGTTTGACTGCAAGGTTTAACAGCCGTGTGTAAAATGACTAGTTAATCAAGTGAGTGACAAAATTATGTTCTGATTTAGATCGTATTCAGTTCCAATTGAAACTTCTAAGTGTGATAAAAATAAAAGTGATTGATTAGCTCACTTTGTCCTATAAGGAAATTCGTCGATGCGCTGGATGGTGTATTAAAGGTTGTGAATGTATATAGTTTTATTTTTAATGAAGCTATTAATAACATTAGCGAAACGATAATAACGATAACTCCAATGAAACAGCGGCCACATGAAAGGTATTTTAATTAAAGAGTTTAAAGAGACACGGGGTGGAGTGGCTGGCATCGACCCAATACCCTCTATGAAAGCGGCTGAAGACTGGAAAAATGCAATGGAGCGGCCGAAACCTCTCCACCAGGCATGGAGGGGAAGATTTATTAAACTGGGAGACCGGTCCGCGGCTAATTGCTCTCATTTGCAAATGAGTCGCAAACTGTTCTATTTAAACAGAAACGCAGGCAACACGTCGGTCTGAGCTGAAACTAAACTACCTCAACGTACGAGGAGAGCAAACGTCTATAAAGGACAAACTAAAAAAAAAAAAAAAAAATTAATTAAAGTGGAAATGATTTCGATCGAGTCACTCATCACTCATCACTCATCACCCATCACCCATCATCCATCAGACAAGAAACTGCTCTATGGTAACTGTGACATCAAAGCGATACACAAACTCGTTAGACGCATTAAAGATTTAATCACATAAACCTTGTTTTCCGGTTGAAGACGCAAATGTGAATGTAGAGAGGTGACGCAGGGTAAATATATATTTGGTGTGGGCTCCTCGTCCGTCGAATCCTTCACTGGATTAAGCTTTAATGGAGAAAACTTTTTAAGCGAAGCATTCAATAACAAAATCACTTCGTCGCGCGCTATCCGGTGCACGTCGGAATGTCTTTTATCGCAGTAACATTATATAGTATCGGAACCTTCCGCCAACCTGCTTTGGGCCAGCGTGGTGGGAAGTAGTCCAATTCCACCCATATCGGGTGAAGTCATGTCCAGCAGTGATATCTATTGGCTGATGATGTTATTTGTGATGTGTATCGGAATTGAACTCATTGCCACAAACGCTATGCGATCACAGCAACAACACTAAGGCTAACGGCTAACGGCTAACAGCTAATAGATCTTATGTAAAATGCTAATTAGATTTATGCTCCAACATCTTTATATGGTTGTGTTGTGCTGTGCTATGTGCGCTATGTGCGCTATGTGCGCGGCGCGCACTGCGACAGCGACTGATCGCCGTCAGTGTGCCGACAGGCTAGTGCTTACTCAACTTAACCCTCCGGTCGGCGTTGCTTTATTCGCGGCTTAATAAAGTCATATAAGCTTTAATTTCCTGCTCGACGGGCCGCGCGGACACGCGGACACGCGGGGGGTACGGCGCGAGCACAAATCACACAAATAAACAATCAAATAAAATCACGAGGTACACTCATCGACTACTTAAGCTCACAGACCCACAAGTGGACCTCGCCAACTGCACGCTGAACTTTTACGCGCCGGGCACAAGGTTGAGATTGCGTCGCGAGCCGCGCGCTGCCTGCCGCCCGCCGCCCGCCGCCCGCCGGCGGGCTAGTGATGTGCGCGCGCTAGTAATGTTTACGTACGTAATTGGTGCGTAATGGGTTCGGGCACGGGGCCGCTTTGAATAGTTCCGCGAAAACGTTTGATGCTTTAATCGGGTACGGGAAGACGGCCCTAACAGCGCGCCTGTTTGTAAACTAGGCGACCCGACGCGACGCGGTACGACGCGGTGCGCAGCGGCCGAGCTCAATTGATATGTTAATAGATACAAAGCCGTTGCGGTTCCAGTTAGTTTTGTTTTCAACTTAACATCTTAGCTTCCACAGCGTGGCTAATGCTGAATATTCCAATTTACAGCTATATATATCTGATCATTCTTTTTCACCACTTCTTAAAAGTTAAAGTGCTCGCCCGTTACGGGAAGGTGGCCGCCGGGTCGCGTCCCTTAACCTATCGCAAGGTAAAACACATCAGTATAAAAATTAACTTATTAATATATGTTGTGTGAGCTAGTTCTTTTAAATACAGTAATAATGTAAAGACAATTCAATTAGTCAATTAATATAGTTTAATTGTAATTTGTAATATTTTTAGTAATCCTTTAAAATGAAATCAGTAAAGTTATTGTTATGTTAGATTTGCAATCCTACAAGTATGAGAATTCCAGAGAGTTCTGATTCACATAGCAGAGCAATAAACATGATAATGTAATGCCTGCAAGCACCGGATACCATTTAATTGATTCTTGTAAACTGCCATTAAAAGTTTTCTTTTACTTCATTGCAACTGGTGGTAAGTAATCCAAATCACAGCTTGTTTACTGTACTGTCTGTCGGCGGCAACAGGCGCTGCGATGGTACCTACCTAGACCGTTTCCGGCAACAGAGACCTACCACCAGTATTGTTTTCATCGCTAAACAGTTTGAAAGACGCTGTAGCTTAATTACTAACGCTATTGAGACGTAACTTATTATGTCTCAAGAAGTGATGACAGTATGATAAGCGTGCGTTACTTAATATCATGCAATGTGAAGTTTTACTCATCTCGTCGTTTGCTACAGTAAATAAATGGACAATTAATAATTAAACATCGACACGGTCCATCACTAGAGAGGTGGAAAACATACCGCCCTTCACTTCGGAATCTCGTAAAGCACCCTCGGATCACTCCCCCGCCGCGCCGCCGGGAGGGACAGGATGATGTACGCTTTTATGAACAGTATAATGGGTTAAATTGGTCCTTTAATAAGAAACGGCCGAGCTCATAAAGTGTCTCCAATGAAACTGTCAAGCGCGACCCTCGCGCCTTTACGAGCACTTTATTCCAAGTCACGGAGACCAGGTCCTGCTGAGCTCCGATCCTCGTCCAGATCGCGGTTGCGAGCTGGCTGCGGGTGTGCTGCGGGCGTGCTGCGGGCTGGCTGCGGGCTGGCTGCGGGCGGCGGGCGGGAGGCGCGCGCTGCTAAACAATAATGTCGGCTCGGCAATTTGAAATTCAATGAAGCGGCCGAACGTTTTGACGGTACACTCGTGCACGGAAGCATTACACTTCTAAATATTTTTATACACCAAATTTATTTTAAACGTTATAAGTACATTATCGTTTAAGATTATTTATAGTATATCCGTTTCCTATAGAGATAATAATATATTTGGTTTTAAAACTTTTACCTTCGAGTCAGATAACCACGCAATTGTTACTCTCATTAAACAAATAACCTCAATTTGATTATTTAATTATATACAGTCGGACATTATTTATTATTTTGTTACACTTTACTGTCTCTCTGTTCTTTATGGTCCAAAGCGGTAGTAATTAATGCACAAAGTACAATTAATTTGTGCTCATTGCAAACGTTGCCGCGGCCGGCAGCTTGAAATAATTCGCATCGAGCGCCTGTAGCTTAGCGGGGGCTGTAGCGACTATCAAGAGAAAAATAATGTATACACATTAATAAGCACGATCATACAACATCACGCATTGAATAGATTTGAAAAATAATAAGAAATTAAGAAGTATGCACATGTTCCTTATATTAACGCGATATTTGGATCGATGGGCGACCTATAAATCGCTGCTGCATACTGCATCTCCAATACGTAATGTTATATTGTCACACATTCCTGCACTCCATATCTTGTAATCTCGAATATTGGCATTATTATAATCCTTTTTAGAGCATGTAAAGTACATTCTCATGTTAGGAAATTGATTAAAAGATGTTTTGATTTTGTTGTTTGAACTATTGATATAACATTAATGCATATATGCAAAATTCACATCACTTATAACTATACATACATACATATATATATATATATATATATATATTGGTGTGAGAATTATCTAAACATAAATACTCAGTTATATGCAAGATATAGGATCGCTAACCTATTCGTGCGACAATGTAGCAAATTTGTGGCTAGAAATAGACAAAAACGAAGCATCAATTTGCCTCGTACGTGGGTAGGTAATGTAAACAGTAAATAAAATAGTACTGCGGAAAGTTATCACTGCACTGAATACAAAAAAAAATTCCGCGCGGCGCAGTCACCACTCGCTGCAATATCAAATCGGTTTCAGCCCCAACTCGCTGCTGCGTTTGTTTTGTCGCGATGCGCTCAGTTTACAAATAGGCGCGGTGGCTCCCGATTTAACCGCGGGCCCTGCGCGAAATTCGCACGCTTTTATAACTGTGTAGCAATTTTCTAGCCGACTGTAGCTAAATAGAGAGCTAGCCCATTTCGCGCCAATTATATCTCGCGTCAAACGCAGCGGCGAGCGGGCGCGGCCGGAAACGCGACCCTGCGCCACAGGGAATAAGCTCCACTACCCAGTGCACCGCAGCCGGGCTCCGAAATTGATACGGACAGAGCGGCGATTCTTGTTTCTATAGAGAACGAGCTTTAAGTGGGGGGCGTTTAGGGTCGGTAACTGTTTGCGGGGCAGATCAAAGGCGACCGCTGTGTGACGCACTGTACACGCGGCAACGATCGGAAATGGCTGTTAAGGGCACGCCGTTACACTATTTCGTTTCGAGTGGCCATTCATGACGCATTAAGAGTAAGCTGCGGCGTTACTTGATGGCCAGGGTATGAGCTGTATCGACTTGAGACATACCTGACTATATTATCAGAGATATATATCTGAGGGTATGCAGATAACACTTAAGTGAAGCACTTAATACAAGTTATTTCTTCAAAGTGAATATTTTTTAGTAAGTTAACAATAGTAGTCACACAGGCAGTTACGCTCGCAAATAATACAATCGTGTAATAAAGATTATGCTGTACATCCGCTGAGATTTGTGCCTTGTAATATTCGTTAACGAGTATTAAATACTAGTTAAACTAAGTATTTCTATAAACTTACCTAGTGCATTGGTATTCTTATTTTTTTGAAATACGATCCCTAGTATTGCTTAACTTTTTAGTGATCAGATCAAGGTGCAGTAATATATAAATTATGTTATGATTTCAAGCTGTTACTTACTGTTTGCTATAGAACGTATTATTGTACGTACCCCAAATAGAGGGGTAGGGATGTATCGCTATATTCGCCACGTTATGTACGACTCTCAGGTAAACACACACAATGGTCGAGAAATAACAAGGGGAAAGTTTCCTGAAGGAAATATGTTCACGGTGGTAAATGAGAAATAAATTCTTTCTTAAATAAAACGTAATAAAGATATTAAAAACATTTCCAAGGGATGTAAAGATCTTAATAGGGTGAAACGAAATAGGTTATTAAACATATTATATAAGACTTTAAGGGTCGAAGCAGATTCCGCATTAAAAAAACTAGATCAATATCTGTGATGCTGTTACGACGCTAGTGTAATTATGTGGGCACGACGATGTAGGCGTGTTATACGTGTAACACCCCTCTATTTCGTGTCGCGGATAACAACAACAGTGTAAATATTCTTCGCCTTAAGTGGAGCGGCGCACACCTAGCGCGCTGCGCTGCGTTGCGGCCCGCCCGCCGGCAGCACCAGCTCCGAGCCAGGGCTGGCGGCTCCGAGTATCATTTGTTGAAGGTTTTTGTAACAGCAGAAAGGTCAAACAAGTTACTAGTACTGGTATTAGGTCTCTGTTGGGGTAGACCGTCATGGTAGGTACCACTACAGCTCCTATGGAAGCCGAAAAACTACACTGTGCAGACATTACTGTGTTCCGGTTTTAAATGGCGCCGCAGCTGGTGAAATTACTGGGGTAACGAGATTTCATGTAAACGTCCCGCTCCTCTCGTAGTTTAATTGTATAAAAAAAATAGTAAACTCATTATTTCATACTTCACCATAATTACAACAACACACTATCTAAATTATGTGCCAACAGTTTGCAAACTGTTTTAACCTACCTACAGATACAGCTTTTGATAAAGCTCGCCTCCTATATTAACGATTTCAACCAGAAACTTTACTTTCTCCCTTAACTTGAGCTGGGCTTTTATCACTTGTTTCTGTATATTCAAGTGCGTCTAACTATGAAACAGTAATATTAATAGCACACCTTTTTTCATCATCAAAGTTAGTATGTGCATCGAGCATATAAGAATAACAACCAAATTTAAAGGTATTTATTTGCCTAAAAAAAACTAATCTTAAAGCTATTTGTGCCCATGTCCCGCCGCGGCCGTCTGCCGGCCGTCTATCTGATGATGATGATGAAATATATGAGGTAAAACGAAACAAGATCGAATATTTATTAGACCTATGGGTCCAGACCTCACATCATAAGTACATCTACAGTCCAACACGGCTAGCCTAAGCCGTGAATAATGAAGAGCTTTTCGTCTATCTCGGTGAGCTGTGGGTCCTCGTATAACTCCAGGGATGGGTGGGCAGCCCTGCCGGTGCTCCGGGCCGGGATGCCCGCCGACTCACCGGGGAGTTGCTATTTCGACCGCTTGATTTATGTCGGCGGCAGATAATTCCCTCAGCCTCAAAGAAGCAATGGACGCTGCGATCGGTCTCGCAATTTATGCCTCCCTTTGATATTAAGTGGTTACACTCCGTACGCCATTAATGAGATGGATCTGAACGAGATTTAAAACAACGAACTGGCTAAAGCTTTCGCGAATGTTCAAACGTTGCCCAGTTGTGACATCAAGGATGAATTCACAAGGATTAGAGATTAAGAAGAATTTTAAAATTCATCCTGAAGAAACATAGCTTTATTACCGCTTAATCTTGATTGCTGAAGACCGTCTAGATAGATACCAATGCAGCTCCTATTGCAGTCAACAGACAGTAGTGAGCACACTGTGTTCCGGTTTGAAAGGCGCTGTAGCTAGTGAAGCCAGTGGCACCATGGCAGTCGGCGGCAAATATCACTTACCATCAAATGAGTACTCGCTTGTATTTTCTTCACGTCAGACAAAGAAGCCCTCACCATCATCAGGGAGCTGTTGCTTATGAAACAGCTAATTAGATGTTGTACCAAAGCCGTTATTGATAACTTTACACTTGTTCGTGGTGTTTAATTTGCGTAGGCCAGTTCAATGGAGATGCTGGCTGTGCGGTGCAGTGTAAACGATGCAGTAGACAGATTGCCAGCTCGCATCGTCGCTGGGAGCATACAAACATTTATTAAGTCCTGTAATCTGTTGTACAGTCGGTAGCGTAAAGCTGTATTTAATTATTTTTGATGGAGATCTTTTTTGCCTAGAATATGTCAGTCCTTCTTTTTCATGAGACGGACGGAGGTTAGAATCATATTGCTCTCGTTGCCTTCATACAGGAAGTCCGACAGAAAGACTTCTTAACGCGGTAAAATCAATAAAATTTGTGTAGCAATACTAAGGTATAGTTACTCCGTTTCTGCCTTGCTTAATCACCGGAAGTTGAGAACAGAACTAAAACCTTCCTGCGGAGAGAGCACACTGACAATCATTTTTATTTATGTATTATAGATTCACTGATGAATAAAGGAATGGAAGGAAGGAATTTTATTTAACTGTGGCCGGAGCCTGAGACTATATACACAACAATGTTAATATAAGATTTAGTGATCTCTTTATTTTGTTCGTTGGTTCCAACGAAGACTGACTAGAGGATGTGTTGATGTATCAGCCCGGTGAGGTTGTGCGCGACTGTACCGAGCGCTCACCGCGTACAGTTTCGATGATCCGTCCGCCGCATTATTAAGGGCACAATACGGTTGAAGGTTAATTAGGCTGAGCCCCGGAGCGCCGGCGGGCCCGCCACCCCAGCGCGCCCGCCGCCCCCGGCGCACCCGCCGCCGCTGCAGCGCCGAACTTAGCCGCGCGGCAGTAATGAACACTTTGTTATGATTTAAATTTGCGTACACAACGATTTGTTTGTCGATTACGGCGCGGGCACGGCCTCTCTTATACATTCGTAATGAATAATCATGATTTTTACCGTTCCTACCCAATTTGTATTATACATGAAGTATTGCTTACATTAGGCTCCTCTACCCCTAGGCGCAAGCTGCAAGCCTGCCGCTGTAACAGCCAACAGCGTCCTTGCTATCGACGTATTAGAGAACTTATCGTGGTAAAAGTGAGGTAAACTTTATCATTATTAAAACAAAACATATATTTCTCATTATTTTCATCATTAAAAGGTGACATTCAAGGATTGTTAACAAAGCGATACTTATCATTGGGTGACGAGCAAACTTGAACTACAACCTTTTTTAATCTTTCCCTGCGTGTGGGGCGTCAGGGGGTCAGAGGGGCCAGGGCTTTTAAGGTACCTTACATTTACCATCAGTGTTTCTAACTCTATTCCCTATTCATACTCGTCTTTCATTCTCTATACTCTTTCATGATCTGCTCATCTTTCAAATTTCATATCTGTCACGCCCCACTCCAATTTCTACTCATTCCTCTCTCTCGAGCGGAAACGGTCGTCTAGTGAATGTCTACCGGACTGAAAAAGCTTACTACGAGCTGGATGTAACGTATGCTTGATGAAGCAAGGGAGCAGGAGACGGTACCAAGGTTACAGGAACTCGGAAGTCGCAGGGTCCGTGTGTGGTTTAAAGCTCGTATCTGAAACAGTATCAGTGCAATGTAAAGTGTAATCATCGTCTTTGTAACTGGACCGCCGGAAGTGCGCAGTACGCGGGTTCGATTCCGACTTCCGAGCGGATACAGCGAGACAAAGTTCTTACAAATCGCGCTGATATATCTAATTACAATGTTTCTCAATGTTTTTATTATATGTAACTGTTGGTTATAATCTTTTAATGAAATTGGTACAGAGTGGAAGTTGAAGGTGTTTATTAGCTTTTTCACGACTTCCGGTGGATGTCCGCAATGTAGTAACACGTACGTCAGTAACATGGTGACGTCGGATGGCTACTCTAATTACTGAACAAATTTTCTGCTGGTTATTTAGTTTCAATTAAAATATTGAATAAACCATTTTATGTTCCCACTGCTAGGATTCGGGGCTTTCTCTAACAAGCAAAGAGACAAAGCTATCCGTCACGTTGGCCAAGTGCGGGTTGGTGGATGTCACATACTCAAAAAAGTTGAAAGTGTTTATACTAGTGACAGGTCTCTGGTGTCGGAGACCGTCTAAGGAGGTAGTGTAATCATATTACAAGGTGCTGTGTCTAGTTTGATTACCGTGGTAATGAAGCTCGATATCTACGTCTCAGGGCGACGTGCACAACGGGGTTCTGTGTGTAACTTCTAATTAGAGCCACATTGTTATGGGCGAGCGTACCACTTACCATCAGGTGGACGTCTCGCTGGTCTCGTTGTTAAATTGACTAAAAAAGAGATTCATTCATACGAAGCTCGTGCTCAGTGGGGATCAAACCTGCGTCTGTCCGACACGCACAGCGCGCGTGACTGCTTTACGCGCGTTCACCTGATGGTAAGTGACGCGCCCGCACGTAACAACGTAGTTCTAGTTACTAGGATATCTAATATCGCACTATATTCATCGTATTGAGACATAAGGTGATAAGTCTTGCAATCCAGTAAGTTCAGTAGCTCCAGCGCCTTAGAAACCGGAACACAATAATGTTTGCACAGTACTGTACCTACCTAGTCGGTCTCCGGAAACGGAGACTTACCAACAAAATACCTTCGGAAGTATCCACGTAGACGGTTGGAAAGAGTGACTCCACCAGCAAAATAGATCCATTTAAATATTTAAAACCCTCGTTTACTGAAAAAATATTCAGCGGAGCTATTATTCCGTTTGCAGGAAATTTGTCTTCAATTAGTGCCGTCAGTCAGTCAGCCCATCCCCATAAATATTTACCGGGTGCCGGTGTACCGGAATATCAGCTCCGGGGCTCAATTGGGTCAATCGACTGAATTAATTAAATCGTCGCATTCGCTGAGTGCGATTTTAAAATTAGCGGCCCCCTGGCCATTGGGGTCCAGGCGAGGAGGTATTATTAAAGTGCCCTTTGTTACATCAGAATGAGAGCGGTTCACTGTCACACGGACCTCTACGCGGCCGCACAAAGGTAATATGTTACAGAAAGCTCTGTCTGTGTGTGTGTGTCTGTGTGTTCGCTTGTTTGTTTGCTGCAGCGAGCCGCCCCAGCGGAGTTTAATGAGATTACCTGATGTGGGAGAAACGATATGAAATTATACAATTTAATAAACCAGCTTTAAATATAATATAGATAAGAGCACTTCCGTTATATCATCTGTAGGTTCAACCAAAGTTCATTGCACTGATGGTAAATCTCCATTGCTGCTAGGTCTCTGTTGCCGGAGTCTGTCTACTTACCAACGCAGCATCTATTTCTGCCGCCAAGTAGTAATGTGTAAATATTTCTGTGTTCCGGTTTGAATTGGCAGTTGGAGCTAGTGAAATTACTGGGGTAACGATATTCAATATCTTATGTCTCGAAACGATGACTATAATGTTGTGTAGCACTATGTGATTATAGACAGACACATCTCTTGCTATCAGGTGAACGTGACGCTCGTCTCAGCTGGTCTGTTTGTTAAAAAAAAAATTTGAACACATTAGCACGATTTACACTACCGCTCAGCGACTTGATAGTGGCAGCGGTATCAGCGATATCCAGGAAGAAAGTCACCCTATCTGCGAGTCGATCCCGCTACGTCATATTCGAGAGCCGTACTATGTCCACAGGGCTGTGGGGTAGACGATCACGCACGAGTCGGCTCCGCGATTGAGTTAGATCACGTCGGTGGCCGGGGGCCCGATCGCCCCGCGCCCCGCGCCCCGCGGCTGGGGCAGGGGCTGGGGCTGGGGGTTAATGCCGATTCATCATTGTAACAAAACAGGAGAGCGGGCCCCCGCGGACGTGCGCTATCAGCGCGCAATCGGGGCTCGGCAGGACTAATTGCTGCACGATTGGGTCGCTTCAATTAAAGGGCCTTTAAAAATTCAAAAGGTCCCAGCTTAACAAAATTGGAGGAGCCTGGGGGGCGCGGGGCTGTGTCCGTGCCGAGGGGTGCCTTCATACAACTTTGTTTACACATTGACGACACATTAGCAGGTTTTTTTTATATTACGAAACGATGAGACGAGCGGGATATTCACCTGATGGTAAGTGATACGCTTGCTCATAATAACGTGGCGCTAGTTAGAAAGAGCAGTAGCTCGCTGGCCTAATGGTTAGAGTGTGCGGCTTTCATTCCGAAGGTCGCGGGTTCGAACCTCGGCATGTACCAATGACTTTAATATTTAAGTTATGAACATTTGTGAACTTTAGTTACAACAGCGAGATACAAAACGGTGAAGGAGAACATCGTGAGGAAACCCGCACATGACTTAGAATTTATTCAAAGGTATAATATGTGTGAAGTCACCAACCCGCATTGGGCCAGCGTGGTGACTATGGCCCAATCGCCCTCATATTGAGGGTAGGCCTGTGCCCCAGCAGTGGGGACGTAAATGGGCTGTTTCTACTTACTACTACTACTAGTTAGAAAGATATACACTGCACCACGTTGAGCTCGTCCATTTGAAACAAGTTGTCGTTTCGTTACACCAGTAACTATATTAGCAACAGCGCCCTTCAAACTAGAACATAGTAATGTCTGCACGCTACTGTTTACCGGCTGCAATGGGCGCTGCGGTAGTACCTCGCAAGACGGTCTGTAGCCACAGGGACACTACCAGCAGTACTTACGTTTACCTAACAGCAGTTAAAATAACTAAATCGTATCGAAACTGGTACATTATTTATTATAATACAAATAAACCGAGCGGTTGATAACTATATGTAAGTATTTCCACTAGTATTAGTTCCACTAGTACTATATGTAACTATTCCAAGAACAACTGAAACAAAGTGAAAAAATTCAAATTCATCATTATCGTTAGGTACTCTCTTCGAACTGAAGTCTGGCGATCACATTGAGTAAACCAATTAGATCCTCAGCTATTCTTTTTAACTGATGGTATTTGAACCCGTTTTAGTCCTTTATGTCGTCAAACCATTTCTTGCGCTGTCTACCAGGTGTACGTTTTCCACGAAATTTTGCTCTCCAGGATCAACCTTGGGAACTCATAAAGGGATCCTCTTTAAAGGTGTCGGAAAAATACAACCTTTCTTTGTACGACGGTTGTCATCAGCCTGCGTTTGCAGTTAGCTCTCACAAGAACTTGAGCATTGGAAACAAACAAAAAAAGTTAAACATGTTCACAGCTACGTAGGCGACTTGTCGCGTTAATGGATCGATGGAGTGAAAACATGACATCCAGAAATATAAACTCAACACTCTTATAAATCCGACGCGGGCTAATCTCGCGATGTAGTGCAACGGGAGCAGCTCAGATGAAGCTTCCAGGAACGCGGCACCTAGCGACGAGGTGTCGACATCCACGTCATCGGTAAGCTCTGGTGCGACAAGCTCGCCGCTGTTACGTGGAAAATAACCGTTGGGGGTGTTCATGCCGCTGTCAGATATGGTGCAGCTTGATGATGCAGCGTCAGCGATACGGGAAAAGACATTAATAAGTTACAATTAATTAAAATAAGTCCTAAATCCTTGAAATGATTTTTAAATTCATCTTTTAGTTAAAACTATTTATATCGCACTTCCTACTTAGTACGTGTTTAAGTAGGATGAATAATATGAACGGTACTCCCAATAACTCCCTAATACTCTCAGCCAATTAACGTCCCCACTGTTGGGGCACAGGCCTACCCTCAATATGAGTGAGAAAGCCAAAGCCATTATCAATTAATGTGAAGTTAGGGACATATTTCACCAATTTTTTTTTAATTACTGATAGATACAAATTCGCAAATCAGATGACTTCAGTAGGAAAGACTTTGTGAAGCAAGAACCACTCAAAGAATCATCCAACTGATTGATATTTATCAACAAACAAAACTCTATTCGGGGCCGTGCGCTCCATACAAGCAAATAAGCACTGCACACCCTGGCTCCCTATACCTATACCTGGCCAAGTAATGACTTCTCAAGTTAATCAAGAGATACAAAAAACAACTATAATTTAAATATAAACCTAATTTGGTAAGTTGATTTTTAGGTACAGATAAGCACAGAGATTTCGGGCGCGGTTCCCACACCCCACACGGAATTGCTGTTTACGTCTCCGATTCTATTACCTGCTACTATAATGTTATATATATATATATGTATGTATGTATACATATACATTTGTCTTGATAAAGCTACTGAGGATTTATAAGATTATTTGTTATTGCTATTGTGAATGTACATGTAAAAATATATGTATGAAAATAAATCGTTCGCTTTGAGAGCGTTTCGTGGGCTAGTGTCAGTGCGAGTGTGAAATAAAACACGGGGACATGTCGGGGTGAAATTCCCGTGAAGAGATATTTTTCAGCGTCGCCGGGACAAATACCTTTCGCCGAAACACAGCCGGCGGCTTAGCCGGTGTGCCCGCGCTTCGGCGGCGGCGGCGGCTATTCGCGTCTGCGCACGCGCATCCTTCGCCAGTGGAGTTCCTTGTAAACGCGTTATGTTTGGACATAACGGATTGATTAATACCGCGACGTGTTTTCACTTTAAACGCGGGATTGTTAATATAAATTTATAATCAAAGAAAACATCTCAAACGTTTCCTTACACGTAACCGAATACATAAATATTACATTAAAGCAAACAAACAAGTTATTCGGAGTCGGATCAAGAGGATGACGTTGGTGTACAATAATATACGAGCGAGATTGGACACTGAAGCTTAAAGGAAACATGGCAATAAATTACTTAAAATTCAGTTTAGAAGAATTACTTTTGTATAAAAGATCCTTTCATTCTTTACGTTTACTTTGATAACAACTATAAACATACTTATCACATATTACTAACTACCATCAAAGGACGCTGCGGAAGAAATATATCAGGAATCTTAAGTGATTGTTTAGTGTTTTTACAAGTACCTAAGTTTACACCATTATTTGCAATTGCCTCCGAGGTATGCGACCTCGACTCTCACCTCAAGAGATAAGAGCACCGAGGATTTTAAAACAATCATCAGCTGATGAAACTCGACTGCTAGCCATAGCCTTGTCCAAAAAATCTACTCTACGGTCCATTGGTTTTTTATTGCTAGGAACATCGCATCGCTTGTTTGTCATTATATGGTCTGCAGTCGTAACTATGGTCCGATGTGATAGAATTTAAGTAATAATATTACTGGGGTAACAAGACTACAGGGCGGTCTCTTGAGTTTTAATACAACGAGCTCATTCAGTCTTTACCAGCGCCACGCACGCTGTCCGCCAGACGTTAACACGTCGTAGTGGATGTAAGACGTAGTCGTCTTACATCCACTTTGTCGCCTGATTGAATAAAACCATTTTATCTATCATAGTGGTTCTTACACATATGTACATAACAACATATATAAGTATATGTACTAGTTAGTTGCATCCGTCTGTCGCCCGTGCGATTGACGCGCGTGCGGTGGTCGCGGGCCGCCTGACGCGCGCTAATGTCCGAATGATCGCTGCTGTATGCTGCTGCGCGGGCTGCGACCCCTGCGACCCCTGCTACTGCGGTCACCGGGGTGGTGCTGGGGGAGATGGGGAGAGTATAGGTTTTAACGGTCTCATCATTTCAGACTGCCAATACCCACAGCCCAACCCAGAACTCTTAAAGTTTACCATTTGAATTGTCATGTGATACTAGTAATAATCAAAGGATAATTATTTCCTTTTCCTTAATCGTCTTATACCATGTGAGTAAAGTGGCGGTATGGATACTCTGAACACCAACATAAGATGAACGGTTTTTTTATTCAATTAGGCTACGAAACGCGCAAGACATCACCTGATGATTTATGCTGCATCGTATTACACTTGTCACCTGAGACGTAACATGTCTCGTTACTCCAGTAATTTCACTAGCTTTCCAATTTCACAGCATCCTTCATGCAATAGGCGCTGCGCTGCGCTGCGGTGCTAGTTATCTAGACGGTCTGTAACAACAGAGACCTACCAGACAGTGTATGTGCTTTACCAAGGCTGTATCAATTGTTTCGCGTGTATACAGATGTGGTTTGACCGGTACACGTAAATATAAGGGAATGCGCTGTAACTAAACGGTCGGCGTGCATAACCGCAAGTATTGGACGGTCACGGCGACCACTCAATCAGCGCCCGCACCGGCCGCACCGGCCGCACCGCCCGCAGCGGCGCCGACCGCACTCGCAAACGCGAACACCCACCCCCACATATGTACTGCACATAACTCGCACTATACTACATCATCTGCTACTTATAATTCCGAGTGCTAGGTAATAAACCCTGTCCGCGTCTAGTGCTTCAAGTATTTTGCATCCATCATTTTGACTGAACACGTATTGTATTTTGTGGAAGACTGAAAAGATTAAAGGAGTTATTACGGATATGCGGCACATGCGAGGAATTTCCGCTTTCAAATTTGGTTAGCGCGAGGACTGCCAACGAAAATTCCTCTATTCCTCTCCCTCCGCGCTCACCGTTAACAAGAGGTTTCCATTAAAGCGGCCCGCGAGCTGGACGCAATTAAAAGGCATCCTAAAGTGAGCCCTAATTGTGCGCCGCGTACGGCGGGCGACTCGAGTGCAGCGCCCGGCTCCGACTTGGCACCGCAGCACGCTTTCCATTAATATCTCTATAGTTTAATTGCTTCATACGTACTCTCTGCTAGTTAATTATGTCGACCGGTTACTATAACACTGATGTGTACTATTAATGGAAGAACGAATTAGGATGCAGAATGAGAGTAGAATAGAAGTGAATAAGATAGAAATAATGATGTGTATGAGCTAAAAATGGAAAGCTATATCCTGATGTAAAATGAAACTGTAAAAAAGACCCTGACCCATACGCAGGGTGAATTCTTTAAAAAAAATGTGTACTATAACAAAAAACTCGTTTATTGTGTTATGCGATCTAATAGATCTTCTACGAGTCTTTCAGTTGGTACGGCGCCAAAAATCATGTTCGCTCATTATAACCGAGACGCCGTAATTGCTTTATTTCAGCTACTTCAGTATTTTGTTTTTAGTTAGATTCAATATTTAAGTAAAACAATTAGAGACCATTTAGGTCCCAAACGCATTGCGATTAAAGTTACGAGGTCTAATGGGTCTCGCAACGCACTGGCTGTAAGTGTTCCCCTCTCCGCAAATGTCGGAGCTAACATGTTAACTATTTAGTGTGTCTATGAGTCTCATAGTATTGTATGGATTATGATTTAATAATTTTACTTTATATCGGTCCTTTGAATACGGCACATGCAGATTTTCAGCGTGCACACCTTCATACTTCCTCTGGTTGCATCAGTCTACTAAAGCGGAACTCTTCAGTAATTAAACCTCTCCTGCCGGAAGGGGAAATATAATAGGTGTGAATGATTACATGAATTGAAAGCACATACTATGAGGACTTTAAGCGGATAACAATTCAACTCTTAAGCAACTTATTTTCATCAAGGTATCTTTTGAAGATAACCTTCCAATACAAAAGGTACGCGGTCGTTGTGTGACACACACCCCCCCCCCCTCTACCCGCTCTCTCGGGTTTCGCTCAACCAATCACTCCGAAGCTCCGGCTGCAGTAACACCGATCGGTAATTTATTACTCCTATTGCTCCTTAAATGGATGTTTTGATTTGATCGGGCTCGTAAAACTTAAAAAGCGCTGTACAGTCCAAATCATCGCGTATAATCATTAAAAAGCATTTTAATGACGCGCCGTCTGTTACATTTAGTGCTATGTAATCTTAATAGCTTCGCATGCAGCCCCGGATTAATTAGTGGCAACTCTTTACCGAACGCCACAGCGCACCGGAACCAGATTGTGACAGTCGCGCCGGTGGGTACAGAGACACCTTCCATCTGTCTATCATACTGAATTGCAATGTGATGGCTCAAAGCGTCCACTCTCGTAGGCCGACAGAAACACTGGTCTCCAGATTGACAATGAACCCTCTCTCAAACTTCAAATGTTACCGCGGAATCGAACAAGTAACCAGCTTTTAAGATAAAACTTCAGTAAGTCAGTGACCTTACTGATTAACGATGACGAACGATATCTTGCTCTCCTCAGAGTAAACGAGAGAAGCTGCACGCGAAGCTTAATATTGATTACATTGGAGACGGAAGTAACCATTCACTTCACACAATTGTTTCCTTTCTTTTAAAGTATTTGTAAGTTAAACAATCACTTAGAAAGAAAAAACATAACTTGCTAAAGGTGAGACGGACGCGCGGAACGGGCAGCACCGCCGCCGGCGAGAACTGTTGTCGCCGTTATACATTTGTTGATGCAATAAAGTTGTGAAAGTATTGAATGGTTCATCAGGTATTCGATGGTGAATGGCAGGCTGCTGCTGCTGCTGCTGCCGCCGCTGCCGACTCCTAGCGAGCTGGCCCGCGTGCCGCAGCAGCGTTTTGAATTTCAAATAAAGCGACTTGTTATTTTGTTTACGTCCGCCGTCCGCCGTCCGCCGTCCGCCGCGCGACGACCGTTTTATTAACTTAATGAATATTAAGTTATTTTATTGGGCCCCCATTAAGAGTTTTGTATTTTATATACCTTTATTGGCGGTCGTTTCATTTTAATTAATCGAATCAAACCTATCCGTGCATAATTACAACCTGCTTCTCGCTCTCATTAATATTAGTTCTGTTCGCTGCATTAACCGCTGCAGGTTAGTTCCTCGTATAAGTAGGGTGGGGGTCTCTTGGCGGCTCTAACGGCTTCTGTTTTACTTGCAACTATATAAATAATGTTAAGTACATCTGTAATAATACATTAAGACATGTATGAATATCCATTTACATAAACGTAGATATGAAATAAGTTTTTAACACGTAACTATAACAATTCTCCGCCCGCAGCCCTTGTGCTGGCAGACAAACGATTGTATCTATTTGCATAATAAGCGGCTGTCTGCTTTACATTCATGAAATTAATTAATTAATTAATGCGTTGTTAATAAATAATATAACCTTTGAAGACCATGCGATGATCTTTTGAATAAATCTTGTCAAGTTATTAAGTTAGACATGTTTTAAAGATGTTAATTCTTAACATAATTATCATCTTTACACAGGTGTACGTAGAAGATGGAAAAGTGCATAAATTAATTACATTGCATTGGAGTTAGTGTGCTGAATTGAATAAAGAATCATAATTCATGTGACTTTGTGTGTGTATATATATATATATATATATACAGTCCATACTTGTGTGTGTGTGTGGGGGGTGCGAGCTGCGTCGCCCGGTGTACCGCGCGATCAATTAGCCGCGGCGTGGGCGTGCGTTTATGCAAATGCCCACGCCGGTGGTCTGCTTATCCCAGCATCGGCTTATCTGCACCGCATCGCGCCTCTCGCACATTCTAATCGGATTTTAAGCATTTTTAAAGTAAAAGAAGGTAAGCGGTTATACCTTACCACCTCTGTACCAGCCCGGTATCCCGCCGGCAGTATGCAGCAGCGCCCGGCGGCACAAAGCTATTGCACAAACATTATTTGTAAATACTTAAAACCATTTCTTAAGGCTAAACTAATTCAAACATTTTAATAAGAATATATGAGGAAAAACTTATTGGTTCTCAATACAGTCAGTTATTACCCAACTGTAAGCTCACCGTCCGCTCTGCTGGGCACCACACCCCCGCAACTGCTCTTAGGGGAGGAATTTTATAAAATCCATTCTTAACTGACCCGTAAACGGCAGAAGCAATATCTCTACCAAATTTAGAGTGTTTACTTGTAATAACTTCGTTGATCTCGTGACGAGGCTAGGAATCTCTGGATAACTCCTATGTATAAATAGTTTACGCACACTACAGTAACTCGCCGGCCTAATGGTTAGAGCGTGCGGCTTTCATTCCGAAGGTCGCGGGTTCAAACCTCGGTGTGTACCGATGATTTATTATTTAAGTTATGTACATTTGTGAACTTTAGTTACAACAGCGAGATACAAACGGTGAAGGAAAACATCGCGAGGAAATCCGCACACTGAAATCATCTTTGTGTATGCGTGTGTGTGTGCGTGTTGGCCCCAATAAAGTGGCAACAGGTTCGCCCCCTGTTATATGGGACCTAATCTGACCACATCTGACGAAATAAGGGTGTTTATTCACCTCTGCCTACCCCTACTGGGAAAAAGGCGTGAAAATATAAATAAAAAAAAAATAGTATCTTGTGTACTTGTTCGCGACTCGTATATGTATTTATACGGAAATCCAACAAAATTAATTTAACGGTACGTACAAGTGTCCGTACGTTTCCATAATTTATTTTCGATAAAGCGGGGAAACGAACGAGATGGTCACCTGACGGTATGTGACCCAGCTGCCCATAACAACGTGGCGATGGGACTATATACACTACACCACACTGTGCTCGTTGCTATACACTCAAGATATTAAGACTAGTAGCCGCAGAGATTTTACTGGCTACAGCGTCTTTCAAACCGGAATACAGTTATGTTTGCATACTATCTAGCGATAGAATTAAGAGTTGTCATAGTATTATACCTATCTAGACGGTACAGCTCTAACCAGTACATATTAATGTTGTTTGGTACACACGGGCGCAAGTGGGACAGTGGGAGCATTGAAAACAGTCCAATAGTGCAAGGTTCGCTTCCTGGGTGATAACTTTGTCTAGTCTCTGTTGCGTTACAGTGTGCAGGGACGTACTTAGGACGAGCGCAGTCTGATGCTGTGCACATTGTCCTAACTAGCGCTGCGCTGTTATTGTAGTTTTTTTTTTTAATTAGTGTAGTGTACTACACTATTCCGAGTACCTCCGACATAAACAGAGACTTTATTTTTGCTGTTTAATTTTTTTTTTTCATGTCATGTGTGCGTTAATTAAAGCCAAAATAATATTGATATTATATTTAACTTTGCACGTTTGACTGTTTGCATGTGCGTGCTGTGTGCGAGTGATGTTACAATATAAACTTACTTATTGAATAATCAGATTTGCGAGGTGATTGTGGTGTTACTATAATGTATGATGAATCGAATCAGATAAAAAAGTAGGTATAAGGTAATTAAAATCTAAGGGATAAAAGAAAAACATAAGAGATAAAATGTACAATGTAAAGCAAAAAACAATATCTGTAAAGTATGACATTTCTTTTTTACTTTTCGTTTCGTTTTACTGCATCGTCTACTGCAGTCTCTATAAACGTAATCGACTCATCCCTTTCTTGTTCTCTAAAATCGCACCTACTGTTGATCTATCAATTTTTTCCTCTATTTCCTGTTCCACTCTCATTCTACGTAAATCATATATCGGGCAATCAAATATTAAATGTAACGATGATTCATTGTTGCTAGGGTCGCAGATGCATGCATGCATGCATGCATGCGGGGCTGTTTTTCACCTTAAATCTGTATAAATAATCTGCAAACCCTCCGTGTCCAGTCAGTGCTTGTATTGCGTGGGGGAGACAGATTAACTGTTATTGTAGTTGTTAATCAATCGCTAGCCCCCGGGGGTTACATTTGCACTTCTACAACTACAACGAAACACTACCGTAGATAAATCCGCTTGGGACAAACCCCCACTCACCCTCCCACTCTTCGCGTCTATTGCTAATTGGCCCCGGTGGCGGCGCGGCTGCCTCCCCGCGGACTGCTACGAGGCAACCTGTTCGAATTCCATTCGTTTTATTGTACAGTCCACACAACAGGGCCCGCGCCCTGCATCGCGATTGCGCTCGTTAATCGTTAATGTTTCTATTAATCTATCTATTCCAACAAATAATCTCAGTGACTACTTATAGTACACTTCCGGTAAATACTTAACTTGCGTTTAGAAGTATTCCTTGGTCTAAGGCTCTAACAGCAATAGCTGCTGAATGCCGACTTTGGTACACTTTACCAGCGATGCTGCAGTTTAAAGCTGAGCGGTTCAACCAATTGTCATGGCTTTAATCTATATGTTCTAACGAGCCGTGGTAATACCGCCTACTGACTGGCTAATCATAAGATATATTTAATTAATTAACATTCTCTATGTTAGAAGTTTCAAATGAAGTATGCCGCAGTCTAATCGGTTCATAGAATCTATTAATACTGTTAATTTACAATATATGTAACAAGGCGAAGGGGACTTTTGAGGGTGAGAGATTCACTGCAGTAAATATAATATTATATTACAGTATTTATTATCTAAATAATTAATCTCTGTGTGTTTTCCAATTTGTGGTTAATAATCTTCAAAAGGTAGGGTCTTCGGTCACAAGGTGGACAGACGATCTGGTGAGAATTGTGGAAATCCACTGGATACGAGCAACGCGGGACCGGTCGATGTGGGAATCTTTGGGGGAGCCCTATGTCCAGTTGTGGATGTCTGTCGGCTGATGATAAATCTTCAAAAGAATAATATACATACATACATATTAGGATGGGGAAAAAGAAATCCATTATTTTTTCGGTAGATGGCTGTAGTGATAAATTTCTCGTAAAGTATCGATCAAACAGTTTCAGATTTATGCTCGTTGGAAAGGTGACATTTCGCAGTAAAAAAATTCTTTTGCTGTTTTTTGTTTGGTGCATTCAATTGTGAGTTACAGGGTGTTAAAAATGGAAGTGATCAAAGAGAAAATTCGGTACATTTTACAGTTTTTCTTTGACAAAGGCGAAAATGCAAGCCAGGCGGCTAAAATTGTGAATGGTGTTTATGGACCCGATACTGTAACAGTCAATTATGTGCAATTTTGGTTTCGTAGATTCCGATCTGGAATTTTTGATGTTAAAGATGCACCTCGCACAGGTAGGCCGATCGCCGAAAATGTCGATAAAATTGGAGAAATGATCGAAGTTGACCGGCATGTTAGCAGTCGTAACATCGCCCAGGAGCTAAAAATGGACCACAAAACAGTTTTAAACCATTTACACAAAGCTGGATTCAAAAAGAAGCTCGATGTTAGGGTGCCACACCAATTAACAGAAAAAAACATGATGGATCAAATTTCCATCTGCGAAGCCTTGGCCAAACGGAATGAGATAGACCCATTTCTTAAACGGATGGTGACTGAAGATGAGAAATGGATCACATACGATAACTCTGTGCGAAAACGATCATGGTCAAAGAGCGGTGAAGCACCTCAAACGGTGGCCAAACCAGGCCTAACGGCTAGGAAGGTTCTGCTGTACATTTGGTGGGACTGGAAGGGGATTATTTATTATGAGTTGTTTCCATATGGCCAAGCACTAAATTCTGATCTCTACTGTCAACAACTGGACCGTTTGAAGATAGCAATTGACCAGAAACGGCCAGAATTGGCCAACAGGAGAGATGTCGTGTTCCACCAGGACAACGCTAGGCCACACACGTCTACAGTGACTCGCCAGAAACTTCGGGAGCTTGGTTGGCAAGTTTTAATGCATCCGCCATACAGTCCGGACTTGGCACCAAGCGATTACCATCTTTTTCTTGCATTACAAAATTTCTTTAGTGATAAAAAATTGGCATCTAGGGAAGATTATGAAAATCAGCTACTAGAGTTTTTTGCAAATAGAGACCAGGACTTCTACGAGAGAGGCATTATGAAGTTACCTTTAAAATGGCAACAAATCATAGAACAAAACGGTGCATATTTGACCCAAATCGGACAATACGAAGCATGTTAAATAAAGTCCTGAAGTTCATATAAAAATAATGGATTTCTTTTTCCCCAACCTATTATATATCACGCCTTGTTTTTAATGGGGTAGGTAGAAGTCACTCTCTCCACTTGCTATGATCCTGGCACATCTCTTTCGCTTGCTCCACTTTCATGAGCGTCTTCATGGTCGACCTGCACCGATTTTTCTAATCATTCTTACCTTCCACACCTTTTTCGTTAATCTTCTTTCATCCATTCTTTCAACATGGCCGGACCATCTAAGCATCCCTTTCTCTTTCCTTGTCACTACATCATCAACCACGCCGCACCGCTTCCTTATCACACTGTTCCTCACTTTGTCTATCCGTTTCACTCCAGTTATACTTCTCAGGCTTCTCATCTCCACGGCATTAATTCTACTTTCATGTTTCTTCTGCCATACCCAACATTCACTCCCATACATCAGTGTGGGGATCAACACGCCTCTATGCGCAGCCAGTCGTGCTCTTTGTGATACGTTCCGGCTATTCATAAAGTTATGAAGTTACCCATTCACTTGATTCCCTTACAAAACTCTTCTATCAATATCACCATCACAATTGCCATCTCTCGTAAACTGTGAACCCAGATGTACAAATTCTTTGACTTTTTGTCCTCAAATCACAAGGTTTGTCATACATTCTTCTCTTTCAAAAACTATTACTTTCGTCTTGCTTACATCCACTTTAATTCCTTTGCCTGTTAACGCACCATGCACCATGTCAACCATCGCTTGCAACGCCCTCTCCGATGATGATAATAAAACTTGATCATCAGCGTATAGGAGGCACTAGACGGTCAACTCATTCATTCTTAGTCCATACTCACAATCTTTCAAATCTTTCAAGCAATTGTCTATAAATAGGTTAAACAGCCACGGCGAGGCCACACATCCCTGTCTAACTTCCTTCTGGATGCTGAACCAGTCTGAGTAAGCCCCGTTTATCCTGACGCAAGCTCTACAACCCTCATAAATTGATTTCAGTGCTCGTATCAGCTCGCTGTTTACCCCACAAGCAGACAATTCGTTCCACGCCACTCTGCCATAGGCCTTTTCCAAATCTACGAGAGCGCAATAGACCTTTTGTCTATGTGCCAAACAT
Source organism: Troides aeacus (assembly GCA_033220335.2). Lineage (NCBI taxonomy): Eukaryota > Metazoa > Arthropoda > Insecta > Lepidoptera > Papilionidae > Troides > Troides aeacus. Next base: position 10,217,765 of record CM067288.1, read on the forward strand.
TTTTCGGTTATGCTACGTAAGGAAAAGACCTGGTCCATGCATCCCATTCCACTTCTAAACCCTGCTTGTACATCCCAAATCTTCTCTTCAGTTTCATTCATCACTCTTTTAATCAGTATCGCGCACAGTTAGCCGACGACGCTCAGTAAGCTAACAAAATAATAACAGTTATAAATGTATTTTGTGAATTTCTAGATTATATTTGTGTTTAGATTAAAAGTTATCTAATTAATAGCTTAGTGTACGGTTAGCTGTTAATGGTAATTATTAGATAATATATTAGTTGTTTAGGATATGATGAAATTGCCGTAGCCTTCATAGACTCGTGGCCCCAACAAAGATTTAAAAAAATATATTATTGAAGTTAAATTCCACGTGTATACACATACGAGTGCAATTATCTGCTTTGTTTTTCTTTCGATTTTTTGAAGTTTAACTTTGTTTTTGACATATTAAATCTAAACTCCAGTACGCTCAATATTTCTGTCAGTGCGCACCTCGAATCCTCGCTCAGAGCATCCGTATTACTTCATATCGAGCTCCTCCCACTTGGTCCTCTTCCAAATTATTGCGTCGGTGGGGCGACCAATGGGAGAAGGCCCTCTATCCCCCCTACAACCCCGCGGCGGTCCGCTCGGCCAATCGCAAGCGAGGTGCCGCTGCCCACGCGCATGACTCCGGTCGCAGTTCCGTTAGCGACTTCTCCTTCTGTTTAAAATTAATATAATAATTATATCATCAGGATAATATAGTACGGGCGCGATACAATAACATTTGATGAATATTTGAAGGTTAATGTCATAAATTGTAATCGCTTATCTCAAAAACTGGATGACGTTGGATAGAATTTTATTATCACGTTTACCTAACTACCCACCAGATGTATGAACATCTATTTCGTTCAATTTACAGCGCGAAATGCTACTTCATGTATGATATGTATATGATATCATCAACTAGGATCTGTATCGAGATGTCTCAGGAGTGCTCCCGCGGTGTACTCTTTGCATAAGAAATACGTTCAATAACTCAAACGATGGACCCTTATCGGGTCAAGAATACAAAATGGCGTTTCGATTAATAGACAGTTTTATATATAATTTGGTAAGTTGCCAAGCCGCTGCCACTCGCCGCCGCCGCAGTGCCAAAAGCTGCAACGCGCTGAATGCAGCTGCAGATATTGCACCGCGCCCGCCCTCGCCTCGCGCAACTCACCACCACTTTATTTGGCAACAAGAGAGCTACTACTCCTGTCATCTATTTTTTTTAGGGGCTGACATCTTTGAAATATACCGCGATTCTAAAAAGAAGTCATAGCTTTGTGGGATTTATACTCACTGAAATACTCTCCGTGGCTTACTTCAGTGTGTCGGGAGAGACTACAGCAACGTACCCGTGCACTTTGGCCTAATACTTTATAAGGAATGGTTCTTAGCACCCTCGCTGTGCTATAAAAATTAAACCTCCAAGGTGACATGATCCGCAAACCTAAAAATCTATTCTTGTTAGCTTGCGACTACAGGACTGCGGCCTGTGCCACCTAGACGCCTAGAGCGTATCCAACGGCCAGCATTCTGCACCACATTGCGCCCTCGCCATTTGAGTCCCCATTGATGCGATCACCTACTTCTAAGTGCTATTCAAAAGCAGTATTACTTAGTGATGATGTATTCCACGTGCCGCTTATTTGAAATTCCTATAGAAATCACTTTTTGCATATATGTATTAAAACTTAGAATGGGACAATATATTTTTCTTTATTCCCGTACGAAATCGCAGCAGTATGTAGTGTTTGTTTTGATTTTAATCAAATAAACAAATAATTTCTAATGCAAACATCAAACATTAATGTAAACATTTAGTTTTTCCAATTACGCGTCCGATTTGATGAATCAGCGAGCGCGTGTGTTCGTGTATAGTTGCGGGAACAAATCTCGTTAGAGCGGAAGCTGCACACCAATCAATAACGGACCGCAGCCTATCAAAAACTATCCGGACGGGTGGTGCTTTAAATCGAGTTGCCTGAACCTCCGCAACACATTCATACACGAGTCTACGTATCACAGCTTATCATCATGCACGTGGCAGACTGCCGCCTGCAGCTCACCGGGATGGCAGGTTCGATTCTATTTTGAGGTCTCGGACGTCCCAATGTAATGGAAACAAAATTTTTCCTACTTATCTTTTCTTCAAATTGATTCCATTTAGCCGATTCTCTTTTCATTGTGTGGAGTACAACCGGAAGTGAAACTTAAAAGGAAATAGGAAATTTTGCTTAAAAAAGTCTGAAGCATCTTTTTCTTTAGTCTCTTTACCGTAGGTTGGTATTGGAAAGAGATAAACAATTTTAAACCACTAAAATAAATGAGGGGTGCAAGGGTTCCCGCACAACAACTCACGGTATTCGAGCCTTCCTTGCCTGCTCCTGGTGCACCCTGCTAATCAACAAACAAGGCTCAGGTTCCCACCAACCCGCATTGGGCTAGTGTGGTGGGCAAAGATCCAAATTGTCCCATATGGATCCCAACCCGTTGGGGGGAATTTTGAGGGAGGCCTATTTCCAGTAGTGCAGATAATGATGGTGATGAAAATTAATTAAAAATAAAAGATAGGTAAGAAAAAACCTTACTATCATTGAAACTACTTCCTGTGTAATCCCGGAACAGAGAGCCAGGGATTTGTGAAGGCAGCCAACGCTTTACAGCACATCCGGCAACAGGTTAAGTAAACGCGGTTTATTCACTGAAACTTTTAACTTTAAGTTAGTCTCAAATAAATCGAGAGGTACGATGTTCTTTCTGCTCTTACTTAAAAATAAATATAACCCATTGAAGCTTGCTCAGGTCCTATCTATTTCCGGTAAGGAAGTCTGCGTCTGCACTTCAGAATATTCAGCTTACGCTTGCGTCTGTGCTGGTTGCCGGATCCGGAACTATATTTCCTTTTATTTTTATATATGTATATGTATAATTTCTTTTGGTTCTTAAACGAATCCTTTGTTGTTTCGAGAGCTTTGAGGGAGGATGAATAATATAAAATTGCTGTAGCGATTAGTTCTGTGACCACTTGTTTTGCGGTGTATATTTATGAGATGGTTTAATTAATAAATTCTATAGGTTTCATTGTAACTTGAATTGTAAAATTCAGAACTGGGAAAAGTAAATATATTATCAGGAGTAGGCAGTCCTTCTTTAAAAGGGAATATTCCGTTCATTACCTAATTTTTACCATATCCTCACAACTGTTACATGATCATTAAAAAACCAACAACCTGAAAATGAAACAAAATAGTAAAGTTATGTTAGAGACAAGTTAAAAAGCTTCGGTTTACAGAGTCCGTTGCTTAAAGACCATGGTCATTATGAGAGGCGTTAAGTTTAGTTACAGTAATCGCCACCGTCCAGACTTTCTAAACAAAAAAAAAACTTTTCCCTTCTGCGGTTGACGGATGCTGTTGATGAAAGGAGGCAGCGATAGATCCTGACTGCGTGAGGTGGTGGGGGTGCAGAGGCGGGAGGTCTTCGATGAATAATTGTTAGATTAACGGGGCTTACTCGTCGGACGCCGCCGCCGTCAGCGTCGCCCTCGGCGGAGCAGCGCGCGGGCGCTAGTGACGCCCCTACATGCTATCGACATTCGTTTTTATATAATAAAAAGACGGATGTAGTTCCGTTATTCATACAACCGGTAGTAAACGATGGACTCGCTTATAACAACGAATTAAAATATTTACACTGCATCGTTATAACTCGTTACCCTCTAATTTCACTATTAATACAAACAGCTGTTATGTCATCCATTATAAATGGTATTTAGGAGCAGAGCCAAGTAGAACGTCGGCTTTTATAGAATAGTAGCATTTTTGAAGAAGTTCGTGATGGAGATAATAGCTACAACAATTGTTTTTAAATTAAATCTAAATTTCCTTACCTCAGGCTAGATAAATATCATCTGTGCTTTTAGCGTCAAGAAATACAGTCTTTGAGTATTCATAGACAATTCCACTGTTGTCTGCCGCTGACTCCGGTTCAGCCGAAACGTACAGCATACAGCATGCAGCACAACGCACCGCCTGAGGGTTCAGACCACATTTCAACAATACTCTTACAACGTCAGCACCAACATAAATGTTGTTATTAGTAACCATTTCACTACCTATACGTTGATTGTATTGTATATTTAGGATGATCAGGATTTTTACTAGTGGTAGGCAGGTCTCTGTTGATGAAGACCGTCTAGGTAAGTACCACCGCAGGCGCGAAACAGCACTGTGCAAACATTACTGTGTTCCGGTTTAAATGACGTAGCTAGTGTATTTACTTGGGTAACGAGACGCAATACGTTATATCAAGACCGAGAGCGCAATGTGGTGGTGTGCATCACATCCTAACTAGCTCTATGTCGTTATGGGCGGCGGTATCACTTACTATCAAGTGAACGTCCCGCTCGTCTCGTCATTTAACCTATCAGAATATTTTTTAGGTTAAATCAGTATTATTATCACAACGATACAAAACTCTGAATGCGGCAGCTCCTTCTGGTGGGAAGTTACAACAAAGTGGATAGCGGACATAAATATGTGTGTATATTTAGTATGATATAATGACAAATATTAGTTTAACAACAATTGTTAAGCAGATGTATCGCAGGCGGCGGCGCTGCCGTCACGTCCCTGGCCGTCAGAGCCCGCACTAATAGGGTCGTGTTGGCTGATCCGCGAACAAAGCGACGCACGGCGCTCATATCGATTGCCTGCGCGCCTGTCACTCGGTGTGCCCGTGTGCTGCCTGTGTGCCTGTGTGCCTGTGTGCTTGTGTGCCTGTGTGCCCGTGTGCCTGAGTGCCCGTGTGCAGGCTGTGCAACAAGACCTCTGCCTTAACTGATATAATAGATTCAATCAAAGGCACTGTGTAATCATCTCCTTTCTTCACTTCCTCATCCGTACTAACTATGCAGTATACTCGGGTGTCCACGTGTGCAATGCGAAAAATCCATAGTATTGAAATTATACAAATATATACATACGATCACAAGCGTTGCTCAACAGGACAGATTCCATACCTTATGTAAATCTTCCTCTTTCATCACTACCAAATAGATAATTACATTCTGTATTCGTAGTTATTGCATTTTCTTCGCCGGAGGTCTAAGTAGTTTCTAAATGTTGCAGTCAGATGATACAATATAAAATATGCAAACCCTCACAAGAGGTGACATTTTCGTAAGCCCGTGTTTCGTGTTAGGCCGTCTTCAAAACTATCCCGCACCGATGTCCGATGAAAACGGTGGAACAGCAATCGATCTGTGCGCGTGCGATAGTGACCTCTGCTCCGTTCGTTATAAAATCTATTTTGCTCTAAACTGCATTTCGAGCCGCTCTGTGCCGGCGCGCGGCGCACCGGCGGCAACATGGAAAGGGAATTACGAGTGACTCGGGAGAGAACAGCTTCCGTTGTATATCCCGAATTTCTCTATTATTAATACAATATTTTCCATACACATTCCGCTCTCACGGCGGTCGACAAACATCTATAGGAGAGGTCACACAATAACTGCAAACAGACGGTGCCGGTGGTGGATCTTTTCAGCCCTCATACCCCGGGGTATACAAATAACTATCAATATATTTTGTTTGCGTTGAATGATTCTAATATTGTAAATATGTTATATATATATATATATATATTAAATCTTATTTGGGCATACACAATTAAATCAAACGTAATGTCTCTTTATGTCAAAAAACATTTATTCCAAGTTTTACTATAATTAACTTTATTAAGTCTATTTGAAATGGTGGTAAAGGACAATAAGTCAGCTGATAGTGAAACCCGCTAGAAAATTCTGGCTTACCGTTACCGTGTCGCGGGTGGGTTGGAACATGGCGGGGATGTTGGATTGACGGTAGAGTTACAATGTGATGGTGGTAATTAGACAGAAGGATTGTAAATAAACCTACAATACAGGATATGTATCCCGCAAGGACTTTATAATACTTATATAAGTGTGATTATTAGCGTCTTGCGTCGCTGTACTGCGTTACGTCCGGGAATTAATCACCTGTAATGCAATCCTCGATCATTAACACAAACGGAAGCGGGCGCGCGGGGCGCGGGCTGACCTGCCCCCCGTGCTCCGTATCGATCCTTCGCAAATGCATTAGTTGCCTAGGTATTGCCTAAATCGACGCGATTGATGATCTGTGCCCGTAACAATGCACCGGTGCACCCGGTGCGGCGGGTCGTTGATCTTGGGCGGTTATACTAATATGTACATCATACATAAGTATTATATATACAATGAATATATATTAGAATAGGTATTGTCAAGTATGTATATATATATACACAAGTGTTTTTATTGTTATATATACAGGACATCTGATCTATTTAACCGAATAGTCTTAACTAAAGATCCTGTCCAATAATCACACGGGTTACTTCCGGCCGTAAAGATGATTAGCATTCCTCCAATATAATTAACATTTAACTGTTTTAGCTTTCAGATGTCTTTTTGTTCTTATCAGCCGGTTGACGCCCACTGCTGGGCATGGGCCTCCCTCAAAGATCGTCATTGAGAGGGAGATGGTATAGGCTTCTTAACTACAGGTTATCTCTGGATGTGTATGTAGATAAATAAAATGCACATGCTGTGCCAAATACGACAAAGTCCACTCAACACCAATTTTGTTTGAGAAGTTAATAGTTCATTACTCTTGCTACTGCACCTCTGATCCACGTGGACGACGGGGTGGCTATATATTCATGGAATTTCCTCTCTTTACACATAAACTAGGTTTACCACCATGGTAGCTCCTCATCGTAAGCCGACAACACATGTGCCTCCATCAGATACCTCCACACTGATGCGCCTCGCGTTGCTGGCCTGCAGAAATATCCTGCCCCCATTACAATTCAGCAGATCATCTAACCGCCGCGGGGAAGATTTTTTTATTTTTGGTTTCGGGGGGAAAATCTTCGAAATATACCCTGCTTCTAAAGGGAAAATTACAGTTATGTGAGATTTTATCTCAATAAAACCTACACGGTGGTCTGCACCAGTGCATTCGGAGAGGCTCCGGGATCTCTTACAGAACGCACCGGTGCACCTGCACACGTTGTGTTACACGGCTCCGAGGAGGGGCCTAACGCTCGTAGGTAGTTTCGCTTGTTGAGCGATAAGGGCTCCTAATCTCAAGGCTCGCGGAAGTCCTAGACACTTTCAGTCATGTTCTACGACAGGCAGGCCTTACCTTATTTCTATTCTTACTATCCTGAGATTACAGCGCTGAATCGCATGGAAGACCTGCCAGCACTACAGCGATGGGTAGTGCGTGCAATGGCTCGGTGTAGCGCTGTGTGTCCGCCGCGGGCTGCCGGTTCTATACGCGGATGATTAACAGGTACAGCCGTAGACACGGCCGTGCAATTAGCGGGCTTTGACGTGTCACGCGTAGCGTGGCAGCCGTCCCGCACGCACGCAGGCACGCGCGCACCCTGCCGCCTGTCCCGCTCGTCCCGCCTGTCCCGCGCTAATGCGCAATCAATAATAATTACGTTCGTGTTTGCGAGCGGATTGTGTTGTGCCGTTACGTTAAGACGCGCTGCGGTGACCATACTGGCACTTGCCTACGGACAAACTGCTTGTTATTATGACGTCACTAAATCGTATTTCATAATGGCGGATACAAGTAAATCCATTTGCGCTCGTCCATATAAAATAAAGTAATATGTGTAATTACTTCTGTAATTTCTCTAGGTACTGGCTCTAGCATTTGGCAGCGGAAACGAGTCCGTACCAAACAATATCCGGTACAGGAATAATGTCTTCAATACAATTTCTAAATAAACCGATAGCAACAAGAAATTTAAGATTCGAGTATTTTTTTTGTAATACGGACGTTGCGCTGCTGCTACATGCGACTGAAACGACAACCTCTTTGTGTTGGTTTAGTTGATGTCCCAACACCGAGGTGAATTGAAAACCAAAAAAAATATTCTAATCTGTTCGAGGGTGTAAGGGGTCCAGCAGGACAATTCACGGGACCCAAGCCAACCTCACCTTTGTGGTGCACCGTGTTAATTAACAGACGAGGCCCTGATTCCTACTAACTTGCATTAGAACAGCGTGGTGGGTAATGGCCCAAATACCCCCATATAAACCCCTACAAACTGGGAGGTCTTTGGGGGAGGCCTATGTCTAGCAGTGGATGTCTATCGGCTGATGATGATGATGCTAATTTGTTCAGTGTTTGGAGTGAACGGTGTGGGTCGAGCAGGGGCTGGGACTGTCCTGCGGCGGCGTGTCTCGTGGCCGCGTGGTCGCCGCGCGTGCGCTGTGACAGCGGGACGGAGTCAAATGTCGCGTGTTAGCCGGATTAATTTGCGAGGCAATTAAGCGGAAGTGGCGCGTGTGTCCGGGCGCCTTGTGCTGGGGATGCTGTGACTAGCTATATCGTAATGATTATACACTGCATTTTTTCTCCATTATCACTACTGCCTGCTTTGTTACATTTTTAGCTTAAGTCATTATACAATTTTCTTGTTATCCATTCTTTTACATTCGAAGCCATTGACTAGATAAGATTGAAATAATCTGAACCCCAAAGGTTTCAAAATCAAGTTGCTCCGTTACTCTTTAAAAAAAAATTAATACACTACATCAGCGCAACGCGTTAGGAAAGGTCGTCACAAAACGCTAACATTCCGCTAACCACATCTACCTATCAAACTGGGATATAGTAGTACATGCATATGCATATGCATACTGTTTAGCGGTAGGAACAGACGCTGCGGTCTCCGCCAATTAACGCTCCATCAAGTCTGATTAATTTGTCTGGCTAATTATTGAGTAGCAACTTAAACAGGCATGTAATTTACGTGGACCGTCTAAGGGTAGTTAATGAGAGGGATGACCTCAAACTTAACCGTTTGTAAGTGAAACTTTCAGTCTATATAAAGATAAATGATTGCTTATTAAGTGTAATTGATAGCAAGAAAGCATCGGTGATCTACAACTCATATATTTAACTTGTCGGAGCTGATCTTGTGATAAGTTATTGTTCAGTTCCTAAGGCTCCACTTAAGGCTGTGGTGTGGTGTGGTTATGTCGGTTTGTCCGTGGACTTGTCATCTCTAAGTAACTGAATATCAATATGGAGATTGATGAGGTCTTCCTAATGATTAGCAATAGAAGCGTGTTCCAATAAACCGAGGAGAGCAAGTAAACTTTACATGTAGGTGTGATATATATATATATATATATATATATATGTGTGTGTGTGTGAATTATAGATTTGTAATAATGGTATAAGTGTATGTATTAAGTATCGATTTAACCATTTGGTGATTGGTATATTGTTACACGAATCAATTATAAGCTTCTTATGGCTTTATACAATGAGTTGAATAAAATGTAACCTTAATTCTGGTGATGTAGACATTTGAAAGCCGTAGCGGCTGTTAAAGTTTATCTGACACTGGGCTCGTGGATCCGGATCCATCGCCTGTTTATACATGTAACCCGGCAGCGGGTTGTTGTTATATACACATACGCACACACACATACACGCACACACGCGCGCGCATGTCGGACAACCACCGCAATCGTTAAACAACCGAAACACGCCGCCCGCTGCGCCGCCCGCTGTATTCACTTAACACACGAAAATAGTAGTTAAGTGGAGCAATAAAATGTAAAGCAAACACCGTCGCCGAGTGCCAGTGAAGCTACCGCCGCGCTGACGGTGAAAACAACTCGTAAACCCGCCACCCGCCACCCGCCACTCACCGTATAATTAAGGCGTCGAACCCCGGACCGGCCGCGCCCGCGCCTACATTCGCTCCAAATATTAAGATGCAACCAGCTATTGTACTCGGAGTGCGCTTTACTTAACTTTAACATTATTCATTACAATCATCATTATCATCAGCCGACAGAAGTCCACTGCTGGACATAGGCCTCATCCAAAGATCTCCACAATGATCGGTCCCGCGACTCTCACCAGATCGTGGGTCCACTTGTGAGAAGCCTCCCAACACCACGTCTGATGGTACGCGGGCTCCACGCGAGGACCTCACTGCTCCATCGGCCGTCGATCCTTCGAGCAGTGTGCTCTGCCCACCGCCACTTAAGTCTAGCAACCTTTTTGTCCATGTCGGGTAACGTAGGTCTTCTGCGTATCTCCGCATTTCTGATTAGATCACGATACACTAAAGTATCATTTGAAGCAGCAACGAGCTGAGGTCCTCACTTTATCATACAACTTCACTGGTACAAATGACAAATATACTATAATCGGTGGAGCACCTAGCTAGGTACTACCGCAGCACCTAGTGCAGCAGACAGACGAAACTGTGCCAACATTACGGTGTTCCGGTTCGGAAGGCGCTGTAGCTAGTGTAATCACTGGGGTAGCGAGACGCAACATGTTAAGTTACAAGGCGAGTACAACGCGGTGCTGTGTATAACAGCCCATCTAGCGCCACGTTGCTATGGATACGTATCACTTACCATCCGGTGAACGTCCGACTCGTCGCTTCGTTTATGTATACGTGTATTGTTAATCTGGAAATATATTAATTACTCTAATTTGACTAACTTGTACGTGTGCTTAGTTACTTAGCCGTTGCGATGGCTGTCGCGTCCGCGGTGTGACGGAGCGGAGCCGCAGTTCTGTGTGACCTCTGCTCAGACCGATGCTGTACCTGACAGTGCTACTCTTGCGTTACATACGTGTGCGCGTGCGTGCGTGCGTGTGCGCGTGTGTGTGTGCGTTCCGCTAACGCAGCATCAATCGAGTGCGAATCAAACCGTGTCGCGTATTAATTTGTCCTCCGGGTGTATCGATTGTGCGCAGGGCTGCCACCTGCAGCAGCACATCAACCAACATTGCACTGCTGGTGGGTCCCTGTTGCCGCACCATGCACCGCGCAACACTTATTACAGCTGAAAAATAGCAGTGCACTACCATCAGTGTGTTTCGACTAAAACAGCACTCTTTAAGTCGAAAATAGCTAGAGTAATGAGACAACGTCGTATGTCCTGAGAGGACGAGGGCCGCGTGTGCGGGGTGCAGTATGTTATCCTCACTAGCGCCATCTTTTCATGCGCATCCGTAGCACTGACTTGTAGGCATTCAGAACGTGGATCCGGGTCCACGAGCCGTGTCAGATGAGCTGTAAAAGCCGTTGTGGCTTCCAGCCCGATCTAAATCAAAAATATAGTCGAGACTTGTAGGTGAACGTGCTTTCGTCTCGTCGCTTCGTAGAAATAAAAAAAAATGTCTTGCTAAATTCACGAGCGTGACATTTATCTGATGGTAAGTGCCTGTCCACGAAGATGCGGCGCTAGAACGATGTACACTGTGTCACAGGTGATCTTTGAAACTGCGCAGTTACACTAGATGCAGGGCCCTTCAATTCGGAAAACAGTAATGTTTGTTAAGTATCATATGGTACAGGAGCTGTGGTTAGACGGCAGTCGCCAGCAGAGACCTACATTGGTGCTATAACATATTTTAAGTGTTGTCCTCGTATTCAAGCAGTAACCAGTAGTCCTGATGAAGTTTCATCGAACTCATCGAGTACCGAGTGAACAACAATTTCGTGAACCTCATCATATCGCGTCGGGACCGGTCCGCGGCGAACGTTCTGTCAAAATCGATGTCGACCTTCAGCTATGATTTTATTAACCATAAAATCATAGCCGAAGGTCAGGTATACAGATACATCAGAATTTCCTTTTTGTGTTATATAAATATCGTGTTACGTATAAATGTTAATTTTGGAATACTCGCGCCTTGCTAAAGTGACTTCACCATTTCATTGGATACACAGTGACGTGCAGCGTGCAGCGTGCAGCGTGCAGCAAGCAATACACTTTCAAAGAGTAAAATATATCTTTCCTTGTACTGCTGCTATATCCAGCCTCACTTAAACATGTCCCCGCCGCCGGCGCTGAGCTCCGCGTCAGCAGCCCTGCGCGCGGCGGCGGTGGCGGCGGCGGCGGCGGCGGCGGCGGCGGGGATCGATCAGCCAGTAATTAACCGTTTGTTAGTCGATACATTTGTGTAATCCCACGCACGCACACGCATATATACATATACACACACACACACAACACAACTGGGATTACGTTACCGCGAGTACGTTCGCTGTAGCGGGAGCTGCTGTAACAACCGTCTTGATACAACACACACACACATATATATATATATATATATATAATATAGGGGGACCGGAAAGTAATGTCGTTTCTGCGCATGCCAATACTTGATTGTCATTTGTCAGCTCATTGTTTTGTTCAGAGGCGTACCAAAGACATTGTGAGGTTATAGTGATTTCTTTACTTATAGACAATTGAATTACAATTTTTTTTTGTAATTTTGGGTAAAATGGCCAGCCAAATACCAGAAGAGGTACACATCCGGCATTGCATGCTCTTTGAGTTTCGCAAGGGAAATAACGCAACAGTTGCTACCAAAAACATTTGCGATGTTTATCCAAATGCACTGGACATTCGTAAATGCCAAAGGTGGTTTTCCAAGTTCAAATCGGGTAATTTTGATCTTTCCGACTCGTATCGATCAGGAAGACCATCAGCGTTAGACAACGACGTGTTAAGGGCGGAAGTGGAAGCAAATCCGTGTCAGACGATCGAGGAATTGTCAAACAGTCTCAACAAACCTTGGTCGACCATCCAAGAACATTTGAAGCAGATTGGAAAAGTAAGCAGAGCAGGTGTTTGGGTCCCGCATAATCTGTCCGAACAGAATAAGGCTAACCGATCAATCACATGCAACTTATTGCTTCAACGACACAACACAGAAGCGTTTTTTGATCGCTTGATCACAGGAGATGAGAAATGGGTCCTGTATGATAACCCAAAACGCAAAAGGCAGTGGCTCTCTCCAAATGAAATCCCTCGGAGTACTGCTAAGCCAGGTTTACACCCCAAAAAAGCGCTTTTGTGTGTTTGGTGGAGTATTCGCGGCATTGTTCATTTTGAATTACTGAAACCTGGAGAAACTGTTACTGCAGACCTCTACAGCGAACAATTGCAGCGAGTCAATCAATCTTTAATTGAAAAGTGGCCAGCGATTGTCAACCGAAAAGGCGTCATTCTCCAACATGACAATGCAAGACCGCACTGCGCAAGGCGAACTCTAGAAAAAATTAATGAATTGGGGTGGGAGGTGCTGCCTCATCCACCATATTCGCCCGATGTTGCACCATCGGATTTCCACTTATTCCGAGCGCTGCAACACTTTTTAAGTGGCAAAACATTTGCAAATTTGGATGATATCCAAAATGCCATCTCTAGATATTTTGCCGAAAAACCAATTAATTTTTATCGATCAGGGATTGAAAATTTACTCACTAGATGGCAAAAGGTTATTGACAATGATGGGGAATACATCATTGATTAAAAATAAAGACTCGTTAAAAATGTATGTGTTTGTATTTAGCGTAAGAAAACGACATTACTTTCCGGTCCCCCCAATATATATATATATATATATATATATATATACACGTATATATGTATATATTTATTAACTAATTCATACACATATACTGGTAGTGCCTCTTGCTGGAGACCATTCACGGATAGTATCCAATGTTCTGTGTGGAGGGAAATGTTAACGTTGACGTTTCGTGGTATAACAACAGAACTTGCAACACCAGCGACAGCGCAGGTGCGTCAGCACTGTTTACTGCAGACTGGACCGTAACTCATGAGCGCGTGCTTGCTGCACCTGCTGTATTCTATTTATTTGTTATATTATATTTCCCGGATATTGTTATTCACTGCTCTACCCTATCCTGCTACTTACAACATTTACTTGCACCACATTCGCTACTAATTTATATATATATATATATATATATATTCCTAACATTATTTCTTTTCATTTATTTATTTTGTCTCCATATCCATTTGCATAAAGTGACATTTATCCTTATTTCTATTGCTTACTCTGTCGCACATTTTTTTTTTTTTTTTTTTTATTCTATTTTAAGCCATACACCATTTAGCGATTAATACCATTTAGCCATACACATTTAGATAATGCAAAAAGTGATAATAAATAAATACTACTGTCGCACATTGTTAAGCAACAATTTATAAACTTACTTCTAACTAGATTTTTACTATTCCGGGTACACTGGCTGTATCTATTATCAAGCCTGTCTCCAGCTTAACGTGGTACCTCAAGCATCCGTGTACAGGACACTCCGTCGGCGAACGAGGAACCGTTTCCTCCGCGGCGTCATCACATTTGAACGAGGTGCAGGGCTCTCCCGACATGTGAAACAGTTCAAGTATTCGGAGAACGCGCCGTGGCCAGTGAACACCTGGGTTAACTGCCCCGTTGGCCGGACCTTCCTTATTAACTGATGTGCCTCAGCTGCGTTCGGGGAAGCGACTCGGTGACGGCCGCGGTGCTGCCCTCGCTGTATCGGGCGCTCCATTTAGCATGTGCTGCTGCACCTGTTATATCGATTGAATTTATCTTAACTTTAATTTATTACGTTCCAGGTGAAAATATGGTTCCAAAACAGAAGAACGAAATGGAAGAAGAAAGACAACGTGTCCAACGCCGAAGTCGCAGAAATCAAACAGCAGAACAAGCCCGGCGCCGAGGAGAAGAAACCGGACGACGCTAAGGAGGATCCGTTGGCACTGGACATGTCCAAGAAGAACTGCAACAAGATCCTGAGCGACAAGTTGAAAAGTACAAAGCAAGCGCCGAGCCCGAAGCCGCGGCGCGTCGAGAAGGGGGTGGTGCTGGAGAGCATATGCGACGTGAACGACATAGAGAGTAGGATATCGATAACTAAAATAACGAACAAACTGTCGGGGGCCGAGCTCGGGGAGGCCAAGGTCTCGGTGAGGAGCTTCAGCCCCGAGGAGGTGAAAGACTTGAAGTTCGACAGCCTGAGCAGGGACGTCGAGATGTGAGCCGGGCACGTGCAGCGCGGCGCGGACCTGGCGCGGTGTGGTGCGGTGCTGCCACCGGCTGCAGCGGCACCGGCACCGGCACCGGCACTGTCACACAGTAATGTTTGTACACTTACTGCTCGACGGTAGAAACAGGCGCTGCAGTTTGATAACTGCCCAGAACTGTCTCCGGGAACAGGGTGCCGCCACCAATTCCTTCCGACTGTTTCAATAAAGACTACCGTGTTTGTTGTTGGGTACACTCCCCACCTCCCCGCCCCACCTCTTTACAATTGTTTACACACGCACGCGAGCGGAAGGTCCCGCTCGTGAGGAGGCGCGAGGATACAGATCCAGTGCTGCGACGGCGGGTCCGTGATTGCGGGTGCCGGTGGAGCTGGTGCCGGTCGGGCCGGTGCACCGGCGACCGGACGCACCCGCACCAGCAGCAGCACCAGCACCAGCACCCCTCTGTATATATATGATATTGATATTGAAACGGATTATTTTGTAATTCACTCGTTCAGCTCCACTTCCTGTCTCCTGACGTTCAGTTCGCGGTTTTCTAATTTTGATGTTCACTTGTTGGCCGCATGCGTCAGATGTTCACTTTACTGCGACTCCTTCCTTTCATTATTACTACTCGCCTAACAAACAGTAAAATACTCCTCTGATCTTGTTTCACTGTCCCCGCTCATCTTTTCTTGCCCGCGTCCGGTCGCGTGTCAGAATTGAGTCGACCTGGATGATTGTCCATTGCTCAAGTTTTGTAATGACTATTTTCATTAACTTAACAGGACTTAATAAAATACTTTAGTTACTTACTATTGTGCGGTTCACGTAGTACTTTTACTTATTTGATTTCTCCTTTAAATAGGATATTTAAAAATCGTTACAACAGACATGCAACAGGACGAGCCGAAGCTGGAGCTGTTCCCGCGATCAGTTCGCACTAACCTGTCTACTGCAAACCTTTATTTATAACTTTGTAGTTATCGATTTTTCTTGACTGAAACAATCAGCAGCTTTCGTCAGCTCCAGAAATCTACGGATTTAAAATTTGAACTCCCCGCGCCGGCCGCCCGTGCACCGTGCACCGTGCACCGTGCACCGATTGCTCGTAAACCTTTATAACTCTCCACAATAACTCATGTACAGTTTTTTAAATTATTATACAGATTAAAGAGAAATTACTTGGTAACAGTCGGGACGCTGGTGTCTCCTGATTCATTGCCTTCGCCCGCAGGAGGTACACGCGTACACGCGTACACGCATGCAATAAAGGAAGCGAGCTGCGACGGCCGCGGAACAGCTCCACGGGCCCGCCGACGTTTGATACGGGCGGACAGCGTGTCTGCTTATTCAATACCTCTTGTGTCCATTACATAGCATGCGTATGCGTTGAGAGATTCATTTGTGCAATAAACGTCCTAATAGTGTATATACATAGGTACTTATATCGCTTGCTCTGCTCTTGCGCGCGCCGGCCGCTCCCCGCCGCTCCCCGCCGCTCCCCGCCGCTCCCCGCCGCTCCCCGCCGCCAGCCGCGGCCCGGTGCAAGCACCGACGAGTATACGAATTACTTTAAACTTAGTTAAGTGACGTAATTGTGGGGTAACGTTTTATTGTCAAGTTGTATAAAACAAAGTATTATTTTTTACTAGATTTAAAGATATGTTTTCTATTAAATATTACTTGAATGCCGCCACCGCGACACATCATTGGGTCACTTTGCGCGACAACTGTATCGGATCCTCAGCAGATCACGTTATTGAATATTTCCTCAAGCAAAAAGTTAACAGTCTCCGTGGCGCTAACCTTTTAACACGGAGTACCTTGGTTCAATTCTGTGGCCATGTGTTGTGGGATTTGGTTACTGGTAGAACGTTCAGGCCTTGGTGGACCCACCCTTACATTGCGAACGCATCGCCCCGCGTTGCGCTTTGGTACACAACAATGTTATTTTATTATATAATTTGAAACCGTTTGATGTTGATGTGGTTTATCACATGGTAGTTAAAAATTAAAACGATTCACAGTACACTTCATTATTTACTGTATTGTACAAATAACAGAAAACGGGATGGTTGTAGTTCAGTCAATGTGTTGTTGTTATATGACAAGTTGAACCGGAAGCCTCGTTAACGGACGTTCAATAATTGTGCGGTGGTGTTGCTGGTGAACAGTATGTCTGCGAGTTGTGCTTCATTTCATTGTTATTGAGTAATGTTCATTGATTTAACGGTCCGCCCGGTGTGTCGAGAGCTCGGATGAAAACAATAGAATATTGTTCACAACGTATATCAGCAACGATGTACAAGTAAAGATCAACTCGCTTTTAAACTCGATAGATAATTAACTATGTTATAGTTCATGTTAAGTGGTTGTTGTTATGTCGGTAAAGCACAAACGCAGATTATGTAAATAAATGAAAACGTGCAAAGGATGATACAAATACTCCTCCGGTACAAATTCATTGTATTCATTGTGACAACTCTGCTAAGAATGGTATTTATACAGTGCAACGCGTTAGTTAGAGCTTGTGTAAACATCCTCTATTATATACTCTACTATCAAAATACGTAAGTTTACAGCAGGCACTGCATGACACACACACACACAAAACTGAAAGGAAACTGTAAATTTTAAGTTTTGCTTTTCTTATCTTTTGGATTGCTTCCTGTAGCTTGTAAGTGAAATTGTAAATTTTTCTATTAGATAACGACATGAAACTAGTTTTTGGAAGTTTTGAAAAGCGCATCGATACTGACGTAGCTTTAGAAGGACAAAGCCAACGGAATGAAAATAAATAGTTTTCCATAAAACAACTCGTTTACTTTTTAACCCGGATATGCTCGTGTCAATTACAACTGAAGACAACGCCAACATTCTATTGGTAAGTAGGACCCTTTGCTTTGCCATAATGTGTAACCTAAGGACCTTTATGCGTTTTATGGCCAGAATGTTATTTATAACTAGTTTAAAGTTACACTTGTTATACCATATTCCGCATAGGTCAAGTGGCACTAGAAAATGTATAAAAAGATTTTCAGGCGCAGCGCACTAAACGCCACAATTCTGTGTAAACTAGATTATTAGTACAGTTACAGCGCCATCTGTGGAAAGAGAAAACTTGCGCCTTTCAGATAATTTATTTGAAGAAAATTGAGCAAACGTGTTGATCTTTGTATAAACAGCAACAGATATTACATAGACATCCCCTGATCCATAAATGTCTCTTTATTCTTATATTCGCCACGGGCTACACTGATATTAAACAGGCATTATTAATTTAAGAATATTATAGTCAACACAAATATAAGTATAATAAATAGATAACGGATCTGTTAACAACGTAATTTAAAAATTATTTTTTAAAAACTGATTCAAAGTGCCATCTATTAGGCAAGTGAATTGACAAACAAACGCGTTAATAGTGGAACAGTTACGTTTAGCGCCATCTAGTGATTGAAAGCCAAACATTGATAAACAGTTGTGTTTAACATGCAGTTACAATCACATGGAAGATAATCAAGTGACAAATTTAAGAAATCATACATTTTTATGTTAGGTGTTTTCATGGGTTTAAAATTTATATCTTTTCAGACATCCTAATATAGTATCAAAGTAATGCAATAGATGTCGCTCCTTGACTTTCAGATGTTTGGCAACCATTTTTCCTTATAGATCAACATGTGTAAAAGCATGACTAAATCGAGTTTATTTATAGCTATGAGGATTTCCTACATTGCATGCTTTGTATTACTATTACTAAACAAGAAACAAATAAATACAATACAATTTTATACCGTACTAAATGTATAAATAATAACGATGTATCAAATAAAAAATGCGATAATAAAATTCATTTGTGGTGGGTAACATATTCTGAAGTTACAAAAAATTTATTTGCTGCAGTGCCGATGTGGCGGCTCTTACTACCCTTAAGGGGTTTTGTATGTAGATGTTGCCAACTATATGTTGTCTATCTTATCCAATAGATTAATAACTCGATCTGGAATCGAGATAAAATTAATGGATGTACTGCAAGAATACTATGAATTATTTTAAATAAGAAAGGAAACTTGTGGCATTTCTCACATCAATAAAAACACGTTCCTATAACGCGTAACAGTTTGTGCCACAACTTTATAAATCCTAATCCGTAAGTAGTCAGAGTGTAGTGTACCTTGTAGCACGAGCTGCCGGAGAAAGTTCTAAAGTCTAAAAGTGGATATTTGTTACGTATTGGAACCTTGCACACTACACACTGCTGAGAGCCGCCGCACACCACTCGCACAGCGCTCGTACAGCGCTCGTACAGCGCTCGCACACCGCTCGTACAGCGCTCGCACACCGCTCGCACACCGCTCGCACAGCGCTCGTACAGCGCTCGTACAGCGCTCGCACACCGCTCGTACAGCGCTCGCACACCGCTCGCACAGCGCTCGTACAGCGCTCGCACACCGCTCGTACAGCGCTCGCACACCGCTCGCAAACCGCTCGTACAGCGCTCGCACACCGCTCGCACACCGCTCGCACAGCGCTCGTACAGCGCTCGTACGGCGCTCGCACACCGCTCGTACAGCGCTCGCACACCGCTCGCACACCGCTCGTACAGCGCTCGCACACCGCTCGTACAGCGCTCGCACACCGCTCGCACACCGCTCGCACAGCGCTCGTACAGCGCTCGTACAGCGCTCGCACACCGCTCGTACAGCGCTCGCACACCGCTCGCACAGCGCTCGTACAGCGCTCGCACACCGCTCGTACAGCGCTCGCACACCGCTCGCACACCGCTCGTACAGCGCTCGCACACCGCTCGCACACCGCTCGCACAGCGCTCGTACAGCGCTCGTACGGCGCTCGCACACCGCTCGTACAGCGCTCGCACACCGCTCGCACACCGCTCGTACAGCGCTCGCACACCGCTCGTACAGCGCTCATAGAGGGAGCGACGCGGCCTTAACGCAATGATTTGTCGGAGCGGATGTATCAAATGCCGGATGCATCAATTAGCGCAATAATTTCGGGCAAGCAATGGCTCGCTGGCAGGTTGGCATTACCGGGGATTATCTTTGTTATTCGTGTCGCGGGGGTAGCGGCGGGCTGGTGGTGGGTGTGGGGGTGTCGGGGTGTGAGACGGGGGAGGTGAGGGACATTTGTCTCGCGCCTCCGGGATAACGAACCCCGAGTAAACTGTGCTCACTTGTTACTGGTCCCTGCGTACTACAAGTGTTCACGTACTTCAAGGCATACATAGATTGAATTATATCGGACATGTTTCGCGAATCTGTGTCTGATTCTACAACGTGCATGTGTTTACTACTCCCTTGCAATGTATTGCTTCCGGTCGCCGCCTGGACCTGCATCGTGTCATAGCTGTTCTTTCAAGTTTTAATATACATATGTTTTCTATTAATTACATGAGATCATGCATATAAGTTATCAAGAGTGTCTACTGATCTGCGCCAGTGGCTGGCGTCTGCTGCACACGGTGCTTCTCTTTGTGATGTTGTCCATAGATTCATCAAAGCTTCCTAAATGACGTGCACCAGCGAGCTGGCCGCGTTGACGAGGATCCGATGCAAGCGGTAGCGCTTTATTTTATCAGACCTTCTCGCCGCGTGTGAAACTACTTAACATGCAGTAGGGTGACCAGCGCTCGTGGAACGGTGATGATGTTCTTCGCAGTTGGGGTGCAGCAGCGCTAATGCATTAGAACAATATGAATATTATGATATAACAAAAAAAAAACATTTGCTGTATTTATTGATTGAGAACCTGCAGACCGTTTAGTGAGGCACCACAGCAGTGCCTCTTGCAGCCGACAGATAGTACTGTGTTTCGGTTTGAAGGGTGCTCTAGCTAATGAAATTAATGAAACGAACGAGACTAACCGTCTTATGTTTCTAGGTGTCGAACAAAATGTGATGCAGTGTGTATCATTCTAACTAACACCGTGTGATGAGTAAGCGTATCATTTACATATACTCAAGCGGTCTCCTAGGTAAACGTTAATTATGTCCTGTTAATCTTCAATTACAACTTTAAGAACATTGAGATGAAGCTATTTAAAGGCTGTTGTCCAGGATTGCAACCAGACCAGCTCTAAGTTAGTCTTTAACCTTGTAACTGTATCACGGCTCATAGCTAAAGTGTTTCCCAAAGGTTCAGCTTCAAACTTGAGTATATATAATAAAGTTAGCTGCTGCTCCGTGAGCGCATCAAGCGCTGCTGCTCAGGCGCGGCTCTCCGGCGACAGACGAGAGGCTTACCGCCCATAAACTTAATTGTAACAATATAGTGAAGTGTAACGTCCGCCGGCGCGCGGCGCGCTGGTCGCCCTGGCGCGCCGCGACTTGATGACTGATCGCCGCGATTACGCCGCGCCGTCGGATTAGCCCCAATTTTAAATTGTTGATTACTTTCGTACCCCCGCCCCGCCCGCGTCGCCCCCGCACCGCCCCAGCACCGCCCCATAGTCGCCCCCGCGCCTCACATCCGGCTCCGTCTCCGCGCCGTGAATTTCATCAATGACAGGCTGTAAAATTTTTTTTAAAGTCCACGTTAACTTCGCGCGGAGTTTCCGGCGCGGTTCCGGCGCGTCCCCCGGAAGCCGAGCACTGGACTATCCGCTTAAATTGAACACGATGAATATTTCTTCCGCGTCGTTTGCGCGCGCGGGCCGACCGGAAGTGGCACAACGCTCATGAAACTTCGCAACACCGTAAACATGTCCGTTCCCTTAAACTCCGGCTATGTATAATATTATCTAATGTTAATATATACCAAGTAAAACCAATATACGTTTGAATCACACTGCACTGCACTGCACTGCACTGCACTGCACTGCACTGCACTGCACTGCACTGCACGCAGCTATTATCAGACTAGTCCCACCGAAGATCTTTATACCAGACAAATGTCCAGCAGTGGCTACCAGTAGACTTAAATGACGACGATGATGAATTGGTAATTTCATTAATTACAGCGCCTTTTCTACCAAAATAACCCTTATATAGTAAACTTCGAGTTGGCGACAGGCGCAGTGCACCAGCAGCTGCTCGGCCCACAGCTGCCCACCGGTGAGCGCGCACCGACGGCTCAGTGCGGTGCGGTGCTCAAATGCGTGATGATGTTATTTTTCAGCCTCAATAGTTATAACAATATATATATATATATATATATATATATATATATATATATATATATATATATACATATATATATACTCACTCGTATTTGCTATGTCATCATCATCATTATCATCGTCATTATCGGCCGACAGACGCCCACTGCTGGACATGTTTATACGAAGCCGAATTAGAAAACGTTTTCAACTAGTGGACAGCGCTGTGGGCGTGGGGTCGGAGTGGACATCAATGCTGTAATTAAGCGGTGACATATTGAAGTGGAATCGGGAACCGGAAACGAAAATATCTCATTCGAGGGTCCGTCGTTAAACGGCGATTAGCCCCGGGGCGGGGCGCCGGACCGCTTCCGGTAAATCTTGTGCACGGTCCCGCTTAATTAGTTACGTGTGAGGTCACTTCGTTAGTTTATTACTTTTGTAAACATTTGTCAACACGCACACGTACACACGCACACACGCGCACGCGCACGCGCACAGTAATCGCGACAGACGGTCTTAATACTTTTGTTTTAATTTCCCAACTTGTGAATCTTGGACCGGACGAGCGATAGTTGACAGAAGTAAGAGTTACAGCAGAGCGGCAGTTGATAGACGACGACGTTTACATTTGTTATATTCATATAGAAGTATAGCTCTTCGCTAGAAGCAGAACGTCCACCTGCCGATGAGCTGCAGCTCGCGGCGGTGCAGCACGCGGAATGTTGCACAACAACACGGCGCGATCGTCACGCTACAACGAAACTCTCATTCGTACAAGTGTGACAGTTACATTGCAATAGAATATCGGGTTCTTTTTTAACTAGAGAGAGAGAGAGAGAGAGAGAGTGCGTTGGACGATGCGGACTGAATTTTATGAAACGTAAAGGTGTAACGAAAAAGAGCATATGTATACATATATATGTATACATGTTAATAAGCTTCAGACTGTGAGGGAATAAGATAAGGCGCGTATCTGTGTAGTTGCGGTGGCCTAGGGCTATGGTCCGGTCGGGCTAGTGCCCAACACTCTACTAAGAACAATGTGAAGAGAGAGAGAGAGAGAAAAGTAGATTTTTTAATTATACATTATTCTCACGATATCTCTCTCTATTCATCTATCACGAAGAAACTTCGTACAATGAAAGATTATCGATCGATCTCTCTCTCTCTCTTTCCATGTTATCCACCGGCTCAATATATTATTTTTGTTTAATTAAGCAACGGGACGAGCGGGACAATCACTTGATTACAGTCAGGGTGAAATACCCGCCCATAACAACAAGCACTAGTTAGGATGATATATACTGCACCGCATTGCGCTCGTCGCCTTGTCGCGTAAGTTATTAGATCTCGTCTAAACACACTAACTGCAAGGCCCTTTAAACCCGAGCACGGTAATATTTGCACAGTCCTGTTTGTCAGCTGCATTAGGCGGTTTATTTCATGGTCTGTTAGAAGGATTTCGGCCATCTCCCACCAGGCTAGCTCAATGCGGGTTGGTGACAGACAGAGCCTCGTTTGTTGATTAGCAGGATGCACCATGATCAGGTGAGGTTCGCTTGAGTGCCGTGTGCTGATGTTCAGGACCCCCCACATCCATACAACTAATAGAATGTTGCCAGTACAATGAGCTTAATCTGTAATAATTCAGCGCCGCGCGTCACGCCCCGCGCGCAGAGCCCCGCGCGCAGAGCCCCGCGCGCAGAGCCCCGCGATCACGCGACACGCTGCACATCCTCCGCAGCATCAGCAGCCAAATGCCGCCACCGCAGCCTCACCATGTAATGACCATGGGATAAACACACCTTTATAACAAGTCAAATCGACAACAAACCCAACCTACATAACCTTCTGTAATAACTACAACTCTAACACAGTAATGTTTGCGCACTGTTGTTTGTCATTTGTAGTAGACGTTGCGGCGATACTTACGTGCGTGGTTTCTGGCAGAGACAGGGACATAGCGTTAATAAATATATTATCTGTGGAACTAAATATTATTATTAAATTGCACATACACAGTGCGCCGGCGCAGAGCGCAGAGTGCACCGGCGCTCGTTTGTTCACAGAGGGGGCGCAGTTGTTACTCGGCAGATCGTTAGCTAAGACGGGGGCGGCTGTGACGTCAGCACCGATAATCCTGTTTGTTATTCGCAGTCCATCCCATGTGGTACAGGGTCCTGCGACGTAAACGTTACTGGGTAAATGTTTAGCGGCCGTGTCACTGGGGCAGTCCAAACTGGGCCCGTGTCCTGAGATATTTCTATAAAGTATCTGTGTGTGTGCGTATTCTGCAGTTTGATTGTCGCTATGTGCCCAGGGTGCGTGTGTGTGAGCGACTGGCTTTTCAATTTAAAAATTCGCAATAACTGCATTGCATTGTCGTTGCAAATGTGCGCCGGAGCCGCAGTTCTGCGCCGGCCGGGCTCCGCTTGCCCCGCGGTGCCGTTCCTGCGGAGGCTCCGCTTTAATCCCCATTCGGGGTGCACGTCCGTAATCCGATTACGTGTAATGGATACGCGACACTTTTCACACCATTTGTCCCTAAACATTCAATATCCGCGGGACCGCAACGGTGCCCGCGCGCTCGCCGCCGACCCATCCGCAACGTCATAGAGAACAGTTTCCCGTAAACTGCCGGCAAACGGAAGTCTGTATGCGTATAATGTAAAATCCACACAATCGACATCGATACGCATAATGCGATTTCTGACAAATTCCCTGTGACGTCATCGCGACGCACCCACTGACAGCGTCGGGATGGAACCTCCGACGTTCGGTCGGCTGATTTGATCTAATTGTATCATAGATATAATCTGTGTCACTCGTCCCTGACGGGCACCGGCTCCGGCGACGCGCGGCTTCAAGTTATTATATAAATGAAGTATCGGCAGAAAGCGACGCGGCACCTGGCGGGGGGGTGGCCCAACCAATAATTATCAGTGCGATACGGCGCAGATTATACATTTATATGTGATACCTACGTGCCATTTAAATCAATTACTTGTTGATATCTGTTACAAACACGTGAAATGTCTATGACCTTGATACAACACACCAGATGTAGGTGTATGTGAGGCCGCAGCGGGAGCGTGACGCGGTGTCTGGCGCGCGAACTGTCGCAGCCTGGCGGTGTGCACGTCCTGGTTGGCGCAGCGTTGTACTTATCGTCAGGTGAACGTCCTGCATGATATTGTTGTGTGCGTAAAAAGCGTTGACAAGACACGCCAGTGCACCAGTGCACCAGTAAACGTGGACCCTGACTTAATATAATAAAAAAAAATATATAAGTCAATGAGAGGTCCTCCGCGCCGACCCATCCCGCCGCTGATCTGCTTATCATTATAAATTATGTCCAGATTACGGCAATAAAAACTTATTAAATAAATATATTTGTTTACGCGCCGCGCGACCGGAGCCCTGCGCGGAGCCCGGCGCGGAGCCCTGCGCGGAGCCCTGCGCGGAGCCCTGCGCGGAGCCCTGCGCGGAGCCCGGCGCGGAGCCCTGCGCGGAGCCCCGCCGCGCCGGGCTCACATGCAGCTCGCGCGGCTCCAGCGCCGCTGCTGCGAGCTGCACTAAATGCAGAAACACTAACAATAATGCTACTAACACTAAACTTCGAGTATATGCTACTAATGACGCGTCCCACGGCTGAGGACATGGCCGTGCTGCAGCCAACGCGTCGCGAAGCAGGGGCTCTTCTACTTCTACTGCCACCTACCAGCGGGTTGCTGCGGGATCTTGTCGGAGAATCACCAACATGCCTCATAGCCAATATAATAGTTTGGCAAATATCTCACTTCCGCCTTTTTGTCTTTTGAATTTCGCGGCTATGTACAAAGCGCTACAGAGCTCGTATCGGGCAATACTATACATAATTTGAAAGGTCTTGACATAACCTACAAAACGACGCTATGCATAATTAGTTTGGATATTGCGTTCAACAGTTATAGACGTGTAAACATATAGTTCACTAACGCCGAAATTCGCGCTATTTTAAAGTTTTCCTTCGTTAAAGGCAAATCCGCTAGAGAAACGTTCCGTGAGATTAATGGTGTTTTGGGGGATGGTACTCTATCACTTCGAACCGCGGAGGAATGGTTTCGACGATTCAGAGCCGGTGAAAACGACACCATGGATAAGCCAGCCGGCGGAAGACCTGTGACGACAAATACCGATGAAATCATGGACTACATCGAGTTAGACCGGCATGTGGCATCTCGTGACATCGCCCAGGAGATGGGAGTTAGTCACCAAACCATTTTAAACCATCCGCAGAAGGCTGGATACAAAAAAAGCTTGATGTTTGGGTGCCGCATGATTTGACGCAAAAAAACCTTCTGAACCGAATCAACGCCTGCGATATGCTGCTGAAACGGAACGAACTCGACCCATTCTTGAAGCGGATGGTGACTGGCGACCAAAAATGGATCACATACGACAATATCAAGCGAAAACGGTCGTGGTCGAAGGCCGGTGAATCGTCCCAAACAGTGGCCAAGCCGGGATTGACGGCCAGGAAGGTTTTGGCTGTGTGTTTGGTGGGATTGGAAGGGAATCATCCACTATGAGCTGCTCCCATATGGCCAGACGCTTAATTCTACCATCTACTGCGAACAACTGGACCGCTTGAAGCAGGCGATCGACCAGAAGCGTCCAGAATTGGCCAACAGGAAGGGTGTAGTGTTCCACCAGGACAACGCCAGACCACACACTTCGTTGATGACTCGTCAGAAGCTACGGGAGCTCGGATGGGAGGTTTTATCGCATCCACCATATAGCCCGGACATAGCGCCAAGTGATTACCACCTGTTCCTGTCCATGGTGAACGCCCTTGGTGGTGTAAAGTTGAACTCAAAAGAGGCTTGTGAAAAGTGGTTGTCCGAGTTCTTCGCAAATAAGGAGGGGGTCTTCTACGAGGGAGGTATTATGAAGTTGCCGTCTAGATGGAAACAGATTATCGAACAAAACGGCTCATATTTGAACTAAATCCGATCACTGTAACACTTTTTATAAAGCATTGAATAAAGAGCAAAAAAGCGGAAGGGAGATATTTGCCAAACTTATATATATATTCATAAGCTTCTTCCTGTTTACCACCAGGATTCATTTCCACACACTTCAAGGTACTCTTTAACTACTTAAGAGAGATTCACCACAGAAGGTCGCGTGCTGGTGGTAGCAATGTGAGATCATTGACTGCGCTGGTGTTGAACCGTGAGATCTCACACCACCTACGACGCACTCACACATATAAATAAACTAACTTCCAGTATTTACTTTTACATTTTAAATACATATTCATTGTTCCGTCACCTGATGGTAAGTGGTACGCCTGCCCACAACAACATGGGGCTAGTTAGAATGCTGAGATAGATGTGACCTGAGGCAGACTTAAGTTACTGATGAGCAGTAATGTCATTAGCCACAGCGTCCTTCAAACTGGACCATGGTAATGTTTGCACACGACTGCTTGTCGGCTGCAATAGGAGAAAGGAGTCCGTCAAGTTCGTTTGTGCGGTGAGGGCGCGTGGGCGCATGGGCGCGTGGGCGCGTGGGCATGTAGGCCCGGTACGCAGACGCTACCGGTCGCGACACGCGCGGGTCGCCCGACAACGGCTTACTTTAATGCAATAACAACATTTGTCTCCGACGCACGCAGAAGGGGATACAGAAAACTCTTCACGCATGATTATCTTCTTGGTCACAATATGGCCACATTACTGGATGATCGCACTCGCCTCGCACTACTCAGTACATTATTTACTCCTTTGATAAACTGTTTGTTTACTCTATTTTAGTGTACTAAGATTCCATGTAGTGTGTGTGCATTAGATCGTATCGCACAGGCGGCGGGGCCGGCGCCGCGAGCTCAGTATCAGATGAGCTGTAAGAGTAACAACGACAACCAAGCGCTGAACATCATCAGAGAATAGAGATCGTGTTTCCATTACACGTTCACATTTCATTGCAATGTACTAACGCAATGCATCCTTTAAGGAGTTGCTATTTTGAAGGGAAAGTCATATAAAAGGCCGAAGTTAGTTTACGTTTAATGCGCGCTGACCACAGCCGAGCGGTGCGCGGGGCGCGGGGCGCGGGGCGCGGGGCGCGGTGCGCGGGGCGCGGGGCGCGGGGCGCGGGGCGCGGGGCGCGGTGCGCGGTGCGAGGGGCGCGTCAGCTATTTCATTTCATCAACTACGCTGTGAACGTAAGTTTGGTGAACGTATTGAAAGAAGTAGAATTGTTATAAAGAAAATAAGTAGGATATCTCATTAAGGGAGATTAAAAAAGATATCCTTAACAGTCATTAGTTCAGCGTCGGGGAACAGGTAGAGGTGAAGGCGGTAGAGAGGGGAGGAGAGGTGGATTGGCTCAGCGCGGAGCGGGCCGCGCCGAGACCGGCTGAGACGAGCCTGATAAATGAGCGACCATTGTCAGCTACCGGTCTTGGGCGGGAGCGGGAGCGGGAGCGGGAGCGGGGCGCGCCGCACCCGCGCGGGTTCCGTGTCGGTGATAATGAACATGGTCACATATTGAACATGAACTAAGGCAAGTAGTACATTTGATGGTAAGAGACGAGCTTGATCACTATTTTAAGTTTAACAGTAGCGTAACAATTACTTGGTTCTTTGAGACTGAGAAGAAGAAGAAGGAAACATCTGTGGAGCGTTGTCC
This sequence comes from Troides aeacus, assembly GCA_033220335.2. NCBI lineage: Eukaryota > Metazoa > Arthropoda > Insecta > Lepidoptera > Papilionidae > Troides > Troides aeacus. Next base: position 10,246,524 of record CM067288.1, read on the forward strand.
GCATCTGGCACAGCAACCTTCATTCCCAAGCGACGCCTGTATGGTTTGTTGGATTTAACAATCGATACGGATCTCTAGGGCCTATCAAATAAAACAACCCGCGCTTGGCTTTGTCCGTCGGTGCATTAAACGTTCAACTTCCACCTCCAGCTCCATGGAGGTGCTCGCATGCTGTACAGCTTTTGTGTATTGCTTTGTAATCACTTTTTAACTTGACTCATTAGTTAGACTTATTTAATACCTTTTAAGTGATATTACTGATTCAAAGCTGCTGAAAGCGACCATTACCCTTTACCCTGATCTCACATGCCTTCATGTAATCAAGTAAAATAGACTTCTGCCATGGAGCTACCGGCTTGTCCTTAAGGATTTTCATTCAGGTCTAATACTGTCTACATCCAGCAGTTCTCGCGACCAGCCACATATCATCGGCCGACCTTATGTAAGTTACAAGCTGTTAATTACAGATATATGTTTTGTGTCATACAGGTTTTACCATTAGCAATTCTTAATGTTGTATATATACTTCGAACTGGATTATGTCCAGCAGTGGGCGTATATTGGCGGACGATGATGATGATCAGATAAAGATTTATTAATTTATAACTCTGTAATTGAATTTTATAGAAATATCAGTCGCGGCACATGTCTCATGGAGGTAATATTTAGATAGCAATGGTTCCGATAACTTAACTCAACACCGATCAGTAACGGCATCAGCTGGTTGTGATAAGCCGGTGTGGCTATTAACTGCGGCTATTTTTAAGTTCACATATCCACCTTCAGGACATCAAATACATTTTACTTGTATTAAAAACCTTATTAATTAAGATTAATACTACAGTTAGTAACGATGCACATTCTAATGTAGCAGTTACAAATACGGAGCCGACGCTGGGAGCAGGCCCCGCTGTCACAACAACTGATGTTTGCTTTAGCTCACGTGTCCGCGAACGGGCAGGCGCGCGGTACGTACCGACTCACTGACTGACATCCTTAGTGCACTAATTGCAACAAATTAGTGATTTTATATACACTTGACAGTAACGATAATGTCCATGTTCGCTGTAACACTTTACTGCAAAGCATTTATGTGTTGAGATGACAAAGGTAACAAAAGATCAATACACGCACACACAAACACTTATCGCAATGTTTTTTTTTTTCATTATACTAAGCAACGAGGCGGGCGGACCATTCCATTCCATTTGATGATATATATATATATATACCATTAAATTATGATCGTCGCATTAAGGCATGCTGAGTTTCGTTACCCCAGTAATGACGATAGCTACGGCAGCCTTTAAACTAGACCATAGTAATGTTTACATACTATTGTTTCGGAGTTGAAATAACCGCTTAAATGGTACCTATCTAGACCGTATCCGGCCACAGGGACTTCACTCCAATAAAGTGTACTACTAATTTCATGTACATTTGAAGGTACGGTTTGCGGGGTGCGGGGTGCGGGGTGCGTGCGCCGGCGCTGGACGCCGCTGGCTGTCCCATTTAACGCTGTACTGAGCACAAATGCACCGCGTCATCGCAGTAATGGTATCGCACAGCTTCGCTATTAAGTGAACTAAATAGTTTACGGCTCATCCGGCGCTCCGCCATAATAAATTACGCAGCGTTAAGTGTTAAGCGTTAAGCGACAAAAGCGTTGTAATCGTTTTGCAAAATAAAGCTAATTCGACAATATAACGGTGCAGCGGTGCAGCGGTGCAGCGGCGCAGCGGCGCCCGGGCGGGCCTGCGCGCGCGCACAATGACGACCGGCTCGCTCAATGCTCCTGTCACTTTCAAACGATACATTTTTTTTAACGTAAAACGTACTATTTCCTAAATTGAATGCGCGTCCGCACTATTGACGCAGCGAACCGGAAATGCGCCGCAATAAATTGGATAAAAGACGCTTTTTTTCTCCGCCGACTCTGCCCACCTTTTCTAGCGAATGAATGGCCCCATTCATTGACTTCTCCTAAAGTCGCGTAGAATAGTTTTTTTTTCGGATATCACCGGTCACTACTCGACGGCATTAACTCGGTCTGTTTAATGATGTGACTTTGACGTGAAGCTCTTTTCGCGTTTACATTGCACCCTGAGCAGGACCCGAGAAGACAATGAACTAGAGGAAGTACAAGCAGACGAGCTCGACGCCAACAGCAAAATGTACCATAACTGATATAAACAAAAACACAAACAGATATTACTTCTCGAAGGTTTCTGTACATATCGACAGTTTGGTTCCTTTCTATTTTCAACTCGCCGCCCGCTGTAGCGTGAGCTCTGGTGTCGCGACATGTCCGCGCGGGGAACTGTGCCACATTCAAGTCTGTAAGAGATATATAAACCTGGGAGACAGAGGTGGAACATAGATAACCGTTTCACATACTCTTATTGGCAACAATGCTCTGGATCTACATTTATGTTTATTTATAAATGAAACTTTAAGTTACCAAGCAGAGAAAAGAGCTGTGGAAGCATAATTGGATTGTATGAAATGTATGAAAGGAGGAAACTTTATGTTATTTGTATTATTTGATGTTTCTGAAGTCAACGTGATGTTTAAGTTCTCAGGACTGCGATGTTAAACAAATAAATGATCGTTTCGGAATCCAAACTGACGGTCAGCGGAATTGGTCACATCAACACGCACCATTAAGGTTATATTATTTTGGGACTAAGCAGAAACAACTAAAAAAAAAACCCGTCGGCGCAGACAGCACGGCACCGACCCACGGGATCACAAACTGAACTCTATAGGAATACCCTCACATGCATATCAAGGATAATTCCAACAAAATGACGCTTACTGTTTGCGCAGTAAGAGTGGCAACACTCGCACGGGTAAGTTGGCGTCTCGGCCAGTAAGGACAAGCGATTGCCAACTCTACCGCGCGGCAGTAAGGGGGCCGCGGGTGCGCGCAAGGAATGTTATTCATAGGTAATGGATAGGTGCAGGAAGGAAGTCGCAGGTACGTAAGGGCACAATGCGGCCCCGGCAGGGGAGGCTCTGCGGGTTACGATTTATTTGCTCTTTATTTTGCCTGTCGTGTAATTGATCTTATTATACACCGGCGTCCATTATCAACTGACGCTTTTAATTTGTTATTCTATCTGCACGATCGTGCGACGGCGCGACAGCGCGATGGGAACGTCGCGATGCTGAACCAACAATTAGTTGTTATGGGGGGATGTATTGACAAAGCTTTATTTATTAACCGACGAGATGAAGGGGGTTGTCCGTTCGAGAGCATCTTTTCATTTCGATACTTTTTGTTAAACGTAACGCAATAACGCACAATATAGCCTCAAATTGGTTCTGTTAATGAACGCTGAAGCTGTGCACGCCTGGTGATGGCTGTGCTGTCGGCAGGGGCACACAGAGAGTAATATAATTTTACACTAAATAGTTTGAACAAAGGCTACGATCGTTAGTAATATTAAATAGATACACTATTTTCAGTTCATTTTCTTAAGTCGATAGCTGAAACAGCAACGCTGGGTTTGAAGAGGCTCTGTCAACATCCAAACTTTATACGTGTGGTCTTAGAATCCAATCAGACTTTTCAGTGTTACTAGGTAAACGACCTGCTGCTGTACCATGTAACCCCTGGATGCTAGAGAGGTGCGCCAGGATCGTAGCAAGTGGAGAGAGGTGGTCTCTGCCTACCCCACTGGGAACTAGGCGTGATGTATATATGTATGTATGTGTATGTATGTGCTGTACCATGCACAGAGGTTATAAAATATATAATAAGTCTGTACCTATGAAATTGTCGTTCCGCAGTGCCGGCTCCATTTCAAATCAAAATAACTATTGTTTGGCTGAGAATTGTGATTTCAAGTTAATATTATTTTAAAAACATGGAATTCTTTTTTGCAAAAGCAGTCATTTGTTTGTTTATTGATTGGTGTTACATAGTCATCGGATTACAATCTTATTCATCATCGTGGATACGTTAAAAATTCGAGTAATTATGGAATATGAGCACCGTCGTGGCAGCAACGCGGCACAAGCGGCACGAGCGGCACGCAACATCAACAATCTTTACGGAGCTAACACTGCAAACCAACGCACCGCCTGTTATTGGTTTGCTCGCTTCCGTTCTGGAAATTTTGACCTGAAATGAACTTCGCGGTCGTCCGAAGACTTCGGCTGACAATGACGAATTAAAAGCGATTGTAAAAGCTGATGATACACAATCTACGGCTGAATTAGCAGCAGCTTTCGATGTTAGCGTCAAAACAATATTGGTACATATGCATCAAATTGGCAAGGTAAAAAAGCTTGACAAATGTGTGTCCCACGAACTGAATGATCGCCAGCGCGGAGTACGCGTCGAGACACGCCTCGCACTGCTCAGCAGACACACAAATGAAGGAATTATGAACCGCATTGTTACCTGTGATGAAAAATGCATTCTGTTTGATAACCGCAAGCGCTCAGCAAGTTGGTTGGATTCTGGTTCAGCACCTAAACAATGCCCTAAACGAAAACTTACCCCTAGAAAAGTGATGGTTACTGTTTGGTGGTCTAGCGCCGGTGTGATTCATCACAGCTTATTACCAAACTGGTGAGCATTACTGCAGATATGTACTTTGAAGAACTGAACACAATGACGGAGAAGCTGGCACATCTCCAACCAGTATTGGTCAATCGCTCGTCTCCGCTGCTCCTGCACGACAACGCGCGACCTCATACTGCACAGCAGATGGTCTCCAAGTTGCAGGAACTGGGGTTGAAAGCTCTCCGTCATCCACCCTACTCACCAGACCTTGCGCGTACAGACTACTACTTTTTCCAGAATTTGGACAACTTCTTGGCGGTAAAAAAAATCAAAACTCGAGAGGCTGTACAAAATGCCTTTGAAGAATTTATTGCGCCCCGTCCAGCTAATTTCTTTAAGAAGGGCATCAACAAACTGCCACTGCGGTGCCAAAGCTGCATTGAGTGCACGGGTGATTACTTTGATCAATACAAATAAAAATTCGTTTAAATTTTTTCATACAAAACGGCAATTTCATATGTAAAGACCTAATATATGGGTATAATTTTACTTTAACTTACAACGTTTGAAACAATGAAAGGGTGTAAGGTGTGCATGGTGCACCCTGCTTATCAACAAACGTAGGCTGTGGCTCCCGCCAACTAGTATTGGGCCAGCGTGGTGGTAAGAAGCTCAGATCTCCCCATATGAACCCTTACGAACAACAGCTAAAGCTCGGCGAAACCGGACGCTGCGCTGACTGTATGTGGAAATCTTGAGCGAGACCGATGTCCAGCAGTGGATGTCTATCGGCTGATGATGATGATGAAACAATGAAAGAGTGTAAAAATTGTGAATATGTCTTGCTTTAGTTTAAAAAAACTTCGATATAAGATAAAACATTTCGGCGGCAGGCCATTTGTCTTACAGAAAAGCTCTAAGTCCGTAGTGATAGTTAAGATGTTTACATTACACCACTTCGCGTATTCTTCTCTCAGCCAATAGTCGCCGCCCAGCGTCCATCAACACAACTTTGTTGAATTGCCATAACCGATCCAACATTGACGCGACGACTGTTTAACACCAATATATTCTCACTGCCGAATGACTTCGTAAATAACACATGGTCACATTTGTCACTTATTCAGAATTTTTTTTTAATCAATTTAATGTCTAACGACGGCAAGTTCACCTGACGGTGAGTGATACGCCCGCCCATGACAAAGTGCCGCTAGTCGCTAGTCAGGATGATGTACACTGATAATAGGTCTCGTTACCCCAGTAATTACAATAACTACCACGCCCTTCAAACCGGACCACAGTAATGTTTGCACACTGCTGTTTGTCTGTTGCTCCGCTATTAGGTATAACAGAAAATAGTAGGGCATAGTTGCAGAAGACGTTCTCATCTGGTACTCTTACGTTGCTTCACACGCGCTCGCTCGGTGCGCGCGGGCTGACGCGCGAGTGCGAGCGAGACGGCCGCTCGGCGCGCTCGCGCGACCTGCGCGCTAATGATGCCCGTATTATTAATAATTAATATTATAATGTCCGTCCGTCAGGTTTCTGCGCAGGGATGGCCTGTACTCTGTATTATCGATAGAATTAATATATTATATTTTTATACAAATGCGAAGGTAGGCCAGCTCATGCCAGTCTAGTGTACGTGTGGACTAGTGGACTAGTGGACTAGTGTACTAGTGGACTAGTGGACTATACCGTCAACGATTATATCGCTTTATACCAATAGGTAAAGTGTTAATGAAGTGACAGCCTTGAGACTTAAGATGCACAGATTCGCTGTCCGGCTATTTCACCCGCTACAGCATCACGCAACGGAATCGAATAATCTATTAGTTATTCAAATAATTGAATTGAACTAGGTTTTTTAAACTTCTTCATACTTTACATAAGGAATATTTCTTTATTTCGCATAGCGTCAAGACGAGCGAGACGTTCACCTGACGGTATGTGATACGCCCGTCTATAACAACGTGATGCTAATTAGTATGACGCGCGCACAGCACCACGTTGTGCTCGTCACCTTGAGACATGTTGCCCCGTTACCCCAGTAATTCCACTAGCTATAGCGCCCCTAGCGCGGCAGAAGTGAGAGCTGCAAGGATACTTAGACGGTTTCCAGTAACACAGATGTATAAAAGTGTTGTACATATCGATATACAGAGGTGCGGTTAGCCCAGCGCTGGGCGGCTGCCGTCAGCGCTATTTCATATAAAAACTCACGGATAATCCTTTTCGGCTACCGGTTTTCTCACTTTTTTATCGTGTAGGGGCAGCACGCGGCGCGCGGCGGCTCCGTGCGCGGCTCCGTGCGCGGCGCGCGGCGGTTCCGTGCGCGGCCGCACCAGCGCCTGCGCTTTAAAAATAGATTAAGACGAATGGAGTTATTATTGAAAGATTTATTGATGTATTGAGGCTGCGGGCGAGGCTGCGCGCCGGTGATCCGTCACCGGATGCGGCTCGCCGTGCCCTAATGAGCTGCCTGAATTGCCGCGTGGAAGCGTTGCGATTGCGTTACGAGACGCTGGCGATTATTCAACTGTAGTTACACATCATGGAGAAGATGGAGAGATCTCTTATGCTGACTGAGATCGGTTAACCTTTGACTGAAAGGAAGGGTGTCATGAGTTATACGCACGTCAACAGCTCCTGATCCATAGCGAAGTCCGTTGCTGTGGCTAATACCTTTGTGAACTTATTTGGTTGAATAATCTTTAATTTCCTTACGAAAGATTACTGAACAGTTTTTATTATATCATGCCTTGTTTCAGTTTGTATATAAAGAAGGGGTGGGTGGGTGGTGAGGGTGCGTGGGCGCGAATCGAATACTTAATATTCATAGCAATAGGTGTCGACGCGCGTAAGCAGCTTGTCGGAAGCTGTTAACGCAGGCACAGGATTCAATTATGATAATTACATAGATTTACCGACTGCTTTCCATCGATATCTATTTAGGAAATGACTACGCAATTGGAGATATCACAAATTGGTCCCGTCGTGCCCCTTCGGGGCCAGATCCGAAGTTATGGACGAGTATGATAGTTGTCGTGCTCTTGGTTATAAATACGACAGGTTCATACAAAGCACGTAGTTGATTGAAACGAAATGCAGCAAATATAAACAATAACAACGTGTTTGTAAAGTCCACGTGCGGAGCGTGCCGTAGTTGACGTGATAGGGGACGGGACGTACGGAAGTGGCGGCTCCGTGTCGGATGTCGCGCAGGCTGCAGGCTGCAGGCAAGTGGATACTTTCACTTAAACCAACAAGCACTTGTCGCGAGCACACTCCGATCCTGTCACCTCGTGTTATTCCTGTCGCGTCGCGCGCCTGTATCCGTTTCACTTTAAAACTATCAGCGTCAGGAAATAATAAAGCGATCCCGATATCATTCTCGGTTCCACTAAAAAAGCGAGTTGTTGATGCAAGTTGTGAAATGGCAACAACTCCCGTTTTTTACTTACTGTTTGCCGCGCGCCAGCGTCGCCGGTGTTTGTGTAGGATCAATGATTTAGATCCACGATCACATATTATAATACATTTAGTACTTTTACCCACCCCCCTTAACACATGGGTTTTTCTAGATCTTAGAAGCGTGTTTACAGAGCGCTGCGCGTTACATTGACTAATCAAATCATTCCGAGGATGTATGCAGTAACCAGAGTTTATGTTCAGCTCGCTTGGTTCTGTGTCTTTAAAATAGTCAAGAGTGTGTCGGTACTATCGGTTTATTGTCGAAAATTTTCTGTTGTTTAAATTATTGTCTATTATAATATTATTTGGATCTACTTCCGTTCACACGAGTGTCTAACACTCGCTCGGACGCGTTGTTAAGTGCCCATTACACTGCACTTGTTAGAGCATGCTCCTTCAAAATACTATAGGTCAGATAAGTAGACAGCCGGAACTTAGCTTAGGGCTTTAACTAAACTCCAAGACATGTGATACCGTGAGGCCTATGCCCAACAGTGGACGTCTGTCGACTGATGATGATGATCGGACGATCGGGACGTTCAGCTGATAGTAAATGATACGGCTGCCGATAACAATGCGGTGCTAGTTAGGGCGATATATACTGCACTATATTGCGCTCGTCGCCTGAGATATAAGATGTTGAGTTTTGTTACCTCAGTAATTTCACTAGCCATATCGTCTTTTAAACCGGAACACAGTGATGTTTCCCCAGTAATGTTTAGCGGCAAAAGTAGGCGCTGCGGTGGTGCCTGTAACGTAATACGCGGGCGGCGCGGGGGCGGAGCCCTGCCCTCAGCGATGCACAATATATTAACTTTTCAAATTTGCATGGTGTTGAAAACGAGGTGAGGCCCCGTGGGTGTTGATTACATTGCAAATTGATAAGAGACGCAGGATGATCGCCTGACTTGCTACCTGTGCCAGTGGCAGTGGCAGTGGCGGCGACGCTGACCGCTGAGCCGGCGGGCGCGCCAGGGCTCCGCTTTATTGCCGTCCCCACTAACAATAATCTGTCCGTCTGTCGCAACGCGTCATTAAATCGCCATCGCTTGTCGCTCGGACATAAATAACCGCTGGATTTATGTCTGTATAGGTAGATTTTTTTACGTTCGTTGAGTTTACGGCCGGCGGCGGGGCGGTCGCGTCTCCGATGTCCGATGTCCGATGTCCGATGTTTTGATGTCGACGTGATGTAATTAGTAGTTTAACGAACATTTGACTAGTTAACTTTAACTTCAACTTAATTAAATTCATTATATCTATCCCGTTGAAGGATAAAATATTGAGTTAAGTTTTAACAATTGCATAGAAATGCGTAAGTTTCAAGATAGCTCTTGAGTAGGTGCCGTAGGAACGTTGCGCCGCGCCCCGCGGCTGCGCACACACACACGCACGCACACACGCACACACACGTACATGCGTGTCACCAGCAATTAGGTGCACTCAATACAATGCGTTTATAATGTACGGCGTAATGTAATCCTGTACACTCCTGACGGAGCGGCGGTGCGCCGGAGGCACTGCACATGCGAAAACTTTGCAGTTTAACGCGTGTGCATTGTATTGAAGTTGCACTTACGATACTAAGGAACGAGTCGATACTGTGATACAATACTGTTTAATCGTGATGGTGACAGGTGAAAGGTTTAAAAGAGTATCAAGGTAATACAGTAAAGAATTTCTTTTGGCTTAACTGCAGTTTGTGGATTTTACCGTTTTTTAACTGAAAAACCTTTTAATCTATATAATACGTGAACTATTTGTTTTTTCAGAAGTGTATATCTGAAGCAATGTGACGTCGTTACGGCCGCTCCGCTGCGCGCTCGGGCCGTTCCGCCCGATTCAACTAATTATATAAAATAACTTTATCTTACCACAACAATTTACTGCAATTTATTGACGAAAGCTTTCTTATTGAAATTTGCTTTATGAAGTAAAGTTACGGACACGACACGACACGACACGACACGACACGACCGGTCGCGCGCGCGCGCCGCGCTCCGGCACCGACAAGGCTGTCCGCGCACCTCACTCATTTACATGTAATAAAAGTTGGCATTAAATCCGTGTTTTGATTAATGGCGGCTCGCGGCGGGCAGTTAGCGCGCTTTATTTATTACATTTTAAAATGTTTTAATGCGCGAGCGCAGCCCCGCCGGGCCGCGGCCGCGGGTTCGAGCCCGGCCGCGCGCTGGAATGTGGCTTTATTGACGGCACTTGGAGGCGGTAACGTCACGCTCTGTACGGTCGAGACTGTACACAAACTCGTCACGAGCCCATTTATGTGCGACAGCTTACTTATTCAGAACAATAGTCGTGTCGTGTGATCCGTTCCTGCACTTTACAATTTCATTCAAAGCACTCCTGATTGATCTGATCCATCTTTCACATGTAATATTGAGCGAACATTCGCGTGGCAGGTTCAGCTGATGCTGAACGTCCCGCCGGCGCCTCGTAGCGGGTGTTAGTCAGTACATCCACACCGAGGACCTACGCGTGCGTACATATATGAAGTCGTATGTGATATTTTCATAATCATAATTGTAGTCCGTCGGTGTTCATTACTACTGAGCTAATACTACTAACATTATAGACCTCTAGGAACAGTAAGACTGGTCACGTGACCTAATCCAGGCCTTACTGTTACAGGCAGCACTTATATCACTCACTTAAAGGTCAGCAATAGTCCTCCTCCTTATGGCATTAGATTTGAGCTTTTACTGAAAAAGTTGAAATTGTATATCTTCATGATTCAGTAAAATAACAGGTTTTAGCAGCTGAAGTTTATAACCTGAAGCTATTTCAAGTTGGTAAAAGAAAGTTGTATTGACAAATAAATCCCTGCGTGTGTGCGTGCGTGCGTGCGTGCGTGCGTGCGTGCGTGCGTGCGTGCGTGCGTGCGTGCACGTGCTATCGCCGCACACACGCAACAACGCGTCAAAGCGCTTCACAAGATGGCCGCCGCGTAACTTATCTCTACGTCGTTTAATTTGTTAACCTATAAACTGTCACAAAGTTTTAGTTATATCAGAATACAGACAGTTTGTTTTAATTAAATGTATTATATATGGTACAGATAAATTGCTGCGTCTCATTAAAGCTATGTACCTATTTGTTTTTCTAATGCATCCCAAACTAGAGTCCGGCTCGCACGTTTGCACTAACTGCAATATTGGCATTGATAACGTCAGCGTGTTTGTTTGTAACTATTTACAGTTAACCTGCCAAACCAATTTTGCCCTTACCCCTGCAGATAGTTACCACGTTATATATCGGTGTAAAAATGCAATAACACATCTGATTCCCGCACCTCCATGCGAAGGTATAACAATGGGCAGGTCCCTGAACTGCTATATAAGCGAATTGATTAGTTATTAAACGTGATGGAGGAGCAGTAAATGCAATTATATTCTGTTGTCCGGCCCGGCCGCGGCCGAACGCTCGCGGAGCTCGCTCACAGCGCCAGTATCGACTTAAGTACTACGGGGATAAACTTTTGGTGGCATATTAATAGTAAACGATTTCTCCAACCGCCACCAAGTTAAACGTTACATCGGTCAAACTTATTTATTGTTAAACAACGTAATGGTCAAGTTGTCTCTGTAACGTGTCGGAAGTATTGAACTAACGTAGTTAAGAATTTAACTGTATAAATAACGCTAAAATGGTAATCTCACCCCCTAAGAAATACATAAATAAATTCCAGTTAAAATAAGTTGTCTACAGGAGTGCACTGGTTTGACAGCACCCTAATCGACTCCGGGACTATACAGGGTGAATTTAATTGGCATTTATTGCGTTTTACTGCGCGACTTATTAATTTTAATAAAAATGCTTATTGGCGATAAAGTGAGCTCCGCGACCGCACGACTACTGTACGACGACTACACGACGACCGCACGACGATCACTCTGATTTATACTCGAAGATTGCTTTGATCTGTGAATAATCGCGGATGATCACGCGAGTTTCGGATACTTTAGTTGTGACCTAGAATGAACTAAATAACTAGATTACAAAATAGGAACGGAAAGACTCCGGCGGGCAGCTCGCAGCGCGCAACAAAATAACAAAGCGTTGCTTGTGCATTATAAACTTATAGAGTATTCAATTAGACGTTGGTGTTTTGTATCGCTTTTTACTTATTTCGAAGTTGGTCAGCAACACTGCAAAGTGAGTGAGCGGCCAGGCCGTTGGCATCATGAAATGGTGCTACGTTCCAATCAAATTTAGAAAGCTGTAATTCTTATTCCGTTACCGCAGCAACGCTTCATTTCATCGGCAAGAGGTAACGTGTTACCATTACCGTCTCATTGATCGGTGGCGTGGGTAGCCAACGTACTGGCGTGCCGAGATAGTGCCGTGTCGAATACCTCGTCTGACACTTCATAGTTGTGCATACACAGCATCGGTAGCGCGTGCCGTTCGATTCTTCGTTTCTTCGTTTCGTTGCAAAATCCCGTATCCAGAAGGTTCAGTTCAGCACGAGTGCGCTGGTGTTCAGCGCCGGGATCGCTGTTCAATACAAAATTTTCATCGGCGCTATAAATGAGTTTGTTCTTCCATTAAAAAGAACAATGTCACCTCGGCGGGGCCAGGCGGCGGGGCCCGGAGGAGAGGAGGGCCATAAACAATTTAATACATTTTTTATACGTAACATCTACATTATGTCATAAATTATATCGTAAACAGGCGACGGCCCACGCTCAGGTTACGTTCGTGTTGTTTCCAACGAACACCGCCGGGGCTGGAGGACGGTGACGTATTAGTAGCATCGAGATCTTCTTTACAAGCGTTCACTGACACCATCTCTATTTTCGTGATAGGAAATAGATCAGCAGCACTCGCGACTTCATTCCCTTGAACATGTTAAGCAATGAAGATTACTTTGTGTTTGTTTTATTAATTGATCTCTTAAATCATGATGAGCTTAACTTGAACTTGATTGATTAAGAAAAGTCCTGCGGGGAAAAGAGTATTCGTATTTAATATCGTCTTTCCCCGCTCTCCCCCGCACGGGGCGCTACTTGCTGTGAAACAAGCGAGGCCCTGGTGGCCTGTTGAATGCGGTATACTAATGCTGATCGTGAGAGGAAGCGACCTTGAGATGTGAATTAGTTTAATGTGCTTAGCGCAGAGGACAACTATATTATCAGTTTAGCTTAATGAAAATGCCGGAGATATGAGGGTTATATACATAATGTTAAAGATAGAATATCTATCAGTACATAGGCAAGTTTCCCGCTCGTTTCGTGGCTTAATTAATTAAATAGACATATCGTAACAATGGTTCTGAAGCGTAATAGTTGTTAATTAAATCCTTACACAAATGTCAACTTAATGCCATCACGTGGCCTCTTGTAGGTCCTCATCTAAGCAGCGTCGTCCGTCGTCCGTCGTCCGTCGTCCGTCGTCCGCCGGCCGCAGTAAAACCGCTCGTTACAGCTCGCGCTCCGCTTTACGGCCGCACAATAAAGTTAAATGATCGGCATCGAGTCGACATCGCACCACCTGCAACTGCCAACCCTAGGAATTCTTTTTATCTAGCATACTGATGTTAGCAGCCGCACGTTTACCCGATGGCAAGGGTTACGCGGGATACACGGTACTTTCGCTGGAGCACTTCCGTAAGGACGGTGTTACGCAGCGGAAGTACACGTTTACATATGGTACATGGACGGCTTCCACTAACAGACTTTCAGAAATTCTTAACGTTTATCAACTGAACGAATTACTTACTAAGGTTAAATGGACTGCACTGTCACACGGCGCGATGAGCTCTATAGTTTCTAAATGTTAACATAGGCAATGACGTAAGGCAGGCGCAGCCGCGGGCCGACACTAGTGTATAAATAAACCCGGCATACCGTGCGCGGTGCACCAGCAGGCGCAGCGAGACACTGCAGCGGGGTGATGCGTCACAATGTAATGTATCATATTAATTAGGCGACGGCGGGAACCTCGCGCACACACGCGCACGCGCACGCGCACGCGCACGCGCACGCGCACGCGCACGCGCACGCGCACGCACGGCGGCTGATTGACGAGCCGGCCGGACAGTAAACAGTAACGACTGCATCACGTTTTATTGCTGTCGCACTGTACACAACTATTTAAAAACAAAAACAACTACACTACGTTTGTGCGTGTGCGTGTGCGTATGTGTGTGCGTGTGCGTGTGCGTGTGCGTGTGCGTGTGCGTGTGCGTGTGCGTGTGCGTGTGCATGTGCGTGTGCGTGTCGCGTCTAGTTTTTATTATATTGAAAGATTAATTTATCTGCTTCATAGTGAAATATATGAATTTATTTCATTTAAAAGGTAAAAGTAATAACATGATTTTTTACCCTTTTTTTCGTATCTGACGACGTCGTGTCGTGTGTCATCTGCATATTTCAGTGTCGCGGCGGGACGTATACTTTGGAAAATTCGTTTATCTGTATCAACATAACATATATATATATAACATACATTCCGTGCGACTAAAGGAATGTGCCGTCGGTGATTGGCAGACACAACTTGTGTGTTGCACAAAGATATGAAAATCAAATCCGTGCGATGCAAGCGAGCCGCGCTGCGAGCCGGCCCGACGTACGCCCGGCGGCCGCGCGCTGCGCTGCGGCACACGGAGGCAGCCCGGGTATAAATCAGCGCGCACATATTCAACCGGCTCGTGAGGGAGCGGAATCACGCCCGATTGCGTAACACTCTTCGCCCCCGGTTTAAAATGGAGTCATAAATAAAAGGTACCTAGACGCCGCACCTTATCGCTTGCCGCCCGAGCCGAGCCACAACAAATGAAAGAATACACCCTCGCCATCCCTTCCTTCCTCACTCATCCCTCCCCGGGTTCCTCCCCATCACCTCCTCAAACCCGACTACCCTCAACACGAGCGGTAAAACGATGTTTTACATTTATAACTACAAGGAAAACTCGAGGATGCACCGTGGCCACGTCACGGTGAGCCGTGCGCTGCGAGGAATAGGGTTCACGTTTGCTCGCAGCGGCGCGGGCACGAACTCCCCGTTGCCATAGCGACGGGGCGGGCGTCGCGACTTTTGCCGGGGCTTCGATTGCCTCCGAAGACTTTCCGATCGCTCGGAGCAAGGCGGCGTACACACCGCGGTTAGAAACTGATAATTATACAAAAATATTATCTCTGCCGCTTTCACATCTCCAGCTGTGAGGATGCTGCTGTAGCGACGGTAGCCGTAAGGTATTGCCGCAGTATAAATATTTGTTTCCCTATTGTCTCCAGCTTTGTTTTATAAAAGCTTCTGATCAAGTCACAATAAGTTTGTAATTCGCTACCGGTTGAGATAGTTAAGAAGTTTTTCTTTTAAAACTTAACTTACATATCGCTACCTTTACATTTCTTGATGTGACTTTTACTCGGTCTCTTCCACTTTTAACTTTAGGAAGTACTTTATAAAAGTGACAAGATGTACTGACCTTTTCTTTTATCTTCTTCATTGTTTTCTCGTACGAGCTCACTTCTATTCGGTTTACATCTTCAATTCTTCTCCGTCACCACACCTCACAAATTGCAAGTTCACCTATTTACTCTTCTTCTACAGATCCAATGTTACGTGTGCCCATTTATTTAGATAAGTTGGAAACAAGTTTATTTTACTTATTAGAATGTGAACTAGGCTTTAGAGCGGCGGGCCGCGATGGGCGGCGGTGGGCGGCGAGCGGCGAGCGGCGAGCGGCGGGCGGCGGGGCTCGTGGCAAAACGACTCGTGGATTCGATAAATGTTTTCAGTCGAGTACATTGTTAGAATGTCGCGGCCGCTCCGCTCGAAGCGCCCCCAACACCCCACGCGCACGCCCAGGCGCACGCCCACGCGCACGCCCACGCCCACGTCCACGGCTCGTTAGGTGCTGTTCCTTCTTTGCTCCCTCCATGTACTAGTTGCAATCAACTAATTTCAATACGCTTGTACATTCAGTTGTTCTACACGCATGTATCGTTTCGATATAATCACTTCAACAATAAACTTATGACATGCAGCAGTTTTTAGCAGTCGCTAGTTAATGCTTTACTGCGCTCTGACCTGCGGCTTAGATCTTTAATGGATTTTACTAGCACTTCATCAAGATCTAATCGTAAATACAGTGAAATGTACAACATATGTACAAACACATTCAAAGAACGAATAAGCAGCGATGGGGTGGTTTCGCCCTAACTTCCACATACGTACTGACGACGATCTTGTTTATCTTATATTATCACGCCTTTTTCCCAGTAGAGGTAGGCAGAGGTGAATAAGCACCCACGACGATCTCAGCTGAATAATTTAATTTGTATGCTTAATTAGTATTTGAGCTTATGCTTTCAGTGGCAAAGGGAAAGCACACGCCCAATGGTGTGTGTGACCGGTGGATACCGGTCGCGCGCCAACAACAGAATACTGCCTTAAAGGAAACTCAACGGAACAAGGCGCAGGCTGGTGTTAAGCTGTCAACACTTAGTCGTCACGTTGCGCTCTCAACCCTGAGATGTAATCTGGTACCTCTGTGCGATGCAGCAACTCCGAGGAGTTCGGAGCGTTGATGTTACAGCGGGGGCGTGAAATGATACAACAAACTTTGTTTTTACTAACCGTTTATTTGAACCACACTAGTTCGAGTTCCCACCTTCAGGTAGGCTTGCTGCACAGGATGACTATCACGCAAAACGACGTATAACTAGACCGCGTGCGTTTCGCAGTCGGGAAACAGTTTCAGTGCATTATTTCATTAAAAGTTCTTATAACAAAGTTCCACCGCCATCTCACCAAATACAACTAAATAGATCTCCTGACGGCGCCGTGGCTATCGGATGCTGGACACTAGGCGTTTTGGTACGGTTAACGCAATTTGTACATTAAGTGCAGTACAGATTAGCAGGGGATGGTATTCCGAACGATTCAGCTGCAACACATTACATTTATTACGATTGCAAAAATATTCATAATAATAATAAACTACCTTTTTTCTAAGATTCCAGTGTATAGGATACATAGCACTAATAGGCGTCTAACATTTTGTTGAATTTGTTTGAATTTGAAGTATTGACAATACAATGGAGATGTATGTAGATATTTGAATTGTTTTACTGTTAATAAATAAACTGCCAGATGTGTAGCACGCTTTATTTGTGTGAAATGACCAAATAGTGTGTTTGACTGCGCAGAGGTATTACAGTGTTAACAATTAGGAAGGGGTGGGGGGTGGGGGGTATGAGCGCACGGAATGTAAACTTCGATGAAAGCACAATTTTGCAATAATTTTAAAGTGTAATCTAATGTAAGTGGAGGAGGCCGTTGTGCGTTGTTGTTAAGTTGATCAGAGGGCGCGGCGCGCCCCCGCGGGTAGTACGATAAAGTATTTATTAAATTCGTTTAAATATCTATTTACAATTATACTCCTTATATTTAAAATATACATTAGATTGCGTATGCTTCAACAAATAGTTCTGCATCGTATCGTAATACTATTTACAAATATATAATGAACCGATGCCCGCCTCCGCGCCCGCCTCCGCGCCCGCGTCCGCGTGTCCGTGGCGGCGGGGCTAGTCCCTAAGTATTAGTTTTAATTTAACAAATACATTTCTTTAACAATATTATTCAGTAATTGTAGGAAAATTGGCACCGGGAACTTGTCCATTCGAATGTACAACCTTTCAGCTTAACTTAACTTAACGTTACAGTCACCAGCACGCAACATGTCATTACAATAATCTAGTTGCGCACTACGGCGCCGCTGCTTACGCGCATATGTACACACCTAACTTACACTTGTTCGAACTATATTACACAGCGCCGCATCGAGGACAGAGAGCAGCAATAACTACACAGCATTCACAGCATGCACAGCATACACAGCATGGCGCGGCGGTACACCAGCTACGTATAATACAAACAAGTAGTTCCGGCACCGCCGCCGCCGCCGCCGCCATCACATTTTGCAAACGTTTTTACTTTAAGCGAAACAATACGCGTTATTTGTGTGCAATAGTGTAGAGCCGCCGCGTGCCGCCGCGTGCCGCATGCCGCCGCGAGCCGCCGCGTGCCGCATGCCGCCGGGTGCAGGCCGCCGCGGTCTTTCAGAAGTGGTAATATGCGAAGTTGATGGGTTGGCTGTCGTCGGCGTGGTCGCCGTGGTCGCCGACGAAGGTCTCGTGTTCGCCGTCGAGCGAGGCGGGCGCGGCGCGCTCCCCCGGCGCGCTGCCCTCGGCGCCGCCGGAGCCCCTCACCTGCCAGTTGGAGAGGTCGCACGGCGACTCCGCCAGGCTCTGGGTGTGCAGCCTCGCGCTGGAGTAGTCGTAATTGTATTCGCTGTACCGAGCGAGTTCGGAATCGACTTTGGCCGCCGTATCGACTAAATCGTACCGGTGATACAGTTTCACGTCACTGGGTTCACGTGTCACAGCGTGTCCGTGGTCGCCCGCGGCGGGGGCGCGCGATCACTGACGGTGGTGCGGTATGTGGTGGAGGTGCAGGTCCAGCCGCGGCCTCTTGGCGTCGTCGTCGTCGCTGCAGGGCTCATTGTCGTGGGACTCCTGCTCGTCGCACTCCTCGCCGAGCTCCTCCTGCTTGCGCTTCGCGGTCGCCATTTCCGCAGCGTGTTTTTTCCGCCATTTTGTTCTTCTGTTCTGGAACCACACCTGCGGAAGGAACTCTTATTTAAAAATGTGTGCAAAGAGGTTAAGAGAATAAGTATGTGGAGGAGCCGCCCTCGCGGGTGGAGGGTGGAGTGGGCGGAGGACTTGTGAGGAGTGTTATCACGCAGCACGACGCACGCGGGGGTGTGCTCGGCAGGCGGCCGCGGCCGCGGCGCCGGTGGCCGGCGGGTCTGGTTAGCGACCGCCTGTACAAACGCGGCGACGCATCTGTTTGTGTCGCGCCAAACCAAATATAAAGAGCGGGCAAACAATTTCCGGCGCCATGTGAAGCTAATCCGCGCGGCAGACATAATAATGCCTCATTAAATACCGCCTTCGGAGCGCCGCCGCCTACTTCCGGTCGTCTCCCTCGGGCGCGCGGGGCCTCCTCCCCCGCGCGATAAGGACGGAGATGGTAGCCGTGTTCAGAGGTAATTAAGGGTCGTTTTGCAAATTACACGGTACTTAACCAGCCATATAACGCTCGTTAATCACCGGGCCGGGTCATCCGCCGTCCCGTTCAGACTTGCGGCCGCGTCTCGGGGCCGTCTCGCTCCGGCGGAGGGTAGACAGAAGTTTAATTAGGTCATAAATACATTTTCATGATTAGAGGCTCGAGGGCCGGTCCTCGTGGACGCGAGGGCTATTTGCGTTTAGAGCAGATGCCGTTGAGGAGGCTCGTTAAACTGAAGTCATCTTGTCCTGTGCGCTATTGACTTCTGGAGACGTTACAGATCAAGTGGCTGTAATAATTATTTACAGGCAGGTATCCCTGCACGTACCTAAACACAGTACTAGACCTTCAAATAAACGAAAAGCCAACTAATCCCAGATAGACCAGAACAAAAATCTATGTGAGAGAGGACAACGTTTAATTTCGTGACTTTTTCGAGCTTTAGTGAACCCCGAGCTTGCGGATTCATCCCCCCCACCCCCAGATAGAGACAAGTTCCCGATACGTAGCTTTGAAGAATGCGATAAGCTTTTGTAGAATATTAAATAACTGCTTCACAAGTTTGTGACGGTACACTTCTCAATAAGACACAAAATTGTTTTTAAATAACATAAATGTGTGTGTGTGTGTGTGTGTGTGTGTTTGTGTTGTTGTTATTACGTTTGTTCATTAAGTGGATTCGGTTCGCAATAATTGTGTTGGTGTTGTTGGTGCGCGTTAACAAGCGCACGGGCTGCGGCTCCCCGGCCGGAGCCCGCGCCCGCGCCCGCGCCCGCGCCCGCGCCCGTCCGATTGTAATTGTAATTGTTATTGTTATTGGTAGTTACAGCCGGTAGGCTTTGTTGCGGTCTGCTCTCCCCGCGCCGCCGACGTTTATGGCGCGGCCCTTGATTCAGCTTTATTAAAATTTGCAGCGAGTACACTGTGACAGCCGCAAGCGGACTGATCGCCGCTCAGCCACCAGTTGCACACGCACTATAACAACGTAGTCATGCAATTGTAGACAATGGTCTATGGCTTGCTCTGCTACTGAAGTCCAGAGACGGATAATTTTTCTTAAAAGTATCGCATTAGTTGAGGTCGCCGCGGGCTGGCCGGCCGCCAGGGGTACGTATTAGTTTAAATCGAAGTTTATTAGGTTTTTTTATTAATTACATTATAAGGAAAAAACGTAGACATGTACGTTTATATACAAACAACACATGTACTAGTTATAGCTATAAATTCACGATATTTAAGAAATTACAATTACATCCAAATAATCACCAATCACAGTTTAACCATAAAGTTAAGGATTAGACTAATCTAGTTCCTGAGAACAATTTGTAACTGTATTTTGATGGCATCGGACAGCTCGCCGTGTCAACGGTTAGCCGAGCTCTAGTCCGGCACCGCGCCCACCGCCCGCACCGCCCGTACCGGCCGTACCGCCCGTACCGCCCGTACCGCCCGTACCGCCCGTACCGCCCGTACCGGCCGTACTGTCCGCAACGCGTCGTAAATACGGCTGCAGTAGCGCTGTTTATGGCACAATAAACATTGATCACCATTTGGCCGAATGATTAATATCATGAGATTGTCAAAGAAGTTATGACGAATCAGAATTAATTGGTGTAATCCGCGTTTACTTCTTGAAAGGTTTGCGAGATGATTGCGTCCGGCGCCGAGCTGACGGGCGCTGACGGGCGCTGACGGGCGCTGGCGGGCGCTGAGGGGCGCTGACGGGCCGCGTGCCCGCGCGGGTGCGAGCGCGGCCGCTCCGTCTCACCACTGCCGGAATATCCAACACTAAAATTGGTATTGAGCACATCGAGGAATAATGTTAGTGTGTTGAAATCAAATGTTGCGCCAAGGTACACCTTCCGACTGAACCAGGATTCAGTTCTCTCGACACAAGCACGATGTTTTACCGTTTCATGATTTATAACAAAGCTATGAGTTTTCGACACAAATGATAGAATAAATGAAAAGCGGCGATCGTGTGCGTGGGCTGCGTCCACCGGCGGTGGGCTGCGCACGCGTGCGCGTCGCCGCCTAATGGCCTGCTTGCTCCGTTTGCTCTTACAACCGACGGACGTGGAGCGAGCGTACGGCGCATTGCTTAACTTCCGTTTACTAGTTTCAGATATTTCCACGATACAATAATATTTATGGCACATAAACCGGGCCCGCAGCAGCCTAGCACCGGCTCCGGCGGCTCTACATCCCTTGACTTAATTGATTTTTATTTATACGATATAACGACATCACGGGCGGTGGGCCTGCTTGCTGCTGAGCAGTGTGAATAACCGTCATTTTGGATCACAACTAAGATGGTCTCTGCGAGGAAAGTTACCCAAAATGGTATGTTTTACTGATACTGGCATTGTTCATTGCGTTGATAAAAGAGACAAAATGATAAATCTTAGATTACATGGACGAGCGAGCAGGGAGGTGTACACACATTTAGGTTACAAACAGTTGTCCGGTAAACAAGTGAGGGAAAATGTCATGCAAAGTGCAGCGCCGTGCATTTATATTCAAAGTAATAAAGGAAAGCAGATTAGATAAAAGTTTAGTTTCCCAATAATAATGAACAGAACGGTGGGGAAGATGGAAGGAAGCTCAAGCAGCGCGAGGCGAGTCCATAAAGGCGCCGCTCACGCAGCCACTCCGCTCTCTCCGCTCGAGGAGTTTCCCCACATCTAACTGGAAGACGTATGTTTATTATTCTATTTACGAGGCAACTAAACAAGTTGGGCCCTTTCACGCGAACCAACAACATTATTACTTATATTATTATTTTCCAGTTCTCCTTTATACCCCGACTTACCCCTGTATTCAATTACTTAAGTGGCGGCGGACGGAGCGCGGCCGCCGCCGCCGTCCCGCTCCGGCGCACCAGGCCCGCCGCTGCCGTCCCGCTCGCACGCGGACCCTCCACGCCATAATTATGTGAATATCTATTATTTTTCACAAGAGAGCTCTGTAATGGCCCGATGGAGATAATGCGCTTTCAGTGGCGGGAAATAAAAACGTCTTAGCACGTCCGCCATCTTGCTTTCTGTATTTGTAACGGCGGCGACATGTCAAATGAGCGGCCATTACATTACATTACATTACATTAGATTACATTAGATTTTGTACCCGTCTGTGCGCCGGAACAGAAACAACATGTCTCTTCCTGTACGTCTCAATCACTACGGAGTGCATTACACATACGTATGAGGAAACTTTACAAACTAAATGTATCTGCCTTCTTTGTGTAACTAAATCAGGAGCTGCGGGCACCAGCTGATCGCGTGGTATCGCATTATATCTCATGCCCTGTTTCTTTTCTGTTATATTACACCTTCATTAGTTAGTATTATTATTTATTATACCAAAATAACGATACAATTTTGAAGCTAGCTTTACCTTAAAAGGATATTTGCAACATGAAAGTTTAAGTAGCATTTTAGCATCGCAGGTATATATGTACTTAGCGTTAGTACATGAACCGGTACAATAATATTTTATTCAACTTGTTTGAAAACCTTTTTTAAATAACAAAATATTTTATTATATTTAGTGTGACTGAAATAAATAAATATAAATGAAAGGCTACCAACATCATCCCCCCCCACAATTTAAGGGTGTTTGTCGTAATTGCTTGGCTCGACGAGTGAATTGGTGGGTGCAGTTTGTTCGCAAAAGTCACAAAGAAATCTGGAGCCCTTTCCCCGAAATTAATCCTTTGCGAGTCGCATTTTACGAGGCGCCGAGGGTGGGGCGGCGACGGGGATGTTTCAGGTCGTTTCCTAAACGGACAAAAACGTGATTACGTGTAACGTAATATACATCTGCTTCAGTCGGAGTAAATCAGGCATATGAAATTAAACGTTCATCTATCTGTCCACCTGGGCCCAAATTATTTTGTGCAATGTGTATAATAAACTCCTGTAAGGACCGGATGCATCTAATGGACATTTAGTTATTGGAGTTGGATGCAAATAAAAGGTACCTAATGCGTCGTTAAATAGGTGAGATATGAATGAGGACGGGTGCCGGCGGGGAGTCCCCGCACTCGATGTGCAAATAAATCAAACGTAACGCGAGCGAATGGCGCTGGATAAAGTTATACCGGCGCGTGATCGGGGTTCCGATCCGCGGCGGGTCCACGTCCCGCCTAATTTGAATTTTCCCGCATTTGTTATATCATATCAAAACTGATTGTAACCTGTTCTCTCCAAGAGAGCGCTCGGTGCAATGCGTTCCTCTGAGTAACCACGTCACGTGCGCAGGGCAGACCGCCACAAGAGATGAGCCATTTTCTGCTTACCACAATGAAGCCGTCAAAACTGCTCCGGTCAACACTGAAACTACTATTCGCCAGCAGGCATCTAGCCCGTGTCTAGTCGCCTTTTACGTCGCACTAAGGAGATTTGAAACCGTCCCCCGCACGGCTATTACATAATATCAGTAATAGCCAGCTTACTGTTTCAGTATAGCGTGTCAATGAGCTTGTCACGTCTTGTGTGTGCATCGCCGACATCGCTACCTATATTAACGACCCGCGTACCCCGCCGGCGCTCGACCTGCAGGTCGGCTGCTGGTGGCTGCCGTCGGCTGCCGGCAGCGTCATTAGACTCCTAGTCATTTGTCACGAGGCCTTATCGGAGCCCGCCGCCTGGCTTACCGCCGCCGCGATTTGTTCGCGCTAATGATCCCTGGTCGCAGTCGACGTGTCGGTACGTCATTTAACAGATTTGGACAGCTACCGACAAGATCTCTGTTTAAGCTACAGGTAACGCGAAGACCTGTTTGGTTCTAAATAAATAAAGAATATCATCATCAAGCAGCCTGCGACAAATAAGTATTCAATAGCATTCAAATAATATATTTTAGCAACGCGACGGCGAATGAAAACTGTCAGATAAACGTTTCGTACGGATGAGCTACGCAGCTGCTCGCTGCTTCTGCTCTTAGGTTTTATTACTTTGTATGACATCTGTACATTCAAAATTTTTTAAATAATCAATAAAAAAATTTCACTCGATTCAGTCCTGTGCTGCCCGCATCCAGTCATTTCCCATCACCTTCGAATTATTGGTTTCCTCTGTGAGTGGCGCCCAGCACTACGTCTGCCGGTGCAGGCCGTCACTTACTGTTCCATCAGTCGTTAATCCTTAGAGCAATCGAGCATGAGAGCATTCGTGCTGTGCCCATTGCCACGTAAGTGTAGAAATCCTTTGAGCTATGTCGCTGACCTGGGTCGTACTAAAATCTAATTTGTTTTCCTTGCAATGACATAACCATCCGGTATAGAGCGGATCTCTGTGTAAAGTTACGCGTCATGCCTAGAAAATAACCCTCGTCATTATCGACGGTGTACGAATGAAATAAAAACAAAGTAGTTTGTAATAACCGACGCGTAATGGTTTAGTAGCGCCGCGTGGAGCTGGTGTGTGCGTGCGTGCGTGCGTGCGTGCGTGCGTGAGTTCACGCGCAGGTTACGTACCTCCGCAGACAATCAATTGGTGATCAGACCAGATCAGGTGGATCAACGGCTGCCTCACCACCGGACTACCTAATTACCTCAACTCTACAATGATCGTCGCTAGTGTGTCGCGCAGTACTGTGTGTGTAGGAAGTTGTATGAGTGGTGCTGTGGTAGGTTAGGCGCTAGGTAGGCTGAAGGATTCTCGACTTTAGACTACGTTTTAGTAGGGTCAGATTTGGTAACCATTGCCGTCAAAGTGTAGAGAGTAATGCAATGGTGTGTTGTGCAGTTTGTGCGCATTGTGGTGTTGCAATGGGAGGATCTTGGGCCGATAGTTCCACCTCGAGCGGAGTGGTCGCGGATGGCCCGCCTTATCGATTTGTAGCGTGGTGTGATGTATGTATGATGCGATAACTTGTTTTTCCAATTACAAACCGTGCAGTTATTAAATCATCGAATAGCTTTACGAAACAACTGATAACGTTGCGACGTAAATATCAAATGTAAAAACAACAAAGCGCAACAGCGGCGCGGCCGTTGCGTTTGATCCGTATTTGCGGGCGCCGGGGCCGGGCGCCGGGGCCGGGCGCCGGGGCCGGGCGCCGGGCGTTGTTGAAGAATTTGTGGCCGATAGGTAAATTGGAATTGTGCTTCTGATCGATGGCCGTTTCCGTACTAATGGACGCCGAACGAAACGGGATAAAAAAAAGTTCCACGTCCGGTTCGCGCGCATCGCGTCACATTTCATTCACTGGACAAAAAAATAGCCAATTGATCGATGGCTGCACGTATTTGATGCTTCCGGATTACGTGAATGCAAATAAGTAATCAAATGTCGCACCACTGGAAATGGAAATGAATATTGCATAAACGATTTTGCGACTCTGTATCGCAATCATTGCACTCGGGTGTAAAACGTCCTCGTTTCTTATAATATCTACACGATACATGTGCACAGAAGTGATGAAAGTTCAGTTCGTCCACGCCATATGGCTCGAAGAAGCGACAGTTCGGTCCTCGCTGTGCTTCAGCATCCGGTGAAAAATCTGTGAGGAAATTAACACGTTCCCAAAACAGCAGTATTCATCTACGATCCGCATTTGACTGGCGTGGTGGGTGAATAGCTGCGAAAGAAAACTTTGAGTTCCAGCAATGGACAATAACACCCATGTGTTTTTTCATTGCTCCGTCGCCTGCGGCGGTTACACAAGAGATCACTAAGTGACTACAAATATAGTTTAACGAAACACGCGAACATACAAATGTAGTCCGTGCGTCGGGAACACGACAGCTTTCTTGCTCTTGTTAATGACTATTATTGATTACACCTTTCGTCCTCATGCGGATTCTTAAGTTAGTGTCTGCACGGTATCCTTCGTAAATATCATCTTTATGTACTTGTATAACTGTTTGTAATCGCAATTAGGGAACGACACCAACAGCAGCGCACCAGCGCACCAGCGCGGCCGCGCGCCGCGATCGTAAATCATGGAGGAGTAACGGCGGCTACAAATTGGGCATTATTAAAAAAACTCATTTGCAAATTAGGAAAGACAAGGAGATGCTGCAACAGTAAAGTTAATTATCCGGAGAGCGGTCCCCGGTGCGCGGCCAGCTCACCCCTTTGGATTTTTTAACTCCAAGTGAACATAAAAATGTTAATGCGCCGCCCTTAACGAGGCCGGTCCACCTCCGCGCAGCCTCCGCGCAGTCTCCGCGCGAGATACCGAGACGTGCCCCCCCACCACTCCCGATGACTATCTTAATTACTTCATTTTAACTTTAGGCGTTCTATGTATGGTGTACATGGCCAAACTACGGTTTATATACATGGGAGCTTATTGTAGTACTTTGTTATGTTCAAAGCTATCGCCGAATCCGGAGCACGTCTGTGTTTGTGTCAGCCCGCTACATCCGTACGAAGCTCTGGCGTACGACGGAGGTACCTGTGTCAAACCTAATACCTATTTGTTTTAACCGCAATACAGACGTAAGTTAATTA
Source organism: Troides aeacus (assembly GCA_033220335.2). Taxonomy (NCBI): domain Eukaryota; kingdom Metazoa; phylum Arthropoda; class Insecta; order Lepidoptera; family Papilionidae; genus Troides; species Troides aeacus. The sequence continues at coordinate 10,273,080 of CM067288.1, forward strand.
GGTGTGATTCTGTTAGTGTATAAAATTTTATAGATTCATTTTCATTCGATGAGCTCGGCGTCAAAGAGCGTCTATGATATCTACTCTAGTGCGCAGTCGGATCCTGAAATAATAGATTGTCAAATATCTCCCTTCCGCCTTTTTGTCTTTTGAATTTCGCGGCTATGTACAAAGCGCTACAGAGCTAGTATCTGGCAATACTATACATAATTTGAAAGGTATTGATATAACCTACAAAACGACGCTATGCATAATTAGTTTGGATATTGCGTTCAACAGTTATAGACGTGTAAACATATAGTTCACTAACGCCGAAATTCGCGCTATTTTAAAGTTTTCCTTCGTTAAAGGCAAATCCGCTAGAGAAACGTTCCGTGAGATTAATGGTGTTTTGGGGGATGGTACTCTATCACTTCGAACCGCGAAGGAATGGTTTCGACGATTCAGAGCCAGTGAAAACGACACCATGGATAAGCCAGCCGGCGGAAGACCTGTGACGACAAATACCGATCAAATCATGAACTACATCGAGTTAGACCGGCATGTGGCATCTCGTGACATCGCCCAGGAGATGGGAGTTAGTCACCAAACCATTTTAAACCATCCGCAGAAGGCTGGATACAAAAAAAGCTTGATGTTTGGGTGCCGCATGATTTGACGCAAAAAAACCTTCTGGACCGAATCAACGCCTGCGATATGCTGCTGAAACGGAACGAACTCGACCCATTCTTGAAGCGGATGGTGACTGGCGACCAAAAATGGATCACATACGACAATATCAAGCGAAAACGGTCGTGGTCGAAGGCCGGTGAATCGTCCCAAACAGTGGCCAAGCCGGGATTGACGGCCAGGAAGGTTTTGGCTGTGTTTGGTGGGATTGGAAGGGAATCATCAACTATGAGCTGCTCCCATATGGCCAGACGCTTAATTCTACCATCTACTGCGAACAAATGGACCGCTTGAAGCAGGCGATCGACCAGAAGCGTCCAGAATTGGCCAACAGGAAGGGTGTAGTGTTCCACCAGGACAACGCCAGACCACACACTTCGTTGATGACTCGTCAGAAGCTACGGGAGCTCGGATGGGAGGTTTTATTGCATCCACCATATAGCCCGGACATAGCGCCAAGTGATTACCACCTGTTCCTGTCCATGGTGAACGCCCTTGGTGGTGTAAAGTTGAACTCAAAAGAGGCTTGTGAAAAGTGGCTGTCCGAGTTCTTCGCAAATAAGGAGGGGGGCTTCTACGAGGGAGGTATTATGAAGTTGCCGTCTAGATGGAAACAGATTATCGAACAAAACGGCGCATATTTGAACTAAATCCGATCACTGTAACACTTTTTATAAAGCATTGAATAAAGAGCAAAAAAGCGGAAGGGAGATATTTGACAATTTTATACTTCGGGCATGTCAGTCGGCGGGGTGACGAGTCCATAGAACGTCTTGTCGTTCAGGGCAAAGTCGAGGGCACAAGACCACGGAGAAGATTTGCCATGAGATGGACAGATCAAGTAAAGGCTGCGGTGCGCGCTCCGGCACACGAATGCGCCCGATCGACGGACAGAGGACGGCGGACGGAGGTGGCGAGACGTGGTGACACGGCCACTAGTTTCTGTCCAACCAACGGGAACACGGTTACCGCGACCGCGCTGACGAGAGTGAAGCGATTTGTACAGAGAGAAAGATTCAAATCACAGTGTAGCATAATTAATAAGTTAGAAATTTGCTTTTGTAATCCTCGTGAGGTAGGTTCATATTAAGTCGTAAAATATGAACGTGCATACCGGCCGCACGTGCTGCGTGAGCACGTGCTGCGTGAGCACGGCCACTAGCAATGGTTGAACAGTAAGAAAAACCTAAGGAGAAATATCGAGAGAACCGAATTTACGTAACTTTTCGATGAGTGCACGCAGCACGAGCGGTGGCACATTGCAAAGAGCAAAAGGAACGGATGTGCGCGCAGCGGAATGGACCGCCGCGCTCTGCAGCAGCGCGGCGTGCTGCGCGGCGTGCTGCGCGGCGCGTGGAAACGTTTGTTTCCTACGAGTAATTCTTAATTAATTACACATTTAATTGTCGGACACACTTCGGCGACACGGGGCGCGACACGGGGCGCGACACGGGGCCCGACACGGGGCCCGGGGCCGCGCGGCCGTCGGACAACTGTACGATAAAAACTTTGCAAATTAAGAAAATGTAATTAGAGCCGCTCGCCCCGCCTGCCCCGCCCGCCCCGCCGGCCCCGTCACCCCGTCACCCCGCACCCCGCACCCCGCACCCGCACACAATTAAGGCGAATCTTGTTGTAATTTTGACATTTAATTATTTTTTTTGTCTCCCGCCGCCGCCTTCCCCTCGCTAATTAATTTACAGAAGCAGCCCTTAAAATTTAATCTCTGCTCTTCAGTTTTTTCGGCGACACTTTTAACTTGAGGCAACTTAATGAAGCGCCGCCGGACCACTTCCTTTAATTTTTCTCATTTCACCCCGTGATTAATACGTGGGGGGTGACACTGCGATTCATTTTTACCATTTTTCCTTTCATTAAATTACTCTTTAGAAATGTTCGACTTGCGCTCCACGCTGCACGCTGCACGCTCCACGCTGCACGCTCCACGCAAATGCGCTTTTAATCGTTCGTGTTCTCGTGCAACAATAACTGCTTATTAGTTCCTCCCGACACGAACCGAAGTCCAGTTAACGCCCCCGCGCCCTGCCCGATGCGATCTGGTCGCGGGGCGGGCTGACGCTCCTCGGGGTGCTGCTGCAGCTCAGCAACTCGGCAGATCAGCAGATCGGTATCGGTCGGTGCGGGTCGGTGCGGGTCGGTGCGGCGCGGTGCGGCGCGGTGCGGCGCGGTGCGGGGCGGTGCGGTCACCCCCTGTTGATGCGCTTATCTGGTGGATGAAAACTTTAAAACGGCCCGGGGGCGTAATCCCGGGCCATCGGCTTGTAAGCCACTCATCAACTTGGAATTAGCCGAAGCGTTGCCTTTTTCATGCTAATACCACAATCGGGATTGGGGGATGTCTGACGCCTGTTGAAACGTTTTTACCGACCGATAAAATCGCGGCATATATTAAAATTAATTGAACATATAATAATATACACAAAATGTAGTAGGGGTGTACTTTTGTTTAGATTAGATCTATGTGTATTGCTCATATATATACATATATATTTATATATACATATATATATTAGTTTGGGGAAAAAGTTTCTTCGCATTTTTTAAGAAAATTCAAAACATATTTTAACATAGTTTATTTATATTTAACTAAAGTATGCAGGTACCGTTTTGTTTGATAACTTTGTGCCGTCGTGTCTGGTAGGTAGGGGGGGTAGGGGCATGATCAAAATACCGCGACAAGTGATTTTGGCAGCCCTCACGTGATATTAACCTGACACTGCCTAAAGAATTCTGAAGAGACCGAAACAGGTAGCAATCTGAAGGTACAAGGTGCAAGGTGCAAGGTGCAAGGTGGTGGTCAGGACTATACAGTGGATGCATTACCACGTCTCAGCCAAACTCTCTTCATTTTTGCTGAGTGGCTAAGGATGTGTGAGATCTAGCGTTATCATGATGAAAAACCACACTTCTTCTGTTGATCAATTCCGGCCGTTTTCTCTCAATTTCTTGGTTTAATCTCATCAGTTGTTCGCAGTTGAGTTCAGAATCGATGCTCCTGCCTGGTGGTAGCAGCTCATAATGAATAATGCCCTTCCAATCCCACCACACGCACTCACAGCATCACCTTGTTGCGAGAGTTAACCCGGGTATCGCCACACAGTCTGACCGGCAGAAGTCTGACCGGTCCGGTCGTTTGAGCACGACCTTTCTCGCACGTTCTCGTCGTACGTGATCCACTTTTCATCACCAGTTATCAGCTTCTTCAAAAATGGTTCGGTTTCATTGCGTCGTTATAAAGAATCACAAACGAGTACACGGTTCATTATTAGGTCTCTTTCAATGAGCTAGTGAGCTAGTGAGCTCGTGAGCTCGTGAGCTAGTGAGCTCGTGAGCTAGTGAGCTCGTGAGGTACCAAAATATCGAGCTTTTTTCTGTATTAAATTTTTTTCAAATACGCCAAAACGATTTTGTGGTCAATTCCTAGTTCTTCAGCTACGTCGTAACTACTGATACTGTTACTGATGTGCTGATCTTGCTCTATTTTTCAAAAATGATATCCATTTTATCCGTAACAGGGCGACCGGAGCGACGTGCATCTTTGACATCAAAATTTCCGGATTAAAAACGCTTAAACCAAATTTGTGCTACTCTCACAGACACTGCACATTGCACACTGCACACCGGACACTGCACACTGCACACAGCACACCGCACACTGCACACTGCACACTGCACACAGCACAACGCACACTGCACACTGCACACTGCTACCGTCCGATCAGCCTACTGAACACCTTGGGCAAACTTTACGAGCGCATCATTCTAGAGCGTCTGCGCCATTTCACCGCAGAGAACAACCTCCTCCCCGACGAACAGTTCGGATTCAGGAGCAACCACTCTTGCGTTCATCAAGTGCACCGACTGACCGAGCACATTCTGATCGGTCTCGAGCACAAACGAGTGATCGACACCTGCGCCGTCCTATTCGACGTCGCCAAGGCGTTCGACAAAGTCTGGCACGAAGTCTTGATATACAAGCTTTACACTCACAAAGTGCCAGACCGTCTAGTCACCGTCATTCGAGACTACCTCTCCAATCGCTCCTTCCGCTTTCGCATCGAGTACGCTCTCTCCTCGCCCCGGCCGATTAAAGCCGGCGTCCCTCAAGGCTCTTGCCTCTCCCCGCTACTCTTCTCGCTCTACACGAGCGACATACCGAGAGACCCCTTCGTGAAGATGGCCCTATTCGCGGACGACACCGCTCTTTATCACTCCGGCAGAGCTCCGGGTATTATAACGAAGCGCCTACAGAACGCGACCACCCGCCTAGGCGAGTGGTTCCGGACGTGGCGAATCGATGTAAACCCGGAGAAAAGTGAAGCCATTCACTTCACCCACCGTAGGTCATCAACCCTTCTCAAGAAGGCGAAAAAACGAGGCCATGAACTCGGCCAGCTCTCCCTCTTCGGCCAGCCAATCCCATGGAGAAGCTCGGTCAAATACCTCGGTGTCACACTCGACACCAGACTCAATTTCGTCGCCCACATCCGCGAGGCGAGAAAGAAAGCGGCCCAAGTACTGGGCAAGCTATACCCCTTGCTGTGTAAGAAGAGCAAGCTCTCTCTCAGACACAAGCTTCACCTTTACAAGGTATGCGTAAGACCTATAATGTCTTACGCAAGCGTTGTCTTCGCCCATTCGTCCGAAGACCGTCTCAAACCTCTGCAGACTCTCCAGAACCGTTTCACCCGCACCGCGACTGGTGCCGAATGGTACCAGCGCAATGTGGACATCCACAGCGACCTTAAACTCCCAACGATCAAGGAGCACTTCAGAGAGTGCTCCGTGACCTACTTCGCCAAGGCGGCAACTCATCCCAACCCTCTGGTGGCCAGCGCGGCCAACTACGCGCTACCTCCGAATCCCAGGACGAAAAAGCGCAGACCGCGGCACGCGCTTATTCCGACATCCCAAGGGGTACCGCAAACCACACACACGCCCACAGTCACCGACAGCACCGACGTCACCACACACATTTTGGACACTACCAACACGCTCCGAATATCAGCATCACGCCGCCCTCGCTTCAGAACGCGGCGCCGCAGCTACTCACACACCGCGTACACTAAGTACACCCGCGACCGTGGGCGGTCCTCGCCGCCCAGAGATTCCGATACAGGCGAAGGTAGTCGGGGAACGGGCCCGCGCCCGGCCTCTACGACCGAGTAGAATCGCCAGATAAAGCACAACAAGAACCAGACACACACAATATACAGCATCATCCGCCAGATAGCTACATCCCGCGTAGCACTTTTTAGTTTCTAAAACCTCAGGCCGTGGATCCGGGTCCACGAGCCCAGTGTCAGATGAGCTGTAAGAGCCGCTGTGGCTTGCAGCCCGATCTACATCAAGAATATAGACTGCACACTGCACACTGCACACTGCACTCGCGTTGCATTTTTACCATTTTTGTAGTAAAATATTAAAATGTATCGAGTCTCTTCATCAGATTCACTTCAGCTGGACTCAGTGCGAGAAGCAAATGATAATTCACACGTTGTCCTAATTTGAATTTGGAATTGTGTTTATTAAAATTGAAACTTTCAACGGCACCGAAACCAGCGGCAGATACAAATAGTATAGATTTTATTACAAGTTCAAGTTAGTGAAGTTCATATAACTATCACGCGAAATAACTTTTTTCCCAACCTAACATATATATACATATATATAAAAGTATACACGCTTGTCACTAAGGCAAGTGCTAACTGAAATGAGGATTTCAGAGTTTCCGTTTTAAAAGTTAGGCAGCCATTGAACTTCCTGAGCCACTGAGACGCGCCAGTCCAGAACCAGTCCGTCACAGCAGCACGTGCATCACCTTGAGCACTGCAATCACGGACCGCTGCATTGGTTTCTATTTTAGATTATGAGATTTTTATTACAAAATATTCTATTTAAATTAGTATTTCTTAAAATACTTGAAAAATCGTCCTGGATCCACCACAAGACACTGCGCCAGGACAAACTGTGCGCTCGTACAAGGGTGTACATTTTAGTGTCCATGCAATAAGACAAGGATCGACATCTAAATTTAAATGAGCGCAGATTCCACCGGCAGCTCGGGCCGGGGATGTGCCGCCGCACGTGCTGCGTCCGCTCAGATCGGAGTGCTAGAGTAATCGTTGATTCTCGATCGGAGCGGTAGAGTTAAGCTTACTTGAGCTGGTACAATAGTACACACACACACACAGACACCAGATACAATCAGCTGAACGGAAAAAAAGATAAATTGCTTTCACATATGGTTGAAGATACATGAAGAGGAAGGATGTTTACCGATTGCTGCACACCTAAGCGCTTCACATCAATACATCCAGACAGCGAGAGCCAGCGCTACACAGCGCCGGTCCACGAGGGTAACGACACACAGCACGTGATTAATGATTGCAGTGTATTAGTTAATACGAACATAAGTATTCTAGACACGGAAATGAAGTTGTTCCTGTTCCATAAACTTGGTAACGACGGGAAACCAAAGGTGTCGTTCTTGAAAACCGGCGGTGTGTGGGACAGTGAAACTGTAAGCTGGAATTTGAGGAAAGTACTTGGAGCCTGCAGAGACCTGAAGAAGATAAATAACTTAAATTAGACTGCTGCTCTGACGAAATTAGAGATGATATTGTAAAGTGTGCCGGCGGCGTGGCGACCGCTGGAAATGCTCTGGGTAACAGGTGCTCATTCCAGAACATGCAGCCGCGACTTAGCGCTTCGCCGCCACCTATTCTGATCGCCATGGCTTCAATAGGTTAAGGTTATAGGACATTATAAATAATGTATTCTTATGAATAAAGGTTTCTTTTAATTCCGAGTAGCTCGCTGGCCTAATGGTTAGAGCGTGCGGCTTTCATTCTGAAGGTCGCGGGTTCAAACCTCGGCATGTACCGATGACTTAATATTTAAGTTATGTACATTTGTAAACTTTAGTTACAACAGCGAGATACAAAAAACGGTGAAGGAAAACATCGTGAGGAAACCCGCACACTGATATCATCTTTGTGTGTGTGTGTGTGGTGGTCCCAATAAAGTGGCAACAGGCTCGCCCCCTGTTACATGGGATCTAATCTGACCACATCTGGCGAAATGTGGGTAATTTATTCACCTCTGCCTACCCCTACTGGGAAAAAGGCGTGACTATATAAAAAAAAAAAAAAAAAAAAAAAAAAAAAAAAAAAAAAAAAAAAAAAAAAAAAAAAAAAAAAAAAAAATTTAATTCCGCAAAGCGCCGCGATTTGTCACTGGCGGCACGTGATGCGCGTGCGCGTGACAATGAGCTGCATAACAATGCGGTGATAGCAATGTCTATCATACACTGCATTGTGTTCGTCGTTGCGAGAGGCAACATGTTGAATCTCGTTACTCTAGTAATTTCACTGGCTACAGCGCCCTGCAAGCTGGACTATGGTAATGTTTGCACAACACTGTTCAGCGGTGGAAATAGACCCTGCGGTGGTGCTTATCTAGACGCTCTCCGGGAACAGAGACTTAACTCTGGAAAATAAGTTAATAGTGGTGGACTTCACGCACAAATGGAATTTCCTCTCAGTGACTAGTTCATACGATAAGGGCTGTAACGCGTAGGACGTCGTAGCGGTGCCGTGTGAGGGCGCGCGCCCAGGGGACGGAGCAGCACAATTACGGCGCGCTATCAATAAGGCAGGCGGGGGCGGACCCTCGCCGCCGATAGCGCGTCGCCGCCGGAACAAATTGAAAGAGCCCCATAAAGCGCACCGCGGCGCCGCGCGCGCTCACTTAGCGCTGGGTCACACCCAGCCCCGCACAGCGCCCGGCCCCGCCTCGGGGTGGCGCACCTCCGGCTGCACCCGGCGAACCGAGCTGCGCGCCAGAACTAGACCACCTCACCGGCTAGTTGTGCTAAGTGGAACGCTTTAATCATGACCCAGTTATTTCTTAATGACGTGTACGCACGTTCTTTGGTCCTCGTAACTTAGCAGGTGTGTGTGTGTGTGTAGCTCTGGAATATGCAACACCGTCGGGGTGCTTTTTGCAGCAGCTCAGCGGTTAAACACGGTGGCAACCGATCACATATCTATACTAGTGGCAGGTAGGCGCCACCACGGCGTCTATATCTGCCACCAAACAGTAGTGTGCAAACTTTAATGTGTTCTCGTTGGAAGGACGCTGTACCTAGTGAAATTATTTTGGCAACGCGACTAAATCTTTCAGATGTTATGTCTCAAGGCGATGAGCGCAATGTGGTGCCGTGTATAGCATCCTCACTGGCGCCACATCGGCATGGGCTCGTCGCTTCGTATTACTGAAACACAAATTGGACAACTCAGTAATTTCGCGCGAATCGGAAGCGCGGCGGAAGACCGGCTTTAACTCCTTGATGAGAGGAAGTCGCGCGTCTCAGCTGCGGGAATATCAACGGGAGCGTTTCGATCAGGTGATTTGGGCAAGCGTGCTCTATATACCTTTCCGCCACGGACAGAGCACGTGGTCTCGTGACGCGCGCTGTCCGTGCCGGCGCGCGAGCCGAGCTGATCACTTTATTTATTATCCGGTGGCGGATTACCCGCGCGCCGGATAATAAATCAGCGCGGCCGCCCGAATACAAAATGGCGGTGGTTTTTTTGTTTTGGCGCAGAAGAATCGGCCGCGGAAAGCGGGAATGAGCGGCAGATTAGGCGCGGGATAAGTCCATATTATTAATGGAGGCGAGATACACGCGACAAAATGGATAATAAATGGATGCGTCGCCCCGCCGCCGCGCCGCCGCGCCGCCGCACCGCCGCGCCGCCGCGCGCGCTTTTTTGTAGTCAGCTGATTTGTTTATGTTGTATGGTGCGGCCGCGGTCGCGTGCGGACCGTGTCGATAACGCAACCCCGCAACCCCGCAACCCCGCAACCCCACAACCCGCCACCCCACTACTACACAGCGTTTAAGTTAATGTTCATTTATCTTGAACAATAATTTAAGTAAGTAAGAGTGTTTTCATTGCTTCAAAATAGATCATAATTACTTGTCGCCGACAGCACGCAGCAGTGGCAACGATGAATGTTTGTAGTATCCAGTGTGCTTGTAAGTTATCGTTGGGAGGTTGCCGCACAGCACCAGCTACGCGAGCCGCGGCCTGGACTGTGCGCCGCACCGGCTAGAGCTGGTGGAACACAGACCTCGTCGGCGTTCTCTTGTATCGTAGGCCAAAACGCTGTTTGCGTCGCCGCGTCAGAGTAGTTAGTAAGTAAGTAATGTGTTTGTGATTTAAGAGCGTGTTCGTATCGTTCTCCTATTCCCCGCGCGTCCCTGCAGTCCCGGCAGTACTCCGCCCTGTCTCGTGTTCTTAAATGGAGACACAAAGTTTTACTTTCGAGTATCTACACAAAGATCTGTTATAGCTTGCGAAACATTTCTAGTATAACTTTTATGTAATCGCAGAAACAGTAAACAGAGCAACGTACTGCCGTCATAAAAGCTGCCCTGCAAACTTCGAACTGTTGGAACAGCGGAAGCTTGCTAAGCTACAACTCAATCAAAATACACAAGCTATAAATGTTTTGTAAGCACAAAATGTGTATTGTGCGATGCGCGATGACACTCCGCCGTTTATGTGGACTATAAACGACATACGCGAACGTTCGGCGGTAATGAAACCTCTTCACGCGACGCAACCCTCGCGCGGTGCGGCCGGCGCGGGCGGCGCGGGACAGGGGTGGCAGGGGGTGGCAGCCCGAAACTTCTCACGGACGAGCAGACTGTACATTATGTGGCATAGCTTATCGAGTCTGGAGAAAGAGTACAGTTTTTCTTTTAATAAAGACGAAATGAAAGTAATTCGTAGAGCACTCGACAGCGGACAACCCGCCTCTCTTCTAGAACCGCGTGCTAGGCAGCGGTGCGCTCAGCTACAATGTATAGACGGTAAGTTATATGTTAAATGGTAATGTAATCACTTGGTGCATGAGCTCAGCGCCTCCTGCAAGTACATAGCGAATAAATACTGCGCGATGTGCAGCGGCGCCACGACACGCGGCGGCGGACGCGGAAGCGGAAGCGGACGGGTAGAGTCGCGTGAAAATAAAAATTTGTCAGTGCGATAAACCGGGACGTGTACGGAGGGCGGGCGCGGGCGGGCGCGGGCGGGCACGGGCGGGCGCGGGCCGGCGCGGGCCGGGCGGCGCTCCGGCACTCTGCTCGACAACTTTTCCAATAATATCGTGTTACACTCCACTCGGTTACACTGCAGCTAAATAAAACGGGTACTCCCTTTAAACAGGAAGTAAAATTAAAATACGTTGAAGTTTTACACGAGAGCTACGGCGGCGGAAAGCGGCGCGACCACTTCTAGTGAAGCACTGCTCCTTCGCTACATAACGGTTCCTCGTCACGCGCGGCTCGTTATACTGTGGCAATATTCGGAAATTGTACCTTGCAACATGTTTTTATTCTTATAATAATGCTGATGTTGTAACTATGTCCTAATGAGCTTATTTTATAAAAATAGCTGATAGAATGCAGGAAGTGTCTCAGGCAACGGCTTGCACTAGGAAACTGTAGGAGAAACGAGCTATTATCATCACCATCACCATCACCATTAGCCGATAGACGTCCACTGCTGAACATAGACGAGCTATTACAACGATATATTTCATGTCATGAAAGATGCAATACGCTCGATGGCAATGTATCACATGAGCATTGCCGCGTCCTATCACGCTTGCTCAAACGAATCTGCGCTCGAAATATACTTAAATAGTAACATCTGTAATCGAATGCAGAACAGGGACTGCCCAGGTCCGAAGGAGCACCTAAACAGCTCATTGCTGCCGACGACGGTCCTTACCGCTCATCTGCTTGCTGTTCTATATATTATATATATATATATATATATACTGTGTTACCTGTAAAGAGGGGGGTTGGGTGGGGGTACACACGTGCGGACCTCGCACGCCCCACTCGGAAGCGCGTTAGGTCGGCGGGAGCCCATTTCCTAAGTTTATGCGGCACATTGTCGCGATTTGATGAGAAACTTCGAGAAGCAATAAATGTACGTTTAAGTAAATGGACATTACATTTAGTTGTTTTGTTTAATTGTTTATATAGTCGTTTGTCCGAGAACACGTAAATACGCAACCTGGCAAGGCAGGTGGGCATGGGGCAGGGGGCAGGAGGTGCAGCCGCGCGCGCGGGTCTCGGGCGGGGAACGTCGGCAACACTTGGATAGGTCGTAGATAAGCCGGAAGCGGCGGCGCGGGCGGCCGCCAGCCCATCCGAAACGCATTACGCGATCGATTCCGACCGCTACATGTGTACTTCGCGACTACATCTTGCGCGTCCACCCCGCCAGGCGCCGGCGACACCCCCGGGCCGCGCGGGGCCACCCGGCGCAACCCGGGGCCACCCCCGCACCCCAACCCCGGGCGGCGTGGGGTGCGCGGGCGCGGGGGCGCGGACAGACAACGCAAAGTCAATATGTGGAAATAATAATAAAGGATCGCGCGGCCCGCATACGCATCGCGACATTATCGCTGCGTTATCGCCGCGGCGTCGCAGAGGCCCGGCGCGCCGCCTCTTATTGCTTACTCCGCGAAGGGGTTGGATTTGTGCGCGATGTTCGGCGACCGGAAGTGCTTGTTTTTCTACTATTATTATCCTGTTCTACACGTTTACCATTTTCATTGAACAATTCCCCTTTATTTGCACAACGCCGCTACGCCGGGCAGCCGGGCAGCCGGGCAGCCGGGCAGCCGGGCATCACGAAGCGAGTGATCATCACACTTATACCGTGTAGCGAATGCGTCGTAAATCCATTTGTACGTGTTTAGCGGTAGACATCTATTGTCTATTGTAGTGATGTTAATCATAATTACTAACCTAATTATAATATTCATCCCCTTGCTATCATTTTGATATGTACAAATTGTAAATGGCGGTGGATCGCCACCTCTTATTTGCTTCCTCTTCTGGTCACCGTGTTCAAATGTTATCATTGATTTATAACTTTCTGATAACTAAGTAAAGCAATTTATCCCGTCCATTAGTTACGTATACGTATATATTGCGGTAGATAAAGATACCTGATTATGTTACTCATGCAAGAAGCGTTTGTACATATTACCTTTATATTATTTATTGCGGGTACGAAAGACATAGAAATAAAAGCTTATAACAAAGTATTACCTAATATATTTTCTTCATGTTTCTTCTAATATTCGATGGGGATAAAATAACGGGACGGGAGCCTCGATAAAGGCAATAATACAATAAAAACAGCGCGGCAATAAAAAATCCCGGCGCGATCAGCACACGGCCGCATGAAATTTGATGCGCGCTCGCGGCGGCCACGGCGCCCACCCGCCGCCCACCGCCGCGGACAAGTCCCGCCCTCGGACCTACGGGGCCGACTCAGTGCGGTGCTTGGCGATCAGCTGATTAATCTCTGGTTTATGCTAATTACAGTTTATCTGTGCCTATCCATCGTCAACACCGGCCCGGCCCCCCCCGCACGTCGCGCACGTCGCGCGGCGCACTCGTCGTCGGAATGTTGAAACAGACAAACGGGTACAGTTTCGCGCGCCGCACGAGCGGCCACTCCACAAATACATCATTAACCTCCGTTCTACTGTGCAGGTGCAAGCGCACTGCTAGAGAGCCGCATGGAAATATCCGCTACCTGCCACAACACAAGGCGACCCGAGTCGCGAGACACCAGGCTCGGCTCCATTGCGATTGGAGTCCGTTCATGAATACAGATGTCCATCCAACGTGAGTACGTTCGCCTCCCCAATACCCCACCACCCCCTTCCACTCATGCCGTACGGAACCGTCTATGGACATTGTCGCTACGTTACAGTCCAGTATATCAGGCTTTTCAGGAAAATAAATACGTCGATAGCGAAACAATTCCGTTACGATAACCGTTTCAGCGATGGCCTCCGCCGACCTCGCTCCGTGGTTATTGAGTGGCGAGCGTCACGTCACGTCACGTCACGTCACGAATGAAACAAGATATATTACTTTACACTTTTTACTTTCCTTGCAAGTGCAGTGGGGGTGCACCATCCAATTATTTCCGATCTACCATTTTCTTTCTATCTATTCAATTCTATGTTTATTTTAAAAAATCAAACGTATTTTCCTGTGAAGTCGTGCTTTTGCTGTTACGGGTGCGGTGCGGGTGCGGTGCGGGTGCGGTGCGGGTGCGGTGCGGGTGCGGTGCGGGTGCGTTGCGGGTGCGGTGCGGGTGCGGTGCGGGTGCGGTGCGGGTGCGGTGCGGGCGCGTTGCGGGTGCGGTGCGGGTGCGGTGCGGGTGCGGTGCGGGTGCGGTGCGGGTGCGGTGCGGGTGCGGGTGCGGTGCGGGTGCGGTGCGGGTGAGGGTGCGGTGCGGGAGTGAGTGATTGCTTTTAAATTGACGCACCTGTAGATGGAGTGCTCAATGGACGCAATGGGTGGATGCATTAATACGAGCCGAGTTGATTCGTTACCAAACACGAGCGATACCATCGCCGAAATTCCAAGGAGGGAGATAATCTCCGAGGAGCTGACGGTCGGCGGTCGGCGGCCGGCGGTCTGTACGCAGCGGACGGCGGACGGCGGACGGTTCAATCAGTGCGGGAAATTAACTGGCCGCAGACAATGGAGCGCGTTATCTCGATACCATCGCCGTTTAATATATCACGCGGCGCGGCCGCCGCTCCGTCACTCCGTCACTCCGTCACTCACCCGCTTGACAAATGAAAGTCCGCCGACGTCTCGGCGGAGAAATTAAATACAGCCGTCGATAATGATCTGTGCCCGCCGCGCGCCCGCGGGCCCGCGCGCCGCCCGCACTCGCGCCGCACCCGCACCCGCACTCGCGGCTCTATCGCGCGGCAGTAAGGTGCACGGGCCGCCGACCGGCCGCCGACCGGCCGCTGTTCACTTGGTAACGAGTGTTGTCAAATATGTTAATATTCAATTTCGATTAATGTAACGGCGGGATTAGTCTAATGCGGTTATAGCGTTCACGGGCTGGGGCGCGATAGCGATCGGCCGCGGGGCCGGCGGCGCTGGTGGCGGGTGCCCGGTGCACGGTGCCCGGTGCACGGTGCACGGTGCACGGTGCACGGTGCACGGTAGCCGCGAGAGGATTCATTAAGTTCATTAGCGTGTCTAATGAGCTTTGGGGCGAAGCGTGAGACCCCGCCGCGGGTACAAATCGTTCGACAGCGCACTCGGCATCGGATTTGTGCCGAGGCCGTCAGTGCGACGAATAGTTATGAAATTTATTATATTTTATTAAGAATACTCGATTAATTTTATTACTATGTTAAATGTAATGATGTAAGACGAATACAGAGCAATCAGAATTGCATTATAGTAATATTTTAGCATTTGTCTTGTCCGCTGTGTGCAGCCCCGCGGCCCCACGGCCCCGCGGCGCATCGGTGGTTCTCTCGTCTTGAGACCCAAAATTATTGATACTATAAAATATTTTATTCATTAACAGGCTATGAGCCCACGATGGCGCAAAGGACATGTACAGTGAAGACCAATAAAACATTTGTTACAACACAAAGTTATCGACGGCTACGTCCTCGTGTTCTCGTGTGTTGTTATTTAACGGCGTTGTTAATTATTACAACTCGGATGACAATCAAAGTAAAGCAATTAATAAATCCTCCGAGCAGCGGATAAAAGTAGCGATCAGTGTAAGGGTAGCAGCGGCGGGATTACTGCGGCGCGGTTTTCGTTATTGCAACATTAATTATAATATTAATTACAAGGCAACCCCGGCGGCTCCGCTACCGTTCGCAGCGGAACTTGCGCTCCCGCTAATGGCTGCTTAATAATACTTAAGTTATTAGCGGGCGGCTAGTGGCAGGCGCTCCGGTATCCCCGAGCCAGTACGAAGTGTATCAGGTCGTCACAGCAACCTGTAGGCAACAATTAGAAAACACAACAGAACATTGCGCGGGCACTGATCCAGTCGCGACCGGCTTTGTACTGGACCGGGAAGCAGTGCGGAGAGCCGCGCCGGCGCTGCTGCAGCACCGGACACCGGCTGCGTCCGAACGCGCTTTTGTTCTTAAGCTAAAATAATGGCGTGCAGTACCGTACGTACGCGTGCACTGGTCACATTTATTAATATCACCTGAAATGAGTGCAAGTGAATGTTTATCCACGAGTTGCTGAAAGTTATCTGTTAGGGCGGGGTGGGAGTGCGCGCGGGCGGTCGTCGCGCGGCATCGATCAGCGGTAATTGGTTTTGCGGACGCTACTTTAAAACGGCGCGTAAGCTCGAAGACGCGACCGACATCTGTCGCCGTAATTGAGGGATTACGCAGATAATTGAAACTGTCGGGCGGCTCTCGGGCGGTCGGGCGCGGCGCGCGAGCGGGACCGGCGCACCCAGCGCACCCAGCGCCGCCGCGCCCCTGGCAGGCGACGGTTAACAACGTGTCTTCTTGTATTATCTTACGTTTTATGCGCTATTAATCTCGACGCGGGCGCGGGCGAGGGCGGGGGCTGGAGCCGCTGCTGGGGCTGGAGCTGGGGCTGGGGCGGCGCGCGCCGCTTGAGAACCTGCGCTGGTGGGGCAACGCTTCATTTTGCTCGCGGGCTCAGCGCGTGGGGTGTTGCTTGTTCTCAGCGTAATAAATAATTGTTTGCGAGCGTAAAACTAGAGTGGGCTCGTTCGGCGACGAGAGGGCGCGCCGCCCCGCCCGCGCAGCCCGCGCCGCCCGCGCCGCCCCGCCCGCGCCGCGCGCACCTCCGCAGGCTTGCTCATACAACGACACTCGAACCGCACGAGCGGCACAGCGGGCCTGGCTGCGACGGCAGCGTCTGCCAGTCGCGTGGAGGATGGCGGATGATTTAATAATAAAGTTTTCTATCTTAGATAATGTATACAATACATCAAAGTAAGTTATAGCGCTTGCAGTGACGGGTCGTTATGTGATAAACATATATCCTTGCGAATATATTAGAGCATGATAAGCCTGAATACATTATCAGCTTCGTGGTGAAAGAAATTTCCATAAACACATAATTACACGTGTGCTGTGTGATGTTTTACAGTTATTTTTTAAAAACCGCGGCAGAGTTGTAAGTAAGCAAAATGCACTTAAATAAACCTAACGTCAAGGATCAACGCTGTCCTATCGGTTAAGCATCGATGACAATAACTTTGTTATATTATTGAATTGTGTTAATGTTAATGAAGATTGCGTTGAGGAATTTCAGTACGTTGTTAGATGCAGGGCAAGTTGATATGAAGCGAGTAAAAATGTTTAACGAAACTCCCGCGAGCCGCCGCGCCGCCGCACCGGCTCCGCCGCGTGGACACGTTGCATTTTAATTGAAATCTATTCTTGATTAGTTAGTCAAACATTAGGAAGGCGACGGAGGAGGGAGAGGCAGCCGCACGCCCTCCCACGCAGAGCCGATATAATGAATCACAAAATGATGCCGGGCCAGGCCGGACCGGGCCGGACCGGGCCGCGCACACCGCCGCGCACTCGGCAGCGCCTTCATATGAAGTTATTGAATTAAACGTGTCGGTCGGCATCGGAACAATTTAACGGTAGATTAATAATCGTGCTCCCCACTCCCCACTCCCTACCACCGGCACCGCTACCGCCACTGCCACCGCCACCGCCAGCGGGCGCGCGCGCCGCCTGCCGGCTACTGCGCCACGCCGCCGCCGCGACCGGATATCTCGCGCGCGTCCATTCACAGAAGTTAATTAAAAACTATACAGCTGATGTTTTTTTATTCAATCTAATACTCCATAAATTTTAAATTTATGAATCAATTCAAAAATATGGATCTATTAACTGTGTATTCTTTCAAAAGGACCGGCCGCGCGCCGCCGGCCCGCTGGGCGCAGTGGATGGGAATGGATAGATCAAAAGGAAATGTGGAGGTACTAACACATTTCCCGCGCGGGACCGGCACGGTAACGGCATGCCTTCATATACAGAATGTAAAAATACATGTGCACATATACAGATTAATCTAGCTCTTGGAGAGTTCGCGCGTTAGGAGTATCACGCTTCGCCAATTAAAATTGACCGAGCCCAGGACACGGCAGCACGGCGCAAAACAAGTAAAGAATTCAAAGTTTCCTATTCCATATAACTTGTGTTGCAAGTTGGCAAAGCGCTCTGCAGCGAGAGGTTCGCTCAGCTTCCAGATGTCCTGACACCCGGGTGTCGGACGCAATGTGTCGCGTTTGTTGTGCTTTATTTATTTAATTTAGTGACTTTCAATTAAAAACCGCGCCACGGAACGTTGCGTTTATGTCAATGTGGCTGTCCCCAAGACTCGCCCACCTATCTAGAATAATAAATATGTAGGCTAGGCTATCTAATGTGTTTTATACATTTACAACTCTGTTATTTTACTGCAAAGAAATCATTTCATTACATGATAGCTTACTGCAGAGCCCACACCAGATATTCCAGTACAGCTTGCCAGCAGAGCGCCGGACGTTGCGAGTCGGGCTTGTTGTTAGGGAGCCCTACACAAATAGGTATCACTGATGCTCATAATTACCCCCCACCCCCACCCCCACCCCACACACACATCTCACAAGCGGAATACGTCAGTAATTATCTAGCGAGACGTGCACAGGGGTTTCATTTGCATGTAGCATGCCTCCCCGCGCGTCATCAGCACGTCATGAGCGCGTCATCAGCGCGTCATCAGCGCGTCACAGTGGAGGCGGCGCGCGCGCTCTGCGGCTGCATATTTTCAGTTCGGCTGAAGCCCCCCGTACGAGTGTAGTCAATTTCTCACATCGTAGTGTCAGCCGGCAGGCGGGCGGGCTCGGCGCTGGGGCGGCCGGGGCGGCTGGGGCGGCTGGGGCTGGGGCTGGGGCGGCCGGGGCGCCTCGGGCGTCGCCCATAAAAATGCAAATGGCGGTGTCGACTGGGGATTTTCATTGTTGTATCAATCACACGCCCGTTCCTTATTATTGCGGGATTTGTGCTCGAATCCTCTCCGTTTATTGTTTCGGCGCAGGAGCGGTCGCGGGCGCGGGCGCGGGCGCGGGCGCGGGCGCGGGCCCTCCGCCCGATCCCTCGTTTGCTTTGTTGTTGCCTTTCGAGAGCCACTTAAACTGTTCGCAGCGTGTTTACGTACACGCGGCTAATGTAACTAATCTATGTGAATAATATGTATTTATAAACGAAGCTTTCAACTTTACTTCTACTTATGGTAGTGAATGTTGGGTATGGCAGAAGAAACATGAAAGTAGGATTGATGCCGTGGATATGAGAAGCTTGAGAAGTATAACTGGAGTGAAGCTGATGGACAAAGTGAACAGTGTGATAAGGAAGCGGAGCGGCGTGGTTGAAGATGTAGTGACAAGGATAGACAAAAGGATGATTAGGTAGTCCGGCCGTGTTGAAAGAATGGATGAAAGAAAATTAACGAAAGGTATACAAAATAAAAATGATTGGACAATTCGAATATGTCCTAAAGAAAGGCTGGGTCAAGAGTACTCGCAACCGACGAGCGTGCATGGAGATGCTCATGAAAGTGGAGGAAGCGAAAGAGGTGTGCCAGGATCGTAGCAAGTGGAGAGAAGTGGTCTCTGCCTCACCCACTGGGAACGAGGCGTGATATATATGTATATCAGGTGTACCGGTATGAAGTGAGCGTCAAACTACAAATGTCTCGATAGGGAACATTTGTTTTGAACGAGCCTTTATTTTTTTTTGTTTGTTTGCTATGACATCTGTGAAACATATTTAGTCTACATCAAGTCATTGAACAGACAACATCATATTTTTCCATCGTGTTAAAAATGTCGAATTTTGTACCAGAAAGTGATAATTCGCGGAAAGCATTAATTTTTAGTTTTTATTTGAAGAAACGTGCTGCAGAGTCGCATGCGAGTCGAGGCATATGGTGATGGTGATCATGCTCTATCAGAAGCAACATGCAAAAGATGGTTTCAACGGTTCAGAAATAATGATTTTGATGTGAGAAATGAAGAACGTGGAAGACCACCAAAAAAGTTTGAAGACGTCGAATTGCAAACGATATTGGATGGAGATGACACTTTGAATCGAAAGCAAATGGCAGATATGTTAAATGTTGCACAACAACACAACAACACAACAAACAATTTATGACCGTTTAAAAGCTATGGGAAAGATCCAAAAGTGTGGAAAATGGGTGCCACGTGAATTGAATGAAAGACAGATGGAAAACCGAAAAAACACTTTCAAAGACGAAAGAAAATCGGTTTTGCATCGGATTGTTGCTGGCGATGAGAAATGGATTTATTTTAAGAATCCTAGACGGAAACAATCATGGGTTAATCCGGGACAACCATCAACCATCAACATCGACTGCTGCAACCAGATCGCTTCGGCAAGAAGACAATGCTGTGTGTTTGGTGGGATCAGAAAGGTGTGTGGTGTGGTGTACCACGAGCTCCTAAACTCCCACCTGGTGAAACCGTTAATACTGATCGCTGATCGCTACCGACAACAAATGATCAATTTGAACCATGCATTGATCGAGAAACGACCAGAATGGGCCAGAAGACACGGCAAGGTAATTTTGCTCCATGACAATGCACCTGCACACAAACACAAAGCAAAACCGGTTCAGGATACAATGAAAACACTTGGCTGAGAGCTGCTACCTGCTACCTGCTACCCCACCCGCCGTATTCACCAGACTTGGCTCCTTCCGACTATCATTTGATTTCATCGATGGGACACGCATTGGCTGAGCAGCACTTTGGTTCCTACGACGAGCTCGAAAATTGGGTGTCTGCTTGGTTTGCTTTAAAAGACGAACAATTTTATTGGCGCGGTATCCACAAATTGTGGTGGTCCAGAAACGTGGTCACAATGTGTACAAAACAATGGCCAATACTTTGAATGAAATGTTTTTTACTTTCCCATTAATAATTAGTGTTTTATTTTCACAAAAAAACGCTCATTTCATACCGCCGGTACACCCGAGTATATAACAGGTTGTCAAATATCTCCCTTCCGCCTTTTTGTCTTTTGAATTTCGCGGCTATGTACAAAGCGCTACAGAGCTCGTATCTGGCAATACTATACATAATTTGAAAGGTCTTGACATAACCTACAAAACGACGCTATGCATAATTAGTTTGGATATTGCGTTCAACAGTTATAGACGTGTAAACATGGAGTTCACTAACGCCGAAATTCGCGCTATTTTAAAGTTTTCCTTCGTTAAAGGCAAATCCGCTAGAGAAACGTTCCGTGAGATTAATGGTGTTTTGGGGGATGGTACTCTATCACTTCGAACCGCGGAGGAATGGTTTCGACGATTCAGAGCCGGTGAAAACGACACCATGGATAAGCCAGCCGGCGGAAGACCTGTGACGACAAATACCGATCAAATCATGGACTACATCGAGTTAGACCGGCATGTGGCATTAGCTCCGCGAGCGCACTGTGCGGCCTCGGAGTGCAGCTCCGCGAGCGCATGAATACGTTACGTACAAGTGAATACTATGTTGCAGGTGAACAAATATAAATATATGTAAAGTTTAGAATACAGGGAACACATTTTAAATACGAAACAATGCAGCAAGGTAGCTCTTGTTCCGGTGCAAGTAGTTTCTTAATTTTCAAAAAATCAAAATCAAATTTTGTAAATGTATACTCATTTGAAGACCAAACGTGGGCCCGCACCGGGCTTGGTACAGGGTTTATACAATGAAGAAATGCATTATATGAGAATTAATGTATAATGTTTGAGAAGCGGCGGGCGCTGATGTCAATAAGTCATTTCCGTTCGGTGAAGAGGTAGCAAGTATTTACAAGTGGCTAGCTGCACAGTAAGTTCTTGGCGAAACTTGTTCCGTGCAGCGCGAACCGCGAGCCGAACTGATAATGTGGCACGTTCGTAATGTAGTGAATAGTTTGTGGCGGAGGTCGCGGGGGTGTTGAGTTCCGGCTGAGCCGGCGGCTGAGCCGGCGGCATCTGTTCCCCGCCAAATAAAACCGCCATTAGTTATGTGTGGGGGCGCGCATTGTGATGATAATGCCGCGGTTATTGTTGTTTAATACACGAACGGATTTGCAACGGATCCGAGTCGGATACGCGTCGGATCCGCGGCGGACATGCCCGCGCCGCGCCGCGCCGCACACGCCCGCGCCGCGCCGCGCCGCACACGCCCGCGCCGCGCCGCGCCGCACATGCGGCCCGCCGGCTAACGCAGCTGAAGGGAAACTATTGATGGATCGACTTATGAACTCGTGTTTGCGGGACTCTAATCCATCGCCCCGCGCACCCCGCCACACGTGCAATCACCTCACACCGCTACATCAGTATCGATGCAATTGCACGTCGCCTTCGATCCCGTCGGATGTTCTCTGTTAGAGATGACAAAGTGACCAGTTATGTACTGCAATAGCGGATCTTCTCTAATCGTACGATATTACTCAGAAATTGTGTAACTGCTTCCGGTTCGTTATGATCGTAAACTAAAACTACTAAAGTTCGCCCGCGCGGGATTAATGATGCAATTGCACCAGTGCGATCCATGTGCATGTGTAGGTACGGTCGCCCGTAGCGTTAGACATTTAGAGAGGATGTGCAGCCGCGGAGCGTGCCCGCGCCGCGTCCGACTGATGCGAGGCCATCAGCGCGGCGCGCTCGATTGATTACCGGCGTTGCGCGGCGGTGCGCGGCGGCGTGCGGCGGCGTGCGGCGGCGCCGTTAGCGACTCTACCCACCCGGCATACAGTCCACATCGAACGTACATCCATCACCATCCGCTGCAGACCGAACTTGAATCCTGTTCCGCCCGCCCTACAGTCCGGTGTGGCGCGGGATTGGTTCGGGTCGGACTTTCAATATTTGTCATGGAGTGTCGGTATCGACGCGGCGCTAGTTCGGGCTCTGTAAATGAAATCAGATCCGTTATTTATGATTTGTTTGTCTGGAGACGCTCGCCGCTCGCCGCTCGCCGCTCGCCCCTCGCCGCTCGCCGCTCGCCGCCCGGCGCTGCCGCCGCTCTAACAAATGTCCGTTGTAGCACAGTGTCCTGCAGACATAACGCTTTAGCCAAACTACAATCAGATCCCTACACACGCGTGAAGCGACCGCTTCCGGAACCGGTTCCAGACTTTCCATTAAAACATTGCGTTAAAAACATTCATGGAGTGAAGGCTTTACAAAGGACTTGATCGTTATCGCAAATTAGTACATTTGCGTGTTCGCGCCGCGGCTGTGCACGTTGCGTTGGTTGATGTTGACGTCGTGTGTATTATGTGCGAGTAATTAAGTACTTATTAAAATGATGAAGTTAAAAATACAAATGTACTTTTCACAATTTGTACGTAGTTATTGTTCGTGATAATCCAAACTAAAAGTCATTAATTAAAAGTTTACCCGCGCGCGCTGCGAGCGGGCGCGGGCGGGCGCGGGCGGGCGCAGACGGGCTTAGCCGGGGTGCGCACCCCGTCACGTGGCGCGGCAAGGCTTTTTGCTTCAACCACGTTTTGTCTCACAAGAGTGTAACTTTCAAAGCAATATGCTCTCCGCTTTTATCGGTACAACACAACAAACGAGCGCACTCGATACCAAGTGTCACCTCCGCATCGCTTTCATAAGCCACATATCGAAGTTTCAACAAATGTCCGCATCTTCACAGAGTAGAGGACACGTGTTATTAGCCGGCACTACGTACTTAACTGCGTCACCACGTAATGCGCTGTACTCCGTATATTTCACTAATCATTGCTTGCTTGTCTTAAACTGGCTGATGCGAAGAAAGAGACAGAACGTTGACCTCTGTCGTGGGCACATAGAAAGTCAGGTGCGGAGCTGGTGCCTGCTGCGGGCTGATAGCAGCGATTGCGGTACAACCCGTGCATCGCATCTCACTGCAAATCTACGAGTAATCGTTGGGAAACAAAACATCAATAGCATTTGAAAGGAAGCGTGAAAAAATCCATATTTCTTCCATTAGGGTAGTGAACGCGTCGGTGCGTTGTTATTTAATAACGCCCTGACGACTTCCGGCGGAGGGCGCGCCCTCTATGCAGATTGATGCTGCCGCACCTTAATCAAGTGACGCGACAGAAGCAGGCTGGCTGCCGGTGGATGCGAGGAGGCCGGGCCGGTGTGCAACTTGAGACAATTGTATTATATTTCAATACTAAGTTACTATTTAGTGGGGTGATAGAATTGCCCCGGCCATATGTCCTACTGTGAGAACGTACTGTTGAACAACAAGTTCAAGTTGTTTGTTGCCATCATGAGAGGAACACTCTCCCGGTTACATTGTAACATATGTTATCATGTGTCTTCTTAAGACTAAAAATATATTTTTTTGTAAATGAACGTGAACCACTAGCACTTAAATAACAGTGAGCTAAACTGTTTTATAATGATTGTGACCGTTTCGTTAACACTACGTCGAGTGTTACTGCCAAGCGGACGTACACATGGAATGTTAAGTTGAAAGTAATGTAATTGTAAAATTCACATCCTATTCAAGGAAATAAAAGATCTAGATAATGATGTAAACGTACGCGCCCGGCAGCCGCCGCTGCGCGCGCGCATATCGTATTGCAATTAAGATTAACAACTGCAGGAGCGGCGCGACGGGGACATTAAGCTGCTACGCGATTTAGCATTCATAAAAGCTCTATTTTATCAAAACACATTAAAATTAAATTATAGTGCGATCCATCAAAATAATTTAATATGCCGCCGCGCCGCCCCTCTCGCGCCCCGGGCCCCCCAGTAGCCCCCTAGCCCCGTAGCCCCCGGCCCCCGGCCCCCTCGCCACCAATACTCTCATCTACATCAGTTTAAACTGTAGTTTATCTTATCTGCTCGGTCATTAGGGACGCGTTTCGTTACCCACTTCCACTCGCCCCCCACCCCCCCATTTGTGCACTTTATTTTTTTTTAAATGTTCGTCACTAATGTTGTCGTACAAAAGATAAACTATTCTAATTCTGTTCGCATCCCCCTCCAGCGTGCGAACAGCACCGACTCTTTCTGATTACGTACAGGGAGGACCTTCAGCCTGCCTGAGCCGGCTGCCGACAGAGGAACTATGTACTAAGTACTACTTACTACGTACTACGTACTATGTACTACGTACTACGTACGCGCGCACCGGCTACGCGCTGGTGATGTTTACAAGCCCGAACCTATTTATAGGCAAAATCATATTTCAAATAGAAAATCAAAAAATCTTGCTTCCTAGATTCTTGATGAAGCTCGGGCTGCAAGCCATTGTGACTTAAGAGTCACAGTGGCTTGCAGCCCGAGCTTGTAGCCTGAGCTGTAAGCAGCTCATCTGACACTGGGCTCGTGGATCAGGATCCACGGCCTGTGGTTTTTGAAAAGTTAAAGTGTAATACGTGGAGTGTAGTTATCTGAGGGCGGATTCTCACATCTTGCGTGTCTGCTTCGTGGAGTTCTTCCGGCGACTCTACTCGGTCGTCGAGGCCGGGCGCGGACCCGTTCTCCGACTACCTTCACCTGTATCGGAATCTCTAGACGGTGAGGACCGCCCACGATCGCGGGTGTACTTCGTGTACGCTGTGTGTGTGTGTGTGTGTGTGTGTGCAGCTGTGGCGTTCTGAAGCAAGGGCGGCGTGATTCTGAGATTCGGAGCGTGTTAGTGGTGTCCGAAGTGTGTGTGGTTACATTGGTGTTGTCGGTGACTTCGGGTGTGTGTGAGGTGAGCGGGACCCCTAGGGATGTCGGAATGAGCGCGTGCCGTGGTCTGCGGTTTTTCATCTTGGTATTCGGAGGTGGCGCGTAGTTGGCCGCTCTAGCCGTTGCCGCCTTGGCGAAGTAGGTTTCGGAGCACTCTTTGAAGTGCTCCGTAATGGTTCGGAGTTTGAGGTTGCTGTGGATGTCCACGTTGCCCTGGTACCATTCGGCATCGGTTGCGGTGCGGGTGAAACGGTTCTGGAGAACCTGCAGGGGTTTGAAGCGTGTTTCGGACGAATGGGCGAAGATTACGCTGGCATAAGACGTTATAGGTCTTACGCATACTTTGTAGAAGTGAAGCTTGTGTCTGGGAGAGAGAGCTTGTTCTTCTTGCACAGCAAGGGGTATAGCTTGCCCAGTACTCGGGCCGCTTTATCTCTCGCCTAGGCGGGTGGTTGCGTCCTGTACGCGATTCGTTTTAATACCCGGAGCTCAGCCGGAGTGATTGAGAGCGGTGTTGTCCGCAAAAAGAGCCATCTTTACGAAGGGATCTTTGGGTATGTCGCTAGTGTATAGCGAGAAGGGTAGCGGGGAGAGGCAAGAGCCTTGAAGGACGCCGGCTTTAATCGTCCGGGGCGAGGAGAGAGCGTGCTCGGCGTGGAAGCGGAAGCAGCGGTTCGAGAGGTAGGCTCGAATGATGGTGACGAGTCGGTTTGGAACTGTGAGTGTAAAGTTTGTATATCAAGCCTTCGTGCCAGACCTTGTCGATCGCGTTCGCGACATCGAATAGGACGGCGCAGGTGTCGAGCGATTGCTTGTGCTCGAGACCGGCCAAGATGTGCTCGGTCAGTCTGTGGACTTGATGGACGCAAGAGTGCCTACTCCTGAACCCGAACTGTTCGTCGGGGAGGAGGTTGTTCTCTGGAGAGAAATGGCGCAAACGCTCTAGAATGATGCGCTCATAAACTTTGCCCAAGGTGTTCAGTAGGCTGTTCGGACGTTTTTTGCTTCGTGTGTAAAGTAGCTTAGTTCTGAAATACCACCAATATAGCGGCGGGGGCTGAAGCGAGGGCGGGGGCGACGACCCTCCGCTTTACAACGTCTAATAAAGGAATGATACTACACGCGCTGATTTGCATTTTAAGTACGCGCTAAGGAATTACGACCTGCCATATATCAAACTAACCGGCAGTAAAGTTATACTGCGGCCAGAGAGCACGCGACGTGCACGCAGTACACAGTGACCAGTGACCAGTCCCGTGCGCGCTCACCTCCGGTTGCAGGACAAACACTTTCACAGGGGCGAAGGCTGAGCAATTGGTCTTCAGCTCGGGAGTCCTTCTGAATGCAGCGGCGAATTCGGAAACGGCGGCCAGTGTGACAGCGTGACAGCGTGACAGCGTGACACATAAATGTAGTTTATTAACATTTAGGCTCACGAAATAGAATTGGTGATTGTATCGTCTCCAGCAAGTTGAGGATGTAAAAGGGCGCGTGTTGCGGGAGTAACCGATGTTCATCTGTTCATATATTACAATTTAAATGTGCGTATGTGTGTGTAAATGTGGAACAAAGTAAGTCTATCTGCGTGTACATATTGTACAGGATACGTGTGTGACCACACGTCCGTGCGCGCGGCGCCGGCGCCGGCGCTAAATAATCCAACAGTGCCAATAAAATACGTGTAAATCATAAATAACTGTAACATTTTTTTACTCCATCTTCATGTTATTCACGTATGGGTTTTTTTATATCATCAATCCTTAAAACAACGTTTTTCAAAAATACAGCTCGCGGCCGGGCGGCGCGGCCCTGCGTATCCTGCGTACCCTGCGTACCCTGCGTACGCTCAGTCGAACAATTAACGCAAAAATTTAGTGTAATTAGTGTTTTTAAACGAGTAATGTATATGCATGGAACAGTTGGATGCGCCCGATGGAGTCTGCAGGCACAATTGGCTCAATAACAGCATACAAAATAAACAGAAAACGGCTAATTGCATTATGCGTTTGCGCGGCGGCGGTGCGGCGGCGGCGCGGCGGCGGCGCGGCGCTGGGGCGTCACATGTGTAAATACCGGGGGGCACCGCGAAGGGGTCCGAATGCCCCGCGGATTAATTCCATCGAGCGCCAAATGAGCTATGACACCCTTGCGGGGAATTCAATGTAAAAAGTTCAGCTGTATTCACCTCCGCAAAGCGCTTAAGCGGAGGCGATAGAGTCGCGACCGCGCCGGCGCGCCGCTCGCGCAGCGCTCGCGCGGCTTGGTGCAATGGCTTTTGAGCTCAATTTGTGAATGAGAGGTCTCGCTTGCCGGGCGCTCGCGGGATTACTGCGGGCGCACAGCGGGCGCAGCCGGGGGGCGCGCGTTCTCATCCCGAATCTGATACCTTCAATTAGATTTATTATCGCCGACCTGTTACTTACTAGTTAACCTTTAATTGTAACAGCACGCGCCGCGCACCGCCGCGCACCCAGCCGCGCCCCCAGCCGCGCCCCCAGCCGGCCTCTCCTTACGCATATCGAAAGTAAAATTTGTCGATGTCGTTACCACCATGAATCTCTTAATGACATACTCTTCACATGCTTATATAGTATTTACCATACACATTATTAAGCAATAAGATGACTTTTGAATATGCTGCGTTAAGTATTAAGTAGTTAATTAACAGTAAGGAGTAAGGTTTTTATTTCAATCTAAAAAGTATTCTGTAACATTTACTCATTAGTTAAGACCGTCACGCGCGTAATGTGGCGAACGCGACATCGCATTGCGCTCGTTGATTCAAAAGACATGACTCCATAGCTCCGTCTGTTGTTGGAGCGAATGTGAGCAGGAGTCGTAGTCGTCCTCGTATGCGCTAGAAGGTCCGCAGAAGCGCCGCGGACGACGCCGCCGGCGCCGCGCGGCAGGCCCATCAATCCACATTACTCACAGTTCATTTCCGGCGCCGCGCTCCACTTTGCATCCGTTGCACTCAACATTAAATGCATTGTTCTGCTTTTCATTTCATCACAATTTCCATTTGTCATTTTCAATTCATTGTGCATAATTATACTGACGAGTGTCAAAGCACCCCGGCAGCCCCTAATGATCACAAACATGCAATGATACGACTAAATGAACAGGCTGTACCCCGGTTGGCTGAGGTGCTTATGCTGTACTCTTTGTGTTCCTCGTCCTCATCTTAGGACATGGTAATGACAAGCATCATTATGCCTGTAATTTGAAGAAATAGGTTGCAAGCTGTACGGTTAGCTCGTTACTTGTTGAAATAGATCGTGTTGTGATACCCGCCTAGATGGACCCTGGAAACGGAACTATCACACAAAGTGAACAGCATGTTGTTAGTGGTCCTGCAGGACGTACGTTTATGTTTTCGCTGTGATTTAATTGTTGCAGATCGGCAGAGGCTGAGGCCGAGGCCGAAGCAGCGGCGAGGTCCGGTGCTCAGCGCAGCCCCCACGCGCAGAACCGGCTCCCCAAATGCAGGATATCACTTAGCGTAATATGATTTGAACCCTCGCATTAAACGCTAAATATTCGCGTCACAGGAGCGGGCCGAGGGTGCGCGTGCGGCCGGGGGTGCGAGTGTTTCATCATGAGCATAGCTTATGATTCAGTTTATGTTTTCGTTATCTAAGTTTGAACGTCGCCAGTCGAGTTGTTGTTGTTGTTGTTGTTGTTGTTGTTGTCGTTAATGTAAGCTGCGGCAAGTCGCGCTGCGGCGGGGGCCTGCTCGACTGTTTTGTACGCAAACGTTTATGTGCGCTAATTAGACACAGTACATGCATTGTTATTTGCACCATCGTGCATGCTCAAATATGTATGCAATCGTTTAGTTCTGAAACGGTTAGTAATAAACAAAATAAAACTTTCTTGAATGTATAAGTATATACATCGTGTTTAGCGTGTTCTCAGGACTGCACTGCACTGCACTGCACTGCACTGCACTGCGCTGCACTGCGCTGCACTGCAACGCTGTCTGTTGTGACTTTGTGCAGTGTAATTATGTTAATAGGAACATTCGCTTTCATAATTCGCATCGAGAGTATCTGCGGGAGTATTGTTATACAAATGTTTCAATTATAAAGTTGGCGGGAGCGCGACCGCAGCGCGCCGGCCAGCGCAGGGGTGCGATACGACGGGGCGCGGGTGTCACACCCTAATTAGTTTAGAATCAAACGGAGACCCCCTTTTTACGCCTGTTTTATTGTTTGGCTTAAACGAAAGTTATCGAGTACAAACGCACCGTTTAAACGAAGCGTTTGTTATTGTTAATATAATTAATTGCGGGGACGCAGCTGGGGGATGATCGCTTACAAGATTCCTTATCAGAACCGCGTCATGCGATTGTTCACTTCGCGCCGGCGAGTCGCAGGGAGGTTATATTGAACATAATCATTTATAGCCGAATGTGACAGGAGTCATTTCAATGATCGTTTCGCAGAGGTTTAATGAATTATTAGTGTAGTAGTTAACTGGTAATGTGGAGAGTGCGTCTCCATTATCACGTCGTGAGCGTGCCCAGTCTGCGAACCATGCTGTTTAGATCCTCGTTCTTCAATAGCAAAGGAGTGGAATGACTTGCCGACGTCGGTGTTCCCGTCCAAATATCACATGCGTGTCTTCAAGAAAAGTGTGAACAGGCTGCTACTAGGTTGGTGCACCTCACCACCACAGATCACCTCCACATCATCATCACTCCATTACCACTTAACATCAGGTGAGATCGTTATCAAGCGCTGACCTTGAAGTGATAAATAAAATTCGATTGCTCCATGTTAGTAGATATAAAAGTAACCTTTATGCAAAATGAATAGGAAACCGACTACCTCGGTCGTGTGGAGTCAAGTACGAGTTGTGTCAGTATGTAAGTAGTCCCTGTCGCGCCGGTCGCGCCGGTCGCGCCGGTCGCGCGTCTCTGCGACCGGTCGCGCGCCGCCGCTAATCCCCGCCGCCTCACCGCCGCCTCACCGCGCCGCGACAAACTGATTGACTTTTCAATCTATATAATCCGATTACTGATGGCGCGGCGTACAACTCGCTCGGTCGCGCCCGCGCCCGCGCCCGCGCCCGCGCCCGCGCCCGCGCACCGCTATAACTTGACGCGCGTTTTACGAGCGATCAGCTCTATTAGTGAAGTGAAACTGTCTCACCTCATATTATTTACAACGTAAATACGTTATAAGTAATGAACGTTATTAAGGATTATCGAGTGACGTGCTCACCCCGCACACTCAATTAATGGTGACGTTTGCTCATTGTACTTTATGTTCACGATGAACATCTGCACTACTAATTCGTCGGAACGTTTACACGTTTCGTTTAAGCATTTTCCCCCACGCTCCCACTGATGGGCGAGACGTCGACGTGATATGCGGCCAAACCGCGCACGCGCAGCCCGCCCCGGCCCGGCCCGGCTTTGCGATTGATACATAACACGAGTATGCAATACGAGCATACCTACCTATTGCGTTTCATTTAACTTCTGTTTTGTTGACAACGAGCTAAGCTAACAATTTAGCCCCGAGCTGCAGCTCTACGAGCTCAGTATTCAATGAGATATTTTGGTCAGTCAAGATTCTAGCAGCATCAACATCTTGAAAGAATAGAATGCTGTCTAGACTCAGTCCTGTACAATCTTAATGCCAATTAGGTCTAAAATGTGATAACTGACTCAGCGCGCCCCAATAACTGTCGCCACCAGCTGAGCAGTACGTGGCGCTCCGGGAGCGATTACGAGATGTTCGTGTTGCGGGGCAACCGGTTAGCTCTTGCGCCACGGGGTGTATTGGGATATCATGTGGAAGGCACCACAATTAGTTTTAAGCGATAACAACAACTAACTTGAATATGTTACTGATCTCATCATCAATAAAAACTATCTGATAGTTATTATACATCCCAATGCTACAAGTTTCCTAC
This sequence comes from Troides aeacus, assembly GCA_033220335.2. Classification (NCBI taxonomy): domain Eukaryota; kingdom Metazoa; phylum Arthropoda; class Insecta; order Lepidoptera; family Papilionidae; genus Troides; species Troides aeacus. The sequence continues at coordinate 10,304,326 of CM067288.1, forward strand.
GAGCACTAATCAGTTTACGTAAGTTAAGTTAAATACTTAACGTGCATCGTGCATCGTGCAGTGCCCGTACCGGAACATGGAAGTGGAGGAAAGTTGTACAATATTTGTTGTTGCGTACACGCGTGCGTTGGGCCTGTAACTGTAGTCAACGAGACTAACAACAACAACAACAACAACAACAATCTGAAATAAAAACACACTTCCATGCAACAGTTGTTGGGATAAACTGCAGCAGGTCAAGGTCTACACTGTTGATGAAGATTACTGCACACCTATTCGCACTTGGCTTCAAACTGCCGGTAGGTGACGCTGCTGCTGGAAGCTCCTCCTCGGTAACTAGTACACAGTATACACATGCAGTAGACCACAGATGTGGAAGGGTGCGGTTGATTACAATCCTGCAGCAAACTGTAAGGTGGCTCACCTTGACCTGTGACTCGGTCATGCCGAGCGCGTACGCCAGCTTGGCGCGCTCCGGGCCCGCCAGGTACTTGGTCTGCTCGAAGGTCTTCTCCAGTGCGAAGATCTGCTGCCCGCTGAAGGTGGGCCGCGTGTGCTTCTTCTTGCCGTCCTTGTCCATGCCGCCCGCCTGCGCCGCGCACGCGCTCAGCGCCCCGTTGCTCACTGTTGCATAAACACATCCGTTTTTACTGTGCTGGTTACTGCTGATAAGTCTCTGTTGCCGGAGATCGTACAGGTAGGTAATACCGCAGCTCCTATTGCAGCCGATATACAGTAGTGTGCAAATATTACTGTGTTCCAGTTGAAAGGAAATGTAGCTAATGTAATTATCGGGATAACGAGACATAATAGGCACAGTCAAGCATAAATGGGAATATCGTGCCGTAGTATGCAGCCCGCAATATAAATATGACCTAAATCAAATTGAATCGGCCCAGATGACAATCACAGAACATATTCATTCTAAACATTCCGATCCTCAATCAGTGCAGATCCAACGGCTTCGTCGGCTCTTCGTGTGCTGCTTTGGAAAGAGAAAAGAGGAAAGAGAAAATAAATCCTATAAGATTAACTTTATTGAAGAAACATTTTAGATACGTAATTATCTGTAAGAGTGTAAGAAGGGGTTCCGCACAACACGTCACGTTACGTCACGCTCGTGGTGCATCTGGCCAATGAACAAACGAGCCTGTGGCTACCACCAACTCACATTGGGCTAGCGCGGTGGGAAATAGCCCAAATCCTTCCATATGAACTACAATCGACGGTCCCTGGTGCCTGGCGATGCATCCCGCGCAGGGCTGATCGATATGGGAATCTTTGGGGGAGGCTTATGTCCAGCTGTGGACTTCGATCGGCTGATGATGATGATGATCGTCTCTAAAGTGTGCGTCTGCTATGTTGGTTTTAGACGGTTTAATTTAATTGTTATGTAAATGGCTGCACGCGCCCAGCGCACCGCCCGCGCAGGCGCGACCTGCGCGTGGGTGGATAACTTGCTGGTGAATGTAATTGCTTCTTTATAATTAACACATTGTTTATAATGTCTGCATCCCATTGAAAATAAATAAAGTTCTTATTGCTTTAACGAGTGTAATGTGGTGCTGTGTATGTCATCCTAACTAGCGCCACATTCTTAAGGGTAGGCGTATCACTTACCATCAGGTGAACACCCCGCTCGTCTCGTCGCTTCGTTGTATAAAACATAGTACCGTCACGAGGCGCGTCACGCGCCGTCACGCGGCGCAGCATCCCGCCACCGACGCGGACCAACCCCCGCCCCAACAAACAGCCCAGTGTAAATTACTGTTGGACGAGTAAACGTTTTGTTATTATATTGGTCTAATGTGTGTGTGTGTGTCATTCAAAGTTAACATCAAAGTTCCGTTCGCTACTTAGCCTTCAGATCGCCTGACGGCTGACGTCCCGCCGGGCAACCGATGCACTTTGCTTCCACACCTTGTTGTCATCCATATTCTCATGTCATCAACTCTAAGTAAGCTTTACTAATTAAAACATTTTAAACTCGATATCCCAACTTGTCAAGTGTCACCCAGTCTGGGAAATCTTATTGCAGATGCACAAATATCCGATGCACCGTTACATCTGACGGCGCGTGGCGCGCGGTGGTGGCGCGGTGGTGGCGCGGTGGTGGCGCGGTGGTGGCGCGGTGGTGGCGCGCGACCTCTCAATCGTGCAGCACAAGGTGCAGACATATGCAGTTTTATTTTTTGTTCCCGATCCGTAATCAAAGTGGATAATTATTTACATCCCGTGAAGTGGAGTGTCTCGCTGCGGACGTGCTCTTCCCCAGCTCCAGCTGGCCCACCCCCGCACTCACCCCCGGTGCGGATGTGACGTTATCATTGTTTCCATTTCATTTTTTGCGAGCGCATCCCCCGGGGCCGCGCCGTACGTCGCGCGCGATGAGAATATCGCGGGGGATTTTAATGCGGTCATTGTTTCGGCTCCCCGCGGCGCGCTCGTGCTGTTTGTTGTTTTGTTTACTTTTTTAAATTTACTGTTAATTTATGATAATATAACGATACAGTTACGAAATCTCTGAAAGTGTGAAATTCAGTATATTTTTAATACGAATACATGGCATAGGCGATAATATATAATAATCTACAAACGTGCCTTCTAAGCAATACCTAAACTCGTGTCTTACGTCTTGTGATGTTGCAGAGTCAACTTTGATGTGATACTAATTTTGAGTTATCATAAATAGTAAACGAATCAACAATTGAGTTAACTTACAACTTCGCTAAGTAGCCGCACATAACAAGTTGTCTTCATCGCATCTGAGGGTGCGTGTTTTTGGACACTGACTTCCTTCTAACTATAACTAGTTGCAGTGGACAACAGTTCGACACATTGCTCCAGCTGGCCGAGGCACGGGTCGCGGGTGCCGGGGCCGGCGCGGCGCGGCGCGGTGCGGCGCGGTGCGGCGCTGCAGCTTCATGCATTATGCAGAGCGGCTGTTAATATCGGCGGGGAAAGGGACCGCTTCGCCTTAAACTGTTCAATCTCGTCCTACTCAACAATATCCGCTAACTTCAGATTGTAGCATCTGTTGAACAGCTATTCCTTATTAATGTGCAGCGCGAGCTCCAATGCGCGATGCGCAAGCGTTGATTGTACTGAATGATCTGTTTGTTAACATTTGCATTGTCACACAATACAGTACAGTACAGTACGGCGTACGCTGGCGCTGGGCGTCTGTTGTCTGACACCGTCTAGCTGCCTACCGCCGCAGTACCTGTTATTGTCGCTAAACTAGTGCTTATCGACAAGCTAGTATACAACATTACTGTTATCTGGCATAAACGACGATGTAGCTGGTGAAAATCCTGAGGGTAGTGAAATGTACTATGTTATGTCTTAACGCAGCGAGAATATTGTGTTGTTATGTTTACCATACTAACTAGCTCCGATGCAGCGCTGCACCCGTCACATCGCTTCGCGAAGCAATGCGCGATGTCGCAGTGTTAACAACAATCAATATTATTTTCATATTTTATGAAAACACCGTATTTTTTACTTTTGTGTGGCAAAACGCCTTAATTTAGTAAAACAATCATATCTGAAACGTAATGAATGCAAAACACTCGGTAGTCGAGTGCGGCGGCAGTGAGCGCAGCCCGCACGCCCTCCGCACGCCCCCACACGCGCCCCCTCACAACCCTCGCGTGCGCACCCACCCACCGGACGGCTGCCAAACGAACAGACAGGTTCATTTCAACCGTGCATTTATAGCGGCAAAACAGCAAGTAGTTTGCGCGAGCGGAGCGCTAGTGAAGCGCCCAGCGCCCAGCGCCCAGTGCGCCGGCCGGCAGTCAGTGGCGCGCCGGTGGCTCGGTGCTGGTGAGTTAATGTCCTGTTGAAGCTCGTGCGGAGCTGGTTGAGCTCACCGCTTCGGATCGCAGCGAGGAGTTCGCGCGCCGGCGACACTACGCCGTGGTATTCACGTGTTCTTGCATGTTACAGTATGTTACTGCTGCGTGCACGCTACTGCTGGATGAGTGAGGGAGTAGTTCATTCATCACATAACATCTGTTCCGCTTCAGCTGAATTTTATTTATTATCAAAGTAAACACTGACGTAAGTGAATAAAAGCATTATATAATATCTAGGTGGTACGGTGCCTAGCTAGCTGACGGTTGAGTTCATATCTTCAGCGTGTCACCCTGACTGGTGGTAAGTCTCTGTTGCCGCAGACCGTCTAGGTAGGTACTACGCAGCGCCTGCTGAATCCGATAAGAATACCTGTGTTCCGGTTTGTAGGATAGTATGGCCAGTGAAATTACTAAAGTAATGAGACTTAATGTCGCATGTCTCATAGCGACGAGCATAATGTGGTGCCGTGTACAAAATGTTAACTAGCGTCTCGTTATTTTATTGGCAGGTGTATAAGTTACCATCAGGTCGGCAGGACGTCTAGCCTGTTTAGTCACCTATTTGAAAATCCTTCTGCCGAGTAATGCAGCGCCTGAAGATGAGGCGCGTTAACTTGTTTTCGTGTAGTTTCATAACAAGGTCGCGCCCCGTACGCAGTGCCAGTGGTGTACGAGATATATGTTCATTAGATATAGTCATTAGGTAAGTACGTTACTTAACCGTATTGTCATAGCAACGCGATATATTCCAATAATTTACTTAGAAATAAAACAAAAACAAGGACATCCGAAGACGGATGCCGCTCGTAACTCACGATCCCAATAAGCGGAGTACCCGCGCGGACGCGCCGGACGCGCCGGACACGCCGGCCGCCGTAAAACTTGCATTAATATTAATAAAGCATAGCATTACATACAGCCCCGTAGCACCGCCCACCCTCATCCCCCGGAACCCTGCTCCCCACCGCGAGCATTAATATTTATCTGCGGGAGGATATGAATCAATCCGCGAGCCGCGGCGCCCGGATGTTCAATTTGTGGAAGGTTTCATCAACTCTTTCTTATTTGTGTCCAACCCGGGACACTCAAAAGTGGGTGTTACATTTTTGTTGCATGTGTTTACGGGATTACAATTACCCGTAGGCTGGATTTTGTTTAAAAGGTATATCAATCGCACTTGTCACGCTAAGCTGCGAACTGTTTACTTTAGTCCTGTCGATAACGAATCATCAGTACCTTCCCGCTCTTGTTGCAGTGACGTTGCAGATAAGTATCAACACTGACGCGTCATTCTCTTCGGATTAGGGGTGGTAATAGGTTTATCTCTTATTGTATAACACTGCTTGATATATGTAACTAGAACAAATTCTGATTTATAAAACTTCGTTGTGACTGAATCACGATATAGAATATAACAAAACACTGGGATCTTTCATAACAGAATCCGATCAGTTCCGGTTCGAACAGATATGTTCATCCGACGAAGCAGAGCTGGCCGACGCCACGACACAAAGTTAACCAAATCTTCTACTGATCGATAATGAACACTAAATACTGACGCTACAAGTGAAGCTGCCTTCGTCTCGAAGCTATCAGCTCTTCTTCAAAAAAAATGAGAAATGATTATTTCCTTTTTTAAAGGATGTTTTATACAGATTGATTATGTCCTCGCAGACAAAGGCTGCGCCTGCGTCACACGTTCCGCGCACAGGTAAGGCACAGGCAGCGCACGTCGGAGCCGCAGCCTCTCTCCGGATCACACGCGCGGGCTTTTTAATTATTCGGCGCGGTGCCTGCTATTAGATTAATTAAACTTTGTCATCCGCCGCAGCCCCGCCGCCCCGCCGCCCCGCGCACTCGCACACTCGCACCGCACCCCCGCGCACCCCGGCGCACCCCGGCCCGGCTGCGCGCGTATCTCCATCTTGACGAACTCCGAAAACATTTACAGCACTAAAGCGCCGCATAACAATTACACGCCCGGCCCTGACACAATTATCTTGGCGCTTAAAATCTCTGCACTTATACGTACAGACAGCGCCGACCGCACAACCCTTGCAACCCCTTCGTCCCCGGGGACCTCCCCACTCGCCCCTCAATTTGTAGGGGACTAACGAGGAGCGAAGCGGGGTGGGACGTTAACGTGGGTACATATCGCGAGCTTGTTGCTCCGACTGTTAGTGAAAAATAGGGAGAGGGGCTTATGTACGCGCTATGTGCGTGTGGTACCTTCGCGCTGGGCAACGCGCCGCCCCACCGCTGGGAACAGGGCGACGCGGACGTTCACAACTGAATAAAACCTCTTAAAACTCTTCACTCAGTCCGCCTTAAGGCTGTACAGTATGGTATAATAAGTAAAGATAGTCGTTTGATGCGTTCTCTATAAATGTGAACAATACTTAAAATTGAGTGATGTTTACTTTGTACATTACTCGAGTATTACCCCGCTCGCACCACCCCGCTCGCACCCCCGCCGCCGGGATGTAAACACTGTGTCGAGCGTTTCATTCCGTTGTCGACAAGTAAGCCGAGCGACAGACGCAAAATCTGCGCTCTATCGGGTATAAATAATCCTCCCGCCCTTAAGAGGGGGTGGCAGGCGGCTGCGATCCATCCGCGGCTCTGTACACAACGGAACCGGAAATACGTTACACGTTACACACCTTATTATTAGACGGCTCTCGGTAAAGTGGCTCCTCGTGCGAAGTCAATAGGGATGATAACGCCGTACAAACATCACAATTAATCGCTTTACTTGGGTGCGAGGGTGTACACGTGTCGAAGAAATATGGCGCGCCGGTTGCGGCCGCCGGAACATGAGGTTGCTCTAATTGTCGGCACGAGCGTGGAGCTCGTTGAGGAGGTGGCGGAGGACTGCTCAGCTTGGGAAATGGTCTGTCCGCCCGAAGACAGAATGTTTTTTTTAATTGTGCCACAGATATTGCGTGTGATGTCCAAATAACGAATAAATATTATATAACAGCGTTCTTCGGAGGATTCGACGAAACTTTGCTAACCCTTGCCGTAGCAAACAATTTATTTGAACAGTTGATAAGAGCTCGATCGTATTGCATCGCGCTGTTTAGGTAAAGGTGGTGGTGGTGGTGGTGGTGGTGCTGATGCGACGTGCGGTAATTAGCACCGCTAACGGCGCCGCCACACGCCGCCACACGCAGCGGCGACATACTGTCTGCGTGTCGCGATAACGCGCGTACACGCCGCGTTATCGCGACACGCCGCGCCCTGCTAATGAAGCGATACCGCGGCGGGCGGCGGGCGGCGGGCGGCGACATCGCAGACACCTGTTTCCGAGATATCGCGACACGGATACACAAGTTGAATAGCACTCAAAGCCAGAAGAAATCAGGCACTGACGGCGACTCAGCTAGTACCTCAGTTAAACCTACAACTATCGAGCTGATGGCGAACGACATAAATGGAAGAAGAATCGTGATGCTCCAACCCGCCTGATGAGGATGGAAAGAAAAGAACAAGAGATTCGCGCTGGACGCTTAGTAAAGAGGTATTGCGTTGGTTTTAATGAATACTAGGCGATGTTTGTTCTGTAAGATTGTTCATCTCATTCTATTATATGTCATCTTTCAACTGCGGGCCCTCGCCAAAGTGAATACAGAAAGAAAGCAGAGATATTGAAACCGAGTGATAATAATTACTCGCGATAACAAGTTACATTATAACGCAAAAGGTGTTTATCCTCCTTCCGGTGGAGTAGCGCCACCCTCACCCCGCTACACTCCCACTCGTAATCACAGCAGCCACTCTAAAAGACAGTGTTTCGAAACAGGAATAACTACACTGAGAACATTGTTACAAAATTCATATCAAACGTAATAACCGCCACCTCATTCCACAGCAAAGATGGTGTTGGTGTTAGTGGCGGTGGTGGTGGCGGTGGCGGTGGCGGTGGCGGTGGGGTGGTGCAGGGTGGCGGCCGCGCCCGCGCGTTACGTTTATTCTTAATTTAATTTCATTAGGCGCGGGCGAGATTGTTGCGGTCTCGCAGCGCGCACGCCGCACGCCGCACGCCGCACGCCGCACGCCGCACGCCGCCCGCCGCACGCCGCCCGCCGCACGCCACACGCCGCCTGCCGCCCGCCGCACGCCGCCCGCCGCACGCCGCACGCCGCACGCCGCACGCCGCCCGCCGCCCGCCGCACGCCGCAGCCGCCCGCCCTAAACTAACGTCAGCGCTTCCGCTGGAGTCGCAACTTTACAGGAACTAAGCTCTGTTACTACACTGCTGTAGCTGTGGCCGCGGCGGCTTGCGATTGTACTTAACTATTTGTTACGCGGACGAAAGATCTCTGTTGACTGTAACCGTGCGGTTACCTGTCGCGACCTCTATGCGGCGCGCATTTTAACCTAAATAAAATAAAAGCGTAATGAACTATCTGGTTAAGTGATAATTTATATAGTTATGAGTACGTGCAAGTATGTGTTATGTATTGTGCACGGCGCGTAGTTACGTGCGAAAGTAACGTGCGAGCGCGCCCGCCGCGTGCCCGCGTGCGGCGTGCGGCTGGTCGCACGCGAGCCCCTGCGCCCCTTCCAACCCTCGCCAACCCCCGCGGGGAGGCACAATAAAAGCCCGGCGCTCGGCTAACGGCCACCCATTCGAAACTGCATTCGGAAGTGAAATTTTAATTCGTGGCGACACATGCTGTGGGGCTGTGGGGCGGCGGCGGTGCGGCGGCGGTGCGGCGGTGGAGACCGACGGGTTGCGGGGGCAGCAGGGTTGTCTTCGCGTAAACGTGTTGCGTGTGCACTGACCCCGAACACCTGCCCAATTTACTAACTGTACTTCAGTTACATGATACCACATTTGTTTCAGTTGTGAAGGCTCTGAGAGCATCTCTACCGATCTAATATAAATCTGGCTGGGGACGCCGTATACAAACAGTGATATGTAAATATTAGTGTTCCTGTTTGTAAAACGATGAGGCTACTAAAAGCATTTGTGATAACAAGACGTACCTACTTATGCAAGAAAACAGATCTACTGGTGATTCGGTTGACAAGATGTTTCTGGCATCGAATCTACATAACTATCCCAACTTGCAGCAGCTCGCCAGAAGCAAAGTCACTGGGCGGTGCGCACCGGCGGCGCGTTCACTCCCCGCGAGCTCCGTCCGGCGGGGAGGCCGCACCGCGCGTGCGCGCAGCCCTCTTTGGGGAGGTAATTAAAAAAATGTGTCCCAGTTCATCCGGCGCGACCGCAGCCGCGCGCCTCATTAATAATTCGGACGCGGAGGTGCGCTGCTCTTTTTAATTATCGCTTTATTGCTTTTAAAACGGCCCAAAGCCCGTGTACACGTCAAAGTATTCCCACAGAACCTGGCCGTGTGCCCAACCTAAGCTGCAAAGCCTTCCAGGTGCATCGGTGAAGTCCACCGGCCAGCTAAATAGCCAATCGCACATATATATTCCAATGTAAGGTCCTTTGATACTGATCATATAAAAACAGCGGAAGGAAACTATCAAATTGGGCTGATCGGAGTATTTCGATAAGAGATCTATATCATCCATAGATCAATCAACATGATCCTGCGGTCACATTCAATCTATTAATTTTGTATAATTGATGGTAACAGTTTATTCACGTGAAGTAACGAAGTGACGATGCACAACACGTATTGATGAAATGCTTCCAGAATCATGGCCCAGGGATTCGATCGGAAGTAGTGTAGTCGAGCTGAACAGCACCTTGGCCTGGCCGACATCGGATATGGCTATAAATATATGTAGGCCTGCCGGTTTAGCTTTAAGTTGTCTTTAAGGTATGCGTTGACTGGTAGAGCGACAAGTACAGAGGCACTCTGTCTATGTAGTAACAGAGATGGATGTCTGCAGCGAGGCAGCAACCGGCGACGTTTTCGTGGGGTGTTGAAATGGGTTGCATACTTCTGGATAGTTATGATCGTATTGTTGAACTTCTTTTACAGAAAAAAACCACATGTATATACCAATAACAGCTGAGGATGGGGTAGCACGATCAGTCGCTCACAGCCGGGTGTTGGGTACACACGGTCGCGACGTCGTCTCCTACATTCCTTGTTATGTTCTCAGCGACCGGAAGATAATGTGACGACATTATAAACGAATAAACTTTTAGTACTGATTTATCTCATTCTGTGCCTCTTTCAATTTCTCTACTCCACTTCTTTGCTCTTCTTTAACAGCTGTGACCTATTTAACCTTGATATATATTTCAAAACGCGGTAAAGTTCAGCTACAGTCGATCTAGTAATGTTTGCGAAAAGGCGTAACAACCATTTAAACATTGTTTACAGTAATAACAGGGTGCACTGAAATGGTGTTATGTTAGAGGACATTGCTTAAGACTCATCGAGAATCAATCCATGACCAGTGGTGGGCAGTAAGCAGTGGTGACTGCTGACGCGCAAGCAGCGCCCTGCGCCGGGCTGCGCGCGCGCCGCCGCACGCGGAGCTCACCCGGCGTAACATAGCATCGATTTAACTGATGGTAAATATCTTTGGCAGGCCATCCTTATACAGCCACATTGTTATCGACAATTGTATCATTTAGCACCAGCTCAGCCTCAAAGTTACTCGGCAAGTCCACTCCCCACTCCTGCTCGTCGCGATGTAAAGTTGAATGTGTGATAACTTGTTAACCCGGCGGCATGCTACTCGCACTACTCATATACCATTATACATACGATATATCCTCCGTAAACATACCAATGTAAATATAACTTAAACACACGTAAGTATGCGCTTGAAATAATCACGTACTCTGTTGATATGTTATAGTTAGTTTCTTATTAAACAAGAGTCCTTTTCATTTTCAAACTGATTTCATTTACTTGTCTACTGGTGATAGATCTCTGCTGCCGGAGACCGTTTAGGTACTGGGCCTAGTGCGGCCGACGAACAGTACTGTGCAAACATTACTGTGTTCCAGTTTGAAGGGCGTCGTAGGTAGTGTATTTAATGGAGTAACGAGGCTGTACATCGTATGTCTCATCGCGGCAAGTACAATGTTGTGCAGTGTATATCATTCTAACTAACGCCACGATTTCACGTGCGAGCGTATCGCTGACCCTCAGGTGTATGTCCGGCTCGTCTCGTCGCTAATCAAATATTCTTTATAGATACTATTCATGCGTCCCATCATTCCCTGTACTATATACTATATAAGTAAGGTGTGAGTGGTTCCATCGTTTGGTCATTAAGTTGAAAATAATTAGTACTTTATTAAATATGTGATGGCTGATGTCTTTTTTGATTAATATAATCTGATCCACATGCGGTTAGGTTGTTGTTCGGTGCAGGTGAAGGCTGCTCACTACATGTATTTTGTTTCCATAAGTGATACGTCGAAACCTTAAGTTCGCTGCAACCTTCACGCCTCGGTTTATACTTAATTAGAGTCCCGGTCCCGCCGCGCCGCACCGCGTCACGCCGCGCCACGCCGCGTGTTGCCGCTCGCGCGCCCCACCACAGCGCGTCACTTGCGTCACGCGCTCCGCGAGCGCTGACGAGGTGACGTCGCAGGGTACCTACTGCTCGTTTCACGCTGATAAATAATATCCGCATCGCGCTCACGCCTATCATACATATTGTCTTTCAGACTTAATCAAACTACACCAATACAAAATATGTAACAAACGCTTTTCCCATTCCACAAAGGGATGACACGAGCAGCGCACCCGCCTGCTGCTAAGTAATACACTTGCCCGTTACAACGCGCCACTAGATACAACGACATACTATACACAGCGCCACATTGACATCGTCGCCTTGACATATAATATGTCAGGTCTCGTTACCCCAGTAATTACACTAGCTACAGCTACCTTCAATACAGAGCACAGTAATGTGTGCACACTATTGTTTGTCGGCTGCACCACGCGCGGCGGTGGTACCTACCTAGACGGTCTGTAGCAACAGAGACCCACCAGCAGTAGTACCTATTAGTCCTTCAAACCGGAACACAGTATTGTTTGCACGTTGTCGTCTGTTGAGTGCAAAAGATACAGCGCTGGTAGTCGCCTAGATAGTGTCCGACCGATCACCAGTGAGGTTGTAACGTTTTGTTTTGCAGTAAGTAGTGCCGGCTGTGACGTCACGTCAGCGAGGATCCGGAGACTAATGTTACGCTGCAAATGATTACCTACGTAATAGCAATGACACGTAATCGTAGTTTTCGCCGTTCTACGAATAAATTGTATATTGTATTGCCGAGGGTCCACTGTTGTTAATGTCCAGTCCTAATAACCGGGTCATTGTTGACTGGTTCTGTTTCCGGTGTACGTGCTATAGTATAGTGTTATTTCACGGCAAACGCAGTGATCGGCTATCGCGCCGGTGTAATCGCGAGCTGCGATAAGGAAATTAAATCACTAAACACACAGACGGGACACACAATTAGCGTAAACGCGAGCGCTTATCTGGAGTAGCTGATAGCGGCACGCAATATCCAGTGATAACGGGATACTAATTAAATGGCCGCCGCATGGCGCATGCCGCATGGCGCATGGCACATGGCGCATGGCGCGCACGCTGTTCATTTAGGATCACTAGACTTAACACTTATTATTATCTTTGTTTTAATTGTAAGACTACTGATAACTTAATTAAAGACATTTTATTGTTTTCTATTCATTTCCAATGCGCGGGGACGAGGTCGCGGGGCGCGGGGCGCGGGGCGCGGGGCGCGGGGCGGGGCGCTCCTGCGCGCGTCCTGCTCCTGTTGTTTACAACGTTTACTTACAACACATTCACTAATATTGTTATTTTCCTATATTTTTACATTATCTATACTTATGCTATATAATTACCTAATAACTAAAGTAATACATAGAACATTGCTGTGTACATATGTATAAAGTAACATTTACTTATCCTTATTTCTATTGCTTACTACTTTTAAACAATAAGTTTTAAACTTACTGTTGACTGATTTATATTTTGTCATCTCGGGTACACTGGCTGTATCTAGTCTTAAGCCTGTCTCCAGCTCAAAGTGATACCTCGAGCATCCGCGTACGGGACACTCCGTCAGCGAACGAGGAACCGTTTCCTCCGCGGCGTCATCACATTTGCAGGAGCACAAAATATAAGGATAAGTTATTCAAAGCAAACATACACAAAACAACTTAACCGTAAACATTACAACGTCGCCGTCGTCTCGAACAGGCTCACTTGCCGTGCGACCTGCCTGTGGGGTTTGCACTCCCCACGTCGGGTTTGATGTGAGGTGTTACCATGTGTATCGCGAACGAACAAATATTTGAACAAAACGTAACCCGCATTACGCGCGCGTTAGCACCGAACTGCACCGGGAACTACTTTGTACTGACACCGACGAGCTCACACATACAGCGAACGACAGGATCTAAAAGTGAAGCGCGCACGCACGTCGCGCCTCGTGCACCTCGTGCACCTCGTGCACCTCTGCCACCTCTGGCACCTCTGCCACCTCTGGCACCTCTGCCACCTCTGCGTACCGACTACCTAATTGTCCGTATTTTATTCATTTATTTAAACCTTTTTCGCTACTGCTAAATTTAGTTTATTTCAATTAGCTACATAGTGCTTCCACCTTTTAATTACATTACGTTACAGTCATAACCGCTTCTATAATTTTCCTTGTATTGTAATGAGAGCTGGTCTCTGCCTACCCCGCTGGGAACGAGGCGTGATATATGTATGTATGTATGTATATAATGATTGCAAACCAACCTTTCATAAATACTACAACATTTGAACGGTTAGCATCAATTTAATTTTAACATAAAATTACACACGTATCCCGTAGCAACGGGAACGTAACCGCCAAATAATGTTTGTATTTCACTACTAACCAACACTTTTATATTGTTTTGTTATCTACTTACTCTTTATATCAATCCTCTTTTAAAAGAACATAGCACTTTACCTTTTGATAGTCAATTCGTTTAATGTTAAACATTTAATATCAACACTTGTTCACACGCTGCGAGATCATCTCACTTAATTAATAGTGATTCAGATTTCATCGCACGCCAATTAAATACCGCTGATCATTATATTCTTTAACTGATCACCTGATTGAACTTTTCATCGATTGACATTAAGTTGGCCTTAGTTGTGAACAAGTAACGCCTTCGATGATTCACAAAAAACAATAAATTCTACCAGAAAGTGACTCCGCAACGCACTTGCCGTGTTTGCACATCAATGATCTGTCCGCATCTCGCCGCGCCGCAGCCTCCTCCCGCTCTACACTTTTTATTTCATAATGTACTCGAGCATGCTAACGAGTATTCATCTTATACTGTCTCATTTCTGTTTATTACTGTTTTCTAGTACAATTCGTATCATTAGAACGGATCTACGATCGTTTTATTATTGTCATCGTGTAGAGACAAACAGACAGCAGAATAATTGTTTCCGTTAACTGGCACTATTTTCTTTTTAAACATGTTAATGAGCGAAGCGATCGCGTGATGTGTATAGACAACAAACGAAGTGTAACCAACTAATCGAAATTATAACCGAACAATAACAATAAAATCGGCAAGATTGTGCAGTTAACGGGGTGCTTAGGTGTTTAACGGCCGCAGCCGCGCGACGGCGAGCGCGCCGCCGGCGACCCGCCCGGATGCGGAAACAGCGCCGCCGGACGGGCCCGACGCGGCCCCGACCGCGCGCGTGCTCTGTGGGAAGGAGCTGACAAGGAACGCGGCGGAGTTTGCTTTATCGGTTTTCTTAATTTTCTTTAAATTAAAGATGGAAGTATGTGTGCGCGTGTGTGTATGCAATATTTAGCTAAATAAAGCGGATAATAAAGTATTAGTTAAATAGTAATGAAGTGCTTATCCATATAGTAACGCCTATGAATTTCAAAATTTATTAAAAATTAGCTAATTGAAATGTTTTGTAAGTCGCGTGTGCAGCAACCAGACTAAGTAAATGGTTAGGAGATAAGAACCTGAACCGGCCCAGTGACGCGTCGTGTCGCGTCCACTTGCGAACTGAATTATATAAATATAATATGTGAAAAGAAATAATATTTTGTATTAAAAGTCGAATACGAATCCTGCGTTACAGTGAGGTTAGAACCGAAGCGCCGTAAGGTATAATGTTAGGATTTTACGAACCGGGGATTGACAGGAGGTACCCTGTGGTAAATGTAAAGAACTTTTTCGTGTGATATGCGTTGATGTCTTTTACATGAGCGTGAAATGAAGCATGAGAAAATACTTACTTGACTGCAAACGATCCCGCCACGCCATGGGGTTGGACACTAATCCCTGGAAGCCTGGCCAATACAGCGGCTTGTGCTGCAAGTAGTGCGCCATGCCGGCCGCCGCCGCCGCGAGGGACAGCCTCGGCGTCAACAGGCCGGCGCCGACGTTGGTGCCGACCGTCGGCCTCGATAGAATGTGGTCGATGCCGTGAGGGTTGGGGGCCGGCGGAGGCGCCTCCGCTAGCGAGCTCAGCGCAGCCAAGGGAGCTCCGAAGCCACCGTCGAGAACGCCTCTCGAGAGAGGAGAAGAACCGCGAAGTTCGGACATGCTTAGACAAAATGTTCACTGCATCAATCACTGTACCGTCCCGATAATCAGTGCATGTCGCTTCGAAGGTTGCCAGCTGCCACTCGTTAGTACACGCTGCCACTCGCTGCCACGCGCCACCGCCAGCTATCACACGACCATCGCGAGTGCCGAGTGCCGAGTGGCGAGTGCGCGTCACCAGAGCACCGCTCGCGCGCGCGCTCCGATACCAAATGAAAAGCTCACAAACCGGACGCAAACAAAAAAACAGTGGATAGAGACCGCCCAGTCAATCTAAACGCCGTGGCGGAGGCGCCGCCCCCAGACCCCCGGCCGCCCCGCGCCGGCCCCGCCGCGTCCCCGCGGCGCACCCGTCCCGCTCGCACTCGCGCGCCGCCCGCTGCTCGCCGCCCGCCGCCGTGTTAACACGATCGCGTGGATTTAACGAATCGCTATTTAATAGCGCTTCTTGTCTCTTTATAATTAAGTCTGCTGCAGTTTTTGCGAACGCGTCGCCCCGCCCCGCGCCCCGCACCCGCGCGCCCACTGTTCCGTACGGAGTAGTGTGTCGCAGCGGCGCAGCGCGGCCCGCTTGTCGTTACATTATTTATGTGACAAATATTATTGTATTAATTGAGAGCACTCGAGCCGAACGGAAATAAAACACCCACAGCACCAGCGGGTCCCGCACCGAGCCGCGCCGCACCGCGCCGCGCCGCACCGAGGCGCAGCTGCCGCGGCCGCACACTCTCTCCTAACCTATTAGCAACTCATAAAAGCTTGCAATCGACCCAATCTCACAAACCGATGTTTACAATTAACAATAATCTATCAGTCGATTGAGTTCACGACGTCGCTCGGCAGACCGCTGCTGCTGCAGCTACAGCGTCCACGTCGCTGCCGGCAGTGTGTCGTCAATTGCTTCTTCATCAGGGCGCGCGTTCCCTGGAACGGTCGTTACTTCACCCGTTATCACATCTCACATCGAAATACTTTTAAATTGAGGTTAATACAAATTTATTCCCACCTCGTTGTGTATAATCCCTCACCTTAATTCAATCATATACCCAATTATTAAATAAGCCCTAAGGGTAATCTGTCCAATTAAAAATTATGACCACATCCGGTTTGCTCTCACGCACACAAAGAAACGAATTAAAAAAAAACTCGCTGACGTATTATACCGCAACACTAGAGTCAATTTTATAAGCTCTTTTTAATCCTTAATGGCGGGCATTAACCGAAATTAAAAAGCTCTTCCCCTAATAAATATGGCGGCACCGTAAATAAATATAACAATAAACGTTTCGGGATGAAACGCAGCCTGACAAAGAGCAACCCTCGCTTCGTGCAGCCGATTGCTGCCGATCGCACCAACTGCTCCATTCAGTTTTTATCCTACCTATACCGACTTGTGTGTGCGTGGATGTTACGTTGCTGTTACCGGTAATTATCATTCCGCACTGCTTTCATAACTAACGCTAATGAACACAACAGAAGGACGCGTGCGGCTAGTAGTGGCCACGCGGTATGGGAAAGCTTGATTTGCTCGATTATTCAGGCTCCTTATCCTCGAGGTACCATCAAGAGCCCGCGGCAGTCTACTGCCGGATACAATATACCTTATCCAAGATTCTGTAGGATCTCCATCACTACTTAGAACATGAATAGAAGTCTGATACCCTTTCCAAATTGAAGTTACGGTTAAGCATTAGATATATTAGTTAAAACTTGTGCGTTACACCGCTGGAACGGTTTATCTAACAATATCTAGATCCGATGCAGATGTCTTCAGGAGCAGAGTGAGCAGGCTGTTGTTGTTGGTGCGCTTTGTCACATCAGACATCTCGCCACTTAACACATGATGAATTCCCATAAAAGTGTGTTCTTTATGAAAACCAAAATTAATAGCGTTGTTGTATAATAATATTAATTATAAGAAAAATATACAAACTTCATTTATGATTCTCATAGTTTGGTCCATCAGCTGCACGCGTGTCGTTACCAGTAATATGCTCCATGTGTTGTATTACCTCGTTGCATTTCAATAAGTGAGCGTGTTGACTTCTCGCAGCCGCACGGGCAGCGGGCCCGCCGCCGCCCCGCGCCCGCGCGCAGCCCGGGACCATAAATATAAATAAATAAATAAATATCTTTTATTTGCAAGGATATCGTTTACAATAAGATGTTCAGATAATTACAGTTGCACATATTCCGCTCAAGAGCGTGCAAATGTTACAGCCGGTGCCCGGCGTTACGGTGACCTATTGCAGTTACACACGCACACACACGAGCGCGTTGCACGCACACCGCCGCAACGCGAACGTTTTAACTTTTATAAAAGTTATTATTTTTAATTTTCATTTATGTAACCATTAACATTATATAATAATACATCTTTGAAGTGAGCGCGGTGCATAATTCGTTATTGAAATTACCCCGCGTTAGATCTGTAATGTGCTTTGGAAGTCTATTCAACATCGACACCCCCATACAGTGCGACAGTGCGACAGTGCGACAGTGCGACAGTGTGCATTACTGCTGCAGAGCTATATCCGCTGCAGCATGTTTTGGTATGCAGAGTTTATTTGGACATCTAGAACTTTTAGTGGCTATTTCGCTTTTTTTGTTAAAATACATTTGAGAGTTATTAAATACAAACATGCACACGTCAAATATATATCGGCACGGAAATGGAAGTATATTGTATTTTTTAAATACCGGTATACAACTATCTAGGCGGTTGGCTCCGCATATGGCTCTAATGCATTTTTTTTGGGCACGAAAAACATGGATAGAATTGACAGAATTTCCCCATATGATTATACTATACTTAATTATGGAAGCTACGTGTCCGCGATATGCTAATAAGGCTGCACCTATAGACACCGTTTTTGCTATATTTCCGAGTACATATACACATTTTTCCATTTTTAAACATAAACTATGCACGTGCTCTTTCCAAGTACATTGTTGGTCTATAATTATACCCATAAACTTAGCGCAGTATACTTCTTCTATTAAAGTGTGATTATATGATATATTTACAGTCACGCGTGCTATTTTGTGCATGGAATTGCATTATTTTTGTCTTATTAGCATTGATTGTCAAGTTTTTCCATTCTAGCCATTGTATATTTCTTTCTAATGTCTTATTTACTTCAGATTCATAGTCTACTGTTTTATTATTTTCTATAAATATGGTAGTATCTTCCGCAAATAGAATACATTTGTGTTTTATTGCATTTGGGATATCGTTTATGTAGCTTAAAAAACGTAATAGGCCTAGTATTGAACCTTGGGGTACACCAAGAAAGGCAATCTGTGAATTTTTGTAAATCTACCTAAAGTTTCACAAGTTTTCACACGTTTGTAACGATTAGAAAGATAACTCCTCACCTAATCCGGTGCAACGCCCCTGATGCCCTGCTCATACTATACTAATACGTCGAGAAGCATATTATGTGAAATAAAATCAAATGCTTTTGTGAGATCTAAGAAAATTGCAGTAATAGGAGTCTTATTATTAAAACATTCAGTTACTGTTCCTATGAGAGAGACAAATGCGCGAGTTGTGGATCTATTTTTTTGTAAATACGTTAGTAGCGACAAAAAAATTATAAATCCGCTCGTACACTCTCTCAAACATTTTTGATAAGACTGGTAATAGAGTTATCGGCCTGTAGTTACTTAGGTCAGTTTTATTACCTATGTCTACACCTATTCAATATTCGGATTGTTTTAAATCGCTAGGAAGCCTTATGACGAGAAGTAATGTTAATACGTATATGACTGCAACGGACCCGGGGGTGGCATGACCCTCTTTGACATAACTCGTGTCTTCGCGTATGCTTAAATCGAAATAAGTATAATTAACTAATGAAACATATATGTTGATGTATGTAGATGTATGTCCGGTTTCGGTGCGGCCTGAGCAGTCAAGTAACGGCAGCTTTGCTCTTCTCCAGTCTCAACCGCGCTGCGCATCTCGTAGTCACGATAGAGACTGTATTCAATAGTTCTATATCTATATTTTAATACACTTACTGCAAAGATTAAAAGGGGAAAAAGTGTTATACGAATAAATAAACTCTATCTAAATTCTGTAAGAATAACAAATAAACAATAAAGTAAACAAAACAACAAGCAATCGCTACAGCAGTTAATTAAAAACTAAATAAGAGTCAGAATGTTCTGCAGCAGCGTGCGGCGCTCGGGCGAGGCGCTGCTCTGCTGAACTGATTGATGGATCGCTTGCGAGGCTTGGCAAAAGTCATTATAATGGTATTTAAGGGTACGGGTAAGGTAAACACTTCAACTACTTCAAATAAAAAAAAACTTGTGCATTAGAAGGTCTCGCTGCATAACACAAAGCTGACACGCGGCGCCGCGCGGCGCGGCGATGTGCACGCTCGGTGGTGCGATATTGATAACAGCGCGTTCCTCGTCCGCGACGTCTGCGCCACGCGGATAACTCATTGCGTTTGTCATATATTTACTTGTAACTATTTTTTTAATAAACAAGTTTACAAATTTAATTATAACATACATAATGTCATTGCCAATAAACGTTTGATGTTCAGTTGTTAACCTGTAATGATCTAGTAATTAATTAAGCTATAAAAATTCAATACAAGCAAATACAATTCTCATTCATATATTTCTCTCCCCGCCGCGTGCTCCCCCGCGGCACCGCCT
This sequence comes from Troides aeacus, assembly GCA_033220335.2. Classification (NCBI taxonomy): domain Eukaryota; kingdom Metazoa; phylum Arthropoda; class Insecta; order Lepidoptera; family Papilionidae; genus Troides; species Troides aeacus. The sequence goes on from CM067288.1 coordinate 10,324,409, forward strand.
TAGTTCTAACGAATGTCGAACAATATGATTTTAACAATAACTTTTTAAGTTTTTTTAGGTACAAGTGTCGCGGGCTCCCCCCAACCGGCCACCGGCCACCGGCCACCGGCCACCGGCCACCGGCCACCGGCCACCGGCCACCGGCGCGACTGCCGTCGAGCAGCGGGGACGTCTTCTCGAGCTGGACTCCTTTTCAGCTGCTTCATGTTTATTGATTCTCTTGTAGTTTGTTTAAAGGCTCCATTGTATACTCTTATTGCTTTATTTTAGTGTTTTTATATTTAAGTAATTTTTAAGCAGAGTGAATAACAAAAAATCTTTCTTTCTCTATAATGTTTGTGCTGACATTGTGTAATTAATATTTAATTAGCTTCTCGCTGTAGTGAAACCACCATGTAACAATACAATATACTAACAAACAAATTAAAACATGTGTAATATTTACAGTGAAGATAAAGCATTCTTAGAATGAGATCATGAATGTTTTAGAAGTTATTAGAATATAATGTAATTTAAGCAGTTGCAGTCGTGCATCCACTTTGTGTTTTGCTTAACGTAACATGCGGGAGCCGATAGATACACAGCCGCGCTGTGCATGATCCTGTAACTATTCCTTGAATTCAAATGTTATTATTTTGATTGAGAGGACGTGGAAGAAGGAGGCAATGGTTTAAGCAACAGATTAAGTAATGTGCGATTGTGTGCGGATCGATGCGCGGGCGGCGCGGCGTAATGTATTCACGCGCTGAGAAATGATCTCACTTATACATTTAAATTGGCAACGTTCAAATAAAAAGTCGATTCCGCGCGATATCCGCACGGTATCCGCGCGATTCCCGCGCGCGCTACCGACTTAAAAACCTTTACAAAAACCAAATATGAAAGATTGCCGCGCGCGAGCGAGACCGCCGCGCGCGAGCAGGACGCGCGCCGCCGCACAGCTCCCGCCGGCACGCGGCCCGCGCGGGCCCCGCCCACACCGCGCCGCGCCGCGCCGCCACCGCCGCACCGCCGCGTCGCCCCCACCGCCGCGGCGAAGCGCCGCACGTGTTTTTGTTGCGTTCAGACGGCGTTCAGAGGGCGAGCGGTGCGCTCGTGCGCTCGTGCGCGTCGCACTCTGAAACTTTAACATTTACGTTGGTTTACATAACGCAAAGTTAAAGTAATCGTTTCACACAACGCCGATGATTACTACTAATTATGTATTAATAAATTATACGATTGTAATGTTTATTATATTTTTTTACACCTGTTTTTCTGACCTACCCTCGAGACGAGCGGCACGTTCACCTGATGGTAAGTAACCCGCGCGCTCCTACCAGCGTGAACAGCGTGGCGTTCGTTGATGATAAACTCTGCACCGCGCAATGCTGGTCGCCTGATACCTATACAGTGTGTTATAGCGACCTTTAAACCGAAACACACGGTCAGCAGAAATAAGAGTTGTGGTGGTACCTGCTTAAACAGACTCCGGCAGCAGGTATCTACCCTCACTAGGAAATCATTTAATCTGTTGTTCAATACTATCGCAGCGCTCTGAAAGCAACGCGTTAAATACTTTGTTTAAAAAATAATTTTGCGCAAAAAAATAACCATTGTTGTGATATACAACACCACGATAAGTGCACGGCTGGTCACGGACTGTCACCGGCACCGACGGTGGCGACGGGCTGTGGCGCGGTGGGCGCGAGCTCCACATCGCGGGCCCACCTCGTGCACATATGCATACTGATGCATGCCAATACTTAACCACATGTAATTATTTGTAAACTATTGATTTAGTGTTTGTTTGTTTGTGTTTACGTGGTGTAGATCTGTTTGTTACGCTCCACTCTGCACGCTCCACTCTGCACGCTGCAGTGTATACTCAGCGTATACTCAGCTGCCGTTATCCAGGAGGCAGGGAACAGCTCCCTCGCTGCAGCGCTGCTCGAGTAGTTTTGATTGTTAATAAAAGTGAATGGCGATTGACAGTGAACAAAGTTTAAGTGATCGTCATCGCGTCAGTATCACTGCACGGGCCCTAATTAAATCAGCGAGGGCCCCCGGCACCGGGTCGGCCGCGAGGGGCTCCATAATTTCATTATTTAGGGTCCCGCGACGCTGAACCGGCGATGAAACATCCTTTGATAAAACGAAACGATTCCGCTCGATTAACCCTGAGTTTTGCAAACAGCAGCGCACCCTGCCGCCCCGACCCCCGACCCGACACCCGCGCGCACCCGCGCACACCCGCGCGCACCCGCGCGCACCCGGCCGACGGTTAACCTCGTTAACTGTCCGTCATTACCGCACATAATCAAATTTAAACTTAATCCGGTTCGGCGGAATCAATTTATTTAAGTGAGAACACGAGCGCGGGCGCGGGGCGGGCGCGGCGCGGGCGCGGCGCGGGCGCGGCGCGGGCGCGGGCCTTCACCACTTGCGAAGGGGTTGCGTGTGCACAATGTTTTCGTATTATACACTATTTAGTACAATTCAATCTGCATTCTAACCTGCTGCCGTCTAACCTGCCTTCGATGTTGTATTTTTGCTCGTTTCCCTGCCCGTGTACTCGGTTCGCACAGCCCGTGCCGGCCGGTGCCCCGAGCCCCGCCTTCCACGTTTATTACTTACATAACTTGGAAATTATTATGACTTTAACTTTTATAATAAACTTTGCATTCTGATTAATTTTCATTAGGCGCGGTTTGGTTTCATTTGTATACCTATTTAATTTCGCACCTCGGCTCCCGGCGCACTGAGCATTGCTTTCCCAGCACAGGCCAACAACAAAAGCGACATGTTGTAACATCACTGAGTGCAAGCTTGTAGCTGCAAGGTAAGGTAGGGTAGGGTCGGTCGCGCAGCGCGCAGCCCGCAGCCGCGCGTTGGGTCCTCGGCAAGTTCGACAAGGAGCTCGCCGAGGAGGCGGCGCTGTTCCAGAGATGGAACATGCCCCGAGGCTCAGACGACGTCGGCGTCGACGAGCTGGAAGGTCGCATCCACAGCGCTCTTCAGGAGGTGTGCAATGCGGCCATGCCTAGGATGCGGCGACGTCCTGCGGACCGCCGCCAGCTGTACTGGTGGTCGGAGGAGCTCTCCGGCCTCCGGGCGGCGGCCCAGGCTCGTCGCCGGGCACTGCAGCGTTGTCGGCGTCGGCGCACGCAGGTGACGGGGGAGGAGGAGCGGCTGCAGGTTCAGTATGCCGAAGCCCGCAAGACCCTGCGGCTCGCCATAGTCCGGGCGAAGACCCTTGCCTGGGAGGAACTACTGGCAGGGGTCGACAGGGATCCATGGGGGCGCCCGTTCAAGACGGCACGGAAGAAGCTCTGTGCCGCAGGCGCCCCCTTAACGGAGTCCCTGGACCCGGACTTCCTCCAAGGGGTGGTGGACCGGTTGTTCCCGGGGGCTGACGCGTCATTCCAGCCCCCGGTTATGTCCACCACCGCCCCCGCGGCGGCCACAGAGGAGGGCCCTCCTCTGACGGAAGAGGAGCTGGACGTGGCCCTGGGTCGTCTCCGGGGTCGACGTACGGCTCCGGGGCCTGACGGGGTCCCATCGAGGGCCCTCTGGGTGGCCGCGAGTCACCTGCGCGAGGAGCTCCGGGGACTGTACGACGCCTGCATACGGCACGTGCAGTTCCCGGAGCGCTGGAAGACGGGCAGGCTTTGCCTGCTGCGGAAGGGGGACCGTCACCCCGACTCCCCTTCCGCGTACAGACCGATCGTCCTTCTGGACGAGGCGGGTAAGGTCTTCGAGAAGATCTTGGCCGGCCGTCTCGTTCGGCACCTCGCCGAGGTGGGACCGGGCCTCCATGAGGCCCAGTACGGATTTCGGGCAGGGCGATCCACGTTGGACGCCCTGCTCGACCTGAAGGGCCAGGATACACCAGCTGAAAGCGTTAAGTCAGAAAACATCAGCTGATGTGAAAACATTTTTAACGTCTGAAAAAACAATTGATAAATAATAGTTTCTATCTCCCTGTGGCGCCTTAATGAAACTGAATAAATCCTGTTGCATTACAACAAAGCTAACTTTACACCAGCAGCGACGGTCGCTTGTAACTTTATTGTTAGCATATGATGCGAGCCCTGCTGGATATCACCTGCTTTAACTTATTAGGATGGACAAAGTTGAATGCAAACTAACGCCGGACGCCGAGAAGAATCGCGGCTGCGAAACACAAGGGGGTGGATCGGTACCACCAGTGCTGGGAAACGGTTCCGGTTTAGCTGAACGCAGGCACACTTTCGCCAATATCCAGTAATGGAGAGACATTTTAAGATGAAAAATGTGTCTTTTCTACGTATTACTCCAACTCATCACGTACTTTGGTTTTAAGATTATTATGCGATACAAAGGTACGTTTCCTACGTGATCGTTGCGTCTGTTAGACATTTGCAAATTGTGCATGAGACATAGCACAGCTACCGACAGCTACCGCCGCGCGGGGCCGTGCTGCAGCAACCCATAGCTTCAGAACATTTATTTAGTTTCGCGCAATAATTGCACGGAGAGGAGCAGCTCATTGCGCAGCTCACTGCGGCACGAATTAAAAACAATAAATTGTCACCATCACCACCAGCCCTCCGCCGCCAGCCCCGCGCCGCCAGCCCTCGGCAGCCAGCCCCGCGCTGCCAGCTCCGCGATTAAAAAACTTTACCCCTGTTTATTATTTATCGGCCGCGTTTAGCGCCTTACCGCGGCACGAACGAGCTCCACTCGAACTTAACTCTATTGAATATTTTCACGTAATTGGTGAAAGGGGGTAGTTGTACAGCATAGCAATTACAAGTTACACTAAATTGTAATTATTCTAATAAGTACGCACTTAGGAACATTAGCGAGGAGACATCGGGCGCAGATGAGGTACGCGCCGTTGCTGGGGCCGGGAGGTCGCCGCCGCCTCGCCGCCGCCTCGCCGCCGCTTCGCCGCGGGCTCGCTAACGAGTGCGGCAGTCGTTTGCGCGTCCGTTGCTAATCGCACAATATTTCGTCTGGACCCTAATCCGCTAATTAACCGGCCCGCAAAGACGAAGTTCGGGAGTTGGACACAAACGCATAAACCAAGGGCCGCGGTCGCAGGGCTGCCGCCCCAGGGGCCGCCGCGGCACGCCCTGTGTGTGTCAACTCAAACTTCTCAATGTCCGAAGAACTTACAGCTGATCTGTTTTATTAGTCTTCTATCAGATTATGTACCACTGCTGCAGCTGTCCAGCGGTGTACAAGAAATATCTGAACACCTGGATTTCGACTTTATTGACGTTGCTTTAGAAAGCAGTGCAGTAAAGAGATTTAGAATCTTATACCAGCTCAGGGCAGTTAGTTTTATGTAAATAATTTAGCTAAAAGTACATTTTTATAAATAAGCTCATCGCTTACCTATACGAAGCTCGTATGGTTACGCCACTATTTAAATACACTTCCTGCTGCTAGTAGACCTTCGTTGAAAATTGTTTCCGCCTGTCGCGAGAACCGTAGCACATCTACACAAACGTAAGTTGAGGACGTCCACAAATGTGTTATGCTGTCAAATATATATGTGTTGTTGTGTGTACTAAGTATTATAGTTATTAAATGACTTAGTAACGGGGATAGTTGTGAGCCCGCCCGCGCGCGACGCCCCGCTCGTCACCGACGCATACGAAACTTCATACAATTAATTACATTACATCTGCACGCGTGCGTTGGCACCAGGCGTTGCGTGCGTGACCGGGTGGGTAGTTGTGTGAAGGAACACTATCGTGAATATTGTTAGCTGGACAACCCTGACTGGACACATTGTGCAGGCGGGCGGCGGGCGGCGGGCGGCGGGCGGCGGGCGGCGATGGTTTGTAGCCCGCTGTTACGTGGGTAAACGGTAATTAGAAACAGATTTACCGCGAGCGGTAAGTGACGGTCAGTGCTGACCGTTACCGTCCGCCGGGCCGCTGCTGGCGGTAACGTTGCGCCGGAGGAGTCCGCTGGCAGCGCGACACTTATTCATCACAGACTAATTAGTCTCGGTGGCAGCCCCTCGCCGTGCAACCGAACATAGTTTGAGGAGTGTGCTGACGATGACCTGGTTCCCTGGTCTTATCGCTATGGCTCTTATAGTCATGCTGCACGCAATCATTTATCTTAATTATACCGACAGATTAATAATCGATCTAAATGACTACAATGTTTTGTTTAACTGTAGTGTTTGAGCGCTGGTGGTTGACGGCAGACACAGGCGCCGCGCTGGTGCCTGCCCAGACAATCTCCGGCGAGAGAAACCTGCCAGCAGTGTATATCGCTATCAGAAATGAGGTGATTGGTATATCATTTACAGTTATAATAGTAACGACACTTAGTTACGCCAGTAATGTAGTTGACTACATCGACATTCAAATGGGACCGTCATATATTACCTTGCTCCTGCACTCTAGGACCAGGACCAGTCACCATTGCGCTTGAATACGAAAAGAGCCCAACCACCACAATTAATTCGTTTAGAATCACTTCATACTTCTCATGTAACTATATAACTGTTTTAGGGGAACGATATTATATATGTTTAACAACTATATGTATATATATATTAGGGGGACCGGAAAGTAATGTCGTTTTCTTACGCTAAATAATATACAAACACATACATTTTTAACGAGTCTTTATTTTTAATCAATGATGTATTCCCCATCATTGTCAATAACCTTTTGCCATCTAGTGAGTAAATTTTCAATCCCTGATCGATAAAAATTAATTGGTTTTTCGGCAAAATATCTAGAGATGGCATTTTGGATATCATCCAAATTTGCAAATGTTTTGCCACTTAAAAAGTGTTGCAGCGCTCGGAATAAGTGGAAATCCGATGGTGCAACATCGGGCGAATATGGTGGATGAGGCAGCACCTCCCACCCCAATTCATTAATTTTTTCTAGAGTTCGCCTTGCGCAGTGCGGTCTTGCATTGTCATGTTGGAGAATGACGCCTTTTCGGTTGACAATCGCTGGCCACTTTTCAATTAAAGATTGATTGACTCGCTGCAATTGTTCGCTGTAGAGGTCTGCAGTAACAGTTTCTCCAGGTTTCAGTAATTCAAAATGAACAATGCCGCGAATACTCCACCAAACACACAAAAGCGCTTTTTTGGGGTGTAAACCTGGCTTAGCAGTACTCCGAGGGATTTCATTTGGAGAGAGCCACTGCCTTTTGCGTTTTGGGTTATCATACAGGACCCATTTCTCATCTCCTGTGATCAAGCGATCAAAAAACGCTTCTGTGTTGTGTCGTTGAAGCAATAAGTTGCATGTGATTGATCGGTTAGCCTTATTCTGTTCGGACAGATTATGCGGGACCCAAACACCTGCTCTGCTTACTTTTCCAATCTGCTTCAAATGTTCTTGGATGGTCGACCAAGGTTTGTTGAGACTGTTTGACAATTCCTCGATCGTCTGACACGGATTTGCTTCCACTTCCGCCCTTAACACGTCGTTGTCTAACGCTGATGGTCTTCCTGATCGATACGAGTCGGAAAGATCAAAATTACCCGATTTGAACTTGGAAAACCACCTTTGGCACATCATTTACGAATGTCCAGTGCATTTGGATAAACATCGCAAATGTTTTTGGTAGCAACTGTTGCGTTATTTCCCTTGCGAAACTCAAAGAGCATGCAATGCCGGATGTGTACCTCTTCTGGTATTTGGCTGGCCATTTTACCCAAAATTACAAAAAAAAATTGTAATTCAATTGTCTATAAGTAAAGAAATCACTATAACCTCACAATGTCTTTGGTACGCCTCTGAACAAAACAATGAGCTGACAAATGACAATCAAGTATTGGCATGCGCAGAAACGACATTACTTTCAGGTCCCCCTATTATATATATATATAGTTATAACTCGTTCCTCTTGTTATCAAATCGTCTATCGTGTAAATCTCCATTCGGTTCCGTGTCCGGCGCGCGCCGTCGTGCACGGTAGCGGCGCGCTGCCGGTTGGTTACGTACGATCTCAAAACAAAATAAATCCTCCATTTTCTCTAATTAGGTAAAACGCAGCAAACCGCCGCCACTTAGCGCGGCAAACAACTAAACCCGACCGGAAACTAGCGCAGCAGCGAGTAGTCCGGGAGACGACACGCGGCAGATCATTTGTTGCGATGAAACCGCACCGAGTACGCGCCGGATGTAATCTGTATATTGATTCGGGCCGTTACAAATCTGTGTGTACGTACTCACATGCCCGTGTTGAACACCATTGAACTGCACGTGGAGACGGAGTGCGGAAACACTCCCATTCATGAAAAGAAGGTTCAGCGAAAGTCGAGCGACGTTTGAAAGGAGTTGTGTGAACCCAAACGTGCGTTTGGCTGACCGGGGCCGTTGCAGGGGCTGCGTAGCTATGACACGTGGTGTGACGTTAACAGACAAGTGGCAAAGCGGCGGGGGACCAAAGTGTTCATTTGTAAAGTAACAAACTGTACCGCGTGAAATTAAGCAAATAAATATTATCATCAGCAGCCGGCGGCAGTCCCGTGCCGGGCAGGGGTTACATTGATACTTATTAGAAAACGGTAAGTGTAATTTATAAGAATGACGGATAAAATGTGTGAAGCTCCTGGTGCGCGCGGTGGGCGGGCGGCGTCGGCGGCGGCGGCGGCGGCGGCGGCGGCGGCGGCGGCGGCGGCGGCGGCGGCGAGCTGAACTCATTAAGTGGCAGTTGGGCGGGCGGCGGCTAATTCAATTTGTGACCTGGGGTGGGCCACCAGCCAGCCGGGCACTCCGCTGCCGCCGAGGGCAGGAGCTGCGTCGAGCGCCGCCATACATTACTGTTACGTCCGACGCTTGCAAAGTGCATTAGTGCAACAAATCTTGTCGAATCGCTCGATAAAGCTTCTTTCATCGACACTGGCCTCTGCCACCAGGGACGAGGCGGCACCGTAGTACTCACGTACATTACAAATCGAACTAAGAAATATATTGCATTTTTTAAATAAATCCAACTGAACTCTATCTATCGTAACATCAATATTGAAGTACACGCGTCTGCGTGTCCACAAGGCGGCACCAGTTGCACGCGTGCGCAGCACCTGCACCTGTGCATCACGCGGACCACGCCGCAATCGTTGCGTGGCCAGCTCACTCACAACCTTCCAAAGCTTAGTGCTTTAGGCAGGGAACCACTACCTCATTTAAATGAACTCACGTAGTTACGCCAGCTCACTGGCGCGGTGATCGTGCTCCTCAGGCAGAAGTACAGCCAGCAGCCTGGCCTTATACTACTGTTTACCATTTACTGTTGCATCGTCTAAATCACTGCAACATCTCATCTCTTGGGAGCAAATACGAGGTAGTTATATTATTTTATCGTAAATCTGTTGATTGTGTGTGTTGGTGTCGTGCCGAGCACAAATCAAACGCGTCAGTTGTTTGCACAAGATTTGTCTTTACTGGACCCTGCTGCTGGCGCGGGACATTTTTTATTGCAAGGGAAATCTTTTTAAAACTACTTTACTTATAGGGGGAAGACAAGGTATTGTGGGGCTACTACCTACTAAAATTTTCTCTGTAGTCTCCCTCAGTGCATAAGGAAGGGCTCCGGGATCTCCTACGGAACGCATCGGTGCCCCCTGCACTCTGGCTAAGACATCCCACGGAAGAGCAAAGCCCTCCTTAGCACTATATTCTTGATTTAGATTGGGCTGGAAGCCACAGCGGCTCTTACAGCTCATCTGACACTGGGCTCGTGGACCCGGATCCACGGCCTGAAGCCTTAGCACTATACACAACGCTGTGCTACGGCAAGTCCAAGACCACCGTGCATTTGTCCTAAGGCTCGCTTATTATAATTATTGTATTGCGGTGCGGCTGCGGTGCGGCTGCGGTGCGGCTGCGATGCAGCTGCGGTGCGGCCGCAGTGGCGCGCTCTTCTCTCGCCATCCAAGTGGCTGCTAACGTAGTTAGCTGCGACTGATGTCTCCCCGCAGCCACCGCTGGCACGACGGGCCCGTAGACACCTAAAAAGCTCGTAGAAACCGCATCGCATATTTTTGTCATTTCCTTAAAAGCTTCCGCCGTGCAGTCGTGCAGCCGTGCAGCCGTGGAGCCGTGCCGCAGCGCCAGGCGACAGGGGACACATTTCGACGTAACGTATGGAGGAGGCAACCACTCCATATCGCCGATTTCAAAAATTATCGATATAAATGTATGAAGTTATAAATTGTAAAATATTTGAAAAACTAAATAAATAGTGACCGCGCGGTGCCGACTCGGCGGTGACAGCGCCGGAAGTGGGCGCCGGAAGTGGGCGCAACGCATTCTGAAAACTGTTAGCTTGTAACGACCGCGGCAACCGAACAAGTTGCTTACGTCGAAGGACGTGCCGTAATCACTGTTAAGTCACATTCACATCCACTTAATCGTACAACATAACCATTTCCGCATTAATTCATTTCCTGAAGGACAGCTTACATCTCGTATTTGGTAAATTATAAAATTATTTGGAAATATTTCCAAACTACACTTTTATTCGCTTCTCACCTGTTCTTGACTGTTTTACCTTTTTATTTTCTCTTTATCTTTCCTTTGTTGTGTTGACTTTCCTTCCTCCTTACCGGCATTTTGTTGACATATCGAGCTTTTGGACAACTTTTAAGTCACACTCACTTTTTACAAGTACCTGAAATTTGTCTCTATATATGTAAAGAATATAGAAAATATTTCCATCGCAGACAAGAAAATTTTTTAAAATATTTGAATATTGGCTCCAATCCATTAGTCACAAGTGCTCAGCAGTGGATTACAATCATTGTAGCTAATTGATTAACGGAAAGAAATTGTCAATCCTTTCCGGAAGCCCTGCGACAAACACTCCTCGAGCAGCCATTAAGAAAATTAGAAAAAATGTGATATCTCTTCATTAGCATGCTGTAAAAAAGGCGAGAGATCCGGGCGCGCCGCACGCCGCACGCCGCACGCCGCACGCCGCACGTCGCGCGCCGCACGCCGCCCGCCGCACGCCGCACGCCGCACGCCGCACGCCGCACGCCGCACGCCGCACGCCGCACGCCGCACGCCGCACGCCGCACGCCGCACGCCGCACGCCGCACGCCGCACGCCGCACGCCGCACGCCGCACGCCGCACGCCGCCCGCCGCACGCCGCACGCCGCACGCCGCACGCCGCACGCCGCACGCCGCACGCCGCACGCCGCACGCCGCACGCCGCACGCCGCACGCCGCACGCCGCGCGCCGCACGCCGCCCGCCGCACGCCGCACGCCGCACGCCGCACGCCGCACCGATCACCGGCAAAAACACCTCATCTACAAAATGGATCCGGAACAAGTTTCAGTTGTTCGATTCCAATTTCCGAACGGACTCGCTCCGATATTTATTGGAGATCCGGATTAATCTTTAATTCTCCCCGGTTCCGATCGGTTTCGAAGCGAGCCCCCCTGGCCGCTCGCCCCCGGGCGCACGCCCCCGGCCGCTCGCCCCCCGGCAGCGCCTGCACCACTAAAAGTGGGCAATATTTATGGGCTTTCGAAGAAAAGTCTTTCCGAATGTTTGCATTTATGAAAATATGCTCGAATGAAAGCGGTAGGGGTGGGGGCCGGGAGGGTGTACGGCCGGATGCACAGCGTGTACGAGTACTTCCGGTGAACATTAAATTGACATATTATGCTTGTGTCAGGCACAGGGACAGAAGAATAAGGCTTCGTTACAAGAAATACTTGCCGCATCTTCATCAGTTAGTTAGTTAACCAGATCGCGCCTGCGACCGGATAAATAGGTTTGATCCCCGCCCAGATTTATGTCCAGCAGTGGACATCTTTCAATAGATAATATTAGTTATTCTATATCGTACGGCTGCGCTGAAGCGCTGATGATAACAATGTTCGTTGTACACCGGAACACGACCGACAACGACAACGTTACATCGGCTTGGGTGCTAACACTTGTGCGCAGGGCGTCGAAATAGGACTTTAGCAAAAAAAACAATTGTTCCATGTAAATTTAATTAATATAATTCTGTATACTGTATATATATTATATAACAACAACAACAAAGATGTAAAATGTCTGCGTAGCGTTACCTGTGTAACTTCAAATAATAAATATATTATTATACAAAGATGAAACATCCTGTATGCGGAGCAATCGTTTCCGATCGCGGCCTGTAATTTATACCGGATCAAGCGGGGGCTAATAATGTCGCGCCCCCGCCGCGCGGCGCCCTCACACCACCGTCCGCTACGGCGATTCGCTGCGGTTTGCCTCCGTGAAGCAGGTGACGTCTCAATACGTTGCGGTTGTGGCGAGCGGTGCGCGCACGCACACGCGCACGCACACGCGCACGCACGCACAGTGCACTTCATCTCCTTAACCTTAACAGGCAATACGGTGACTCCTCGGCACGACGAGAGTGCAGGGTGCACGCTGTCGCTCGGGCGCGCTGCACGCGCGTGGTCAAGGCGAACACATTGAGTTACAGTGCTAAGTGTCCGCGACGTTGTGCCCAGCGCCGCGCCGCCGCGCCGCCGCAGGTGTCGCTGGGTGGGTAGCGGGCTGGGGGCAGGGGGCGCAACTTAAACAATAACTTGCCGATAAATTCGCGCTGCAAAGAGAATTAATAAAAGAAAAGTGCGCGCCGCTAACGAGCCATAAATACGGCGGAAATCAGTCGCAGTCGCGCGCCGATATTAAAAAGCATTACTTTTTCACTGCCAATACAAACAGCCATACGTCGGCGCGGGCCCGCTCGCCCCGCTCGACCCGCCGGCTCCGCCACCGCCACCGGCACCGGCACCGCCACCGGCACCGGCACCGGCACCGGCCGTAACCCACCCCCACAGAGCTCCAATTGGCGCCCCGCCTCCGGTTCGATTCCTTGGAATTTCTTTTAATAAGTGTAGGTGATTTACGCAGTGCCAGCGCCAGGCGGCGGCGCCTAATTACAGATGGAAAAATTCACGAGCCTCCCACCTTCCGCCGGACGCGGCCGGTGCCGGCTGCCGGCTGCCGGCTGACGGCTGACGGCTGCCGGCTGACGGCCGCACTGCTCACCAGTGTGCGATTCACACTAACTTACGGATAAGTTACTAGTTGTTACAAGTAATAAGTTAATACATTTAATGAATTTCATTAAAATCTTACTGTACTCAATTCATTTCTGTCTATGTTTTGATATCAAACTATAAATAATAATTTATTTATATACATTATCGCGCTCGAGATTAATGTGCTGGACTTTTGGATGCTGCTGACGTCAGATGATGGCACTACACTGCGCTGCACTGCGCTGCGCTGCACTGCGCTGCACTGCACTGCGCTGCACTGCGCTGCACTGCACTGCACTGTCTGCGGCAACAGACTTACCACTAGTCTTCACTTTTTACTTGCGAATGTGTTGTACTAATACTATGTACGTTTCGACTGAGTACGTTAAGTACCATTGTGATTTATTTTCCGAGCTCCGTGCGCTGTACACTCACTTGGTACACCCGGTAACAAATGTTTGTTGTTAAGATTTAATAAATATTTTTACCTTTACCTTTGGGAGCGGCGGACGGCGCTCGCGACCTCTCCAGAGATTACGACGCCCGCTCCGCGCCCGCTCCGCGCCCGCTCCGCGCCCGCTCTGCGCCCGCTCTGCGCCCGCCACGAGACCACTTTACAATCTCAATAAAAACAACGTTTTATATTCTATATATTAATTCAGTTTTATGGCGAACATGAAAAACAAAACAATAAACGTTATTTTATCAAAGAATCTTTTTATTATTGTAAGGCGGCCGCTGTTTGTCCACCGCTAGCAAAATAATGTCGGCGCGCGGAGGCGCAGGTACCGCGTCGGAGCCCCCGCCGGCTCCTCACCAATGAAAACATTGCTTCCAAATCGCTCCACTCGCCCTACATCCGCTCCTGAATCACCTGAAGCCGCGCCCGCCGCTCCTGCGAGCATGAGATTGCGGCGGGCGCGTGTGTGGCGACATTAAGCCGAATAAAATTTAAATATACACGTGCCGCCGCCATAAAGGAAACGAATAATATAAAAGGAAATGGAAATAATACAGCGATAGCGGCCCCCGCCGGCCCGATCACCTGCACCGCCTGCGCCGCCTGCGCCGCCAGCACCGCGGGCACGGGGCCCGCACCGCGAGCGCATATTTACGATCTTAATGTAATTACATTGCGCTGCAAGTCAAATCAAGCCAATACAAACCCACCACAAAGGGGGGTTCCCTGTTCGGTCCGTAAAGTGTTTGTTAGCTATCTCGTGCCACGTGCTTTGCGTTTGAAAATGCACCACTCGCCTTACAGAACGCACGCGTACGAGCGCGCGCTTTCCGCGGCTTCATCTTCGCACCGGCAGAGGCGCCGCCGAGCAGCCAGCGCGGCGTGCCCGCCGGTGACATTCATCTCTCTATTGTCTATTAGGATCGTCAGACGGTGGGCGGTCACTGTAACAGTTGTCCGCACCGTCACAAACAAAGTTGCTGAGGGAAGGCGAGGAGGTCTAGTGGCGCGGCGCCGGGCTCCAGCCCCCTGTCGTGCCACTTGACATTTAGTAAATGGTTTTGCAGTTGTGCGGGCGAACCGAGGTGTGCACCGCGGGGTCGCGCGGCATCGCGCGGGGCCGCGTGGGGTCGCGTGGGGCCGCGGGCTGCACACCTCAAGGTAAATATTATTTGTGCGCGGTGCGCGGGGCGCGCGGCGGACGGCGGACGGCGGACGGCGGGCGGCCGGCGGCGCTCGTATTATTCAAATGCGGCCCAATAACGCAGCATTTACGGCCGCCCATAAAACTACAATCCAACCGAATGTATAAATATCGACATCCGCAACTCGCCGCGCGCGCACCGGAAGCGACCGCCTCACGTTCAGTTGTCGCACACGTTACTGCTGATGAGTACATTCTAAGGAAAAGTTTATACACTATGTTATCTTCTCGTTGTAGTACACCACCGCACGGCACCGCCGCTGCGCCAGCAGTTGGCAGTTAGACGCGCGGACGGCAGGCGGTCGCTGGCCGGTGCCCGCGACGCCGGGCTACCTCAATATATGAGTATATGCACAACTTGTATATTTTATTGTTAAAAATGCAATGGCGGTGGTCGCGCGCGCCGCTTCCAGCGGATGCAGCTCGGCGCGCTGGCCGCAATAAGGCGCGGCGCGGCGCGGCGTAAGGCGGCGTTACGGGCAGTTACGAGCGGTTACGTGCGGTTACGGGCGGCTACGTGCGGCTACGAGCGGCTACAGGTCGTTACGGGCCGGCGGAGCAGTAAATGCGCGGAGCAGCCGGCCCGGGTTAATTCCCACCTGTACATGTTTGTGTTAGCCTACAAAATAGGTGACGCGGCGCTTTGCGTTGGCGCGCTCGGTGCCGGCGGGCGGCGGGCGGCGAGCGGCGAGCGGCGGGCGGCGGGCGACAAGCGGCGAGCGGCTGCAACAATTGCTATTTTGAATACCACCACCACAACAGTCAATTTACGTCACCACTGCTAGGGCACAGGCCTACTCTCAATATGAGGGTGATTGGGCCATAGTCACCACGCTGGCCCAATGCTGGATGGTGACTTCATTCACACCTAAGTATAAATTCTAAGTCATATGCAGGTTTCCTCACGATGTTTGCGTTCGCCGTTTGTATTTCGCTGTGCTAACTAAAGTTCACAAATGTACATAACTTAAATATTAAGTCATCGGTACACGCCGAGGTTCGAACCCGCGACCTTCGCAATGAAAGCCGCACGCTCTAACCATTAGGCCAGCGCGCTACCTGATTTTGAATACAACGATAAATAAATATTTTATGTGCAACCGGGTAGTGTACACGGTACAGCTTGGGATCCGCCTACCTCACCGAAGACCTCTTGAGTACTACTACCCCGCGTGATGTTTTTTATGATGGACCATAATCCCACCAGGACCGTAAAATCTTTCAACCTTATCTTATTGAAAATTGTTCTCATTACATTCACCTGTTAATATTTTGCATCAGCCCATTAAAATGTGGCGCTAGTTAGGATGAATTACACCACATTATTCTCGTCGCGTTAGACAATACGCTAAATTTTCTTACCCCAGTAATGTCATTAGTTGCACCACCCTCCAAACCGGAGCACAATGCCGTTTGTACACTCCTGTTTGACGACAGGGACATAAGATGCGGTGGTGCTTTTTTTATCGCATGGGAAGTCTTAAAAGATACCTTGGTACTGGGAGGGAAGACAAAGATATGTGGAGCTTCTGCACACTAAAACCTTAATGGTGGTCTCCCTCAGTACACCAGGAGCGGCTCCGATCTCGAAAGGTAAAGCCCTCCATAATACCCACGCTGTGTTACGGCAAATACAAGACCACCTTGTATTTGCCGTCTTCCTAAGGCTCGCTCATTAAGTTTTGAGGTTTCCCAACCTTTATGATTCTTGTACGACAGGGAATACTTTAGTCCTATTCTTAATAGTCCGACACTGCATGGCTGGCGGTGGTGCTTACTTAGAAGATCTTCAGCGAGAGAATACTGCTGTCGGAAATTCTTTGATTGAGATTGACGCCGTAATTCCTCCAGCTGGGAACTAACTAGCAACAGCGTTCAGATACACATGTATCAACTTAATAGTTAATTCCACATTTGAATAGTTGTGTAATAAATTACATGGGCGGGCAAGTAACTTAATTCCCCCCGTGCAAGTTGGCGGGCGAGGGCGCGGGCGACGCGTAAGTTGCGACAACTTTTTGCAAGTGTAACACCCTTCCGCTATTTCCACTTCACTACTTATTTGAATATCTCCGTACAGTCGGCAGCGCAGCGCGCCCCGCAAACTTATCCTTGTTTCCTTGTACATCCGTCCAACACTCTATCTCTGAAACATCACGTGAGCGGTGGATTTATTTGCTGTTATTATTAGGACTCCTGTAAAACGAGAAATATTCATAAAGAAGATAAATTGTATATAATCTGTCGTCTTGTGTATGTAAAATAAAGAACATAGAATGACATAATTCCTAACGGCATTTGGTGCTGCCCGTGCTGCCCGTGCTGCCCGTGCTGCTCCCGACGCTCGTCCGTAATTTAAACTGGACTGTAAAGCGAGCGCGTTGCGATCTCGTGTAAATATTTCACCAATTCACGAATCGTTTCGATGAAACGAATGCTGTTGCTTTTAATATATTACTAATTGACGTTTGCTCCCGACTGTACCAATCGCAAACGGATGGCACTGATAGAAAATTGATGAGAAGCGTCGGACCGGGTGTTAGTGCTCTCCGATACACCCGCCGCCCCCGGCCTGCGCCCCCGGCCTGCGCCCCCGGCCTGCGCCCCGGGCCGGCACCACCGGCTGCGCCCCGGTACCCAGTACCACTCCGCAACAGTGAAGTAATTATACAAATATGTCCGCGAAGGAGATAGCACGGGCACGTTCGCAACGCGTTTGGACATCCACCCGATACGAAGGTCGGGAATGCTACACAGCACTCGCTTTCCAACGGACAGCACGCCATCAGCACGCCATCAGCACTACATCAGCACGACATTCTCATGATGGTAAGTCCTACGCACAACCGTGAGTTTAGCCGTTGCAATGGCACTAATCCAAATGTTTATATGCATGGAACTGACATGCGTCGGTCGCATTGAGAGATAACATGCAAGCTTCGCGCCACAATCCATTAATGACCAATAATGACCGTGGCAATAGAGCTGTCGTTTGTCCACTGCAGCCAGCCGCCAATATTTCACTCTGAAGTTGTTCACGGTGGGCCCCGTGCAACTGTTGCTCATTTGTTTATTGCAAATATCAAGCGTGTAGGCAATGAACTGAAAGCGCAGCGCCCAGCCGATAAGCAGATTGTAAATACTTCACTCGATTTGCGGTAAGACAGAGTCTACTCTTCACATTTCTAGTTTCCTTCCGGGTGTCCTCAAATAATGATTTCGTTTTTGTTACCGGCGGCGGTACTTACTAACGTCCAGTAACACTCCATACAGGATGTGTGTGTGCGCTTACATCCTGTAATATAACAGTTTAGGTTAGTGAAGTGTAGGCGCATGCGTAAGTTTTGTAAATGAAATTAAGTTCCAAGCAGAAAGTACTACTTAATCTCCTGTATCGCAGTCCGCATTGCACGCAGTTATGCATGCGTTAACATCGACGAAACCATCGTGGAAATGTTCTACAGGAAAGTACCATATCTCGGTCATATGCTCAGGTACGATAGGTACCAACTGCTTCAACTCATCTTGATGGCCAAAAAGTGGCGAGCAAAACCGCCAACCTTCGCGACTCGGAGAAGCATCCTAAGATGAGTTGGATATTTTTTATTAAGTTAAGCAACGAGACGAGCGGGACGTCCGCCCGCTGACAGGTAGCACACCTGCTCATAACAACGCACTGGCACTAGTTAGGATGATATATACTGCTCCACATTGCGCTCGTCATCTGAGACGTAAAATGTTGTCACGTTACTCCAGTAATGATAGTCTTAATAAAACCATCACACGGTACAAAGGAGACGGTCAGTGAGAGCTGGAACCTTAAATTCCTGAACAATTCGTATGAATGGAAACAAAAGTTCTTATGGACGATGCAACGTATCGCGGCGGCGGCGGCGGCGGCGGCAGCGGCGGCGGCGGCGGCGGCGGCGCTCATTGCAGTTTAGTGGTGTTTACACTGCCGCCCCGCCTTCATTAGCGGCGGACACGCGGCGGGCACGCGGCGGACACGCGGCGGGCGCGCGAGCGGCGCGCGCGGGCGCGACAACAAACACGCTGTAATCACGTTAGGATTACCCGCGTGATCGATGCCTGCAAATTACCGTCTCGTTATCGCCTCTGTATCGCATGGGCGCGGCGCGGCGCGGCGCGGCGCTCCCACCCGCGAGTTGTAATTTATCCACTTAAAAACCGGTCGTCGCGCGTTTAATAAAGCTTTATCGGTTTTCCATTTAATTAAGTAAACAGTTTAACGCATACGTACCTACCCATCAGGGCACCCCGGATAATGCCGCTGATACGGCGCCCGCGCACCTCAACGTGATGCACCCCACCTCATATTTATATTATTTCATTTTACCTTAAAATATAAAGCCGAAACGTAAACGTTTCCGCCGACGAAGAGCATGCGACGTGCAGCTTACGGAACGTGCTCCCTAACGGAAGAACCTCTGGTTTTGTTTTCTTCACCAGTTGTTGACTGTTCCAGCTGTTGACCCTGCAGGTTACAGGGTACACAATGAAACAGTCTACCTATTCCTTAATAATTTTCTGCGGAGCTCATGATCTTCTTTCGGCACACCGCTCACAGTTTTGAAATATAACTTGATAAAGTTATTTTAATTTTACTTCGATAATCGGAAGTTGCCGGTTCATGCCCACCCATCCAGATATAATTAGACCTTGTATGCTGTGTATGTTACTAATAAATGAACCTTTCGATGTGTATTCGTTAAACGGTAATATTTAATTAATTAATAATTGCGGCGTGGTTGAAGGTGTAGTGACAAGGATGGAGAAAGGGATGCTTAGATGGTTCGGCCGTGTTGAAAGGATGGATGAAATAAGATTAACGAAAGAGGTGTGCAAGGTAAGAATGATTAGAAAAATCGGTGCAGGTCGACCTAGGCTAACATATTCCGATCAAATCGGAGATGTCCTAAAGAAAGGCCGGGTCAAAAGCACTCGCAACCGACGAGCGTGCATGAAGACGCTTATGAAAGTGGAGGAAGCGAGAGAGGTGTGCCAGGATCGTAGCAGGTGGAGAGAGGTGGTCTCTGCCTACCCCACTGGAAACGAGGAGTGATATATATGTATGTATGTACAGTTAACTACGCTCCCATTATCTGTCTTACAACGGTGGCGGTAACACCGCCGTCAGGTGCGACGGCGGCTGCTGTCTACTGGCGGACAAACTGTGAGCCACGTGGAGAGTCTGCAACAATAACTGCTCTACGAAGAACTTAAAGACAATGCTGCGAGCCGCGCCACCCCCGCCGACATAGGGCGGATGGGGTTGCATTACACTTAATGATTGTTTGTAATGTTTATTACAATCGCTGTTCACTGATGTTAGATCTCTTCATACGTTTAGATCTATTATTTCTCTCACCGATTAGTTTTCAAGGAAAAAGGACTTAATCAAATAGTTGTTGCATATTTCTAAAATAAGAATGAATGTCACAGCAGCCATGCTCCTGGAGCAGCACCAGAGCACGCCGCCCGCGCGGCCGCCGGATTCATATTCAATTCGGAATCACAAAGAGAAAGATCGCCCCGGGACAGCGGCCGATTCAATTTGAAAACATCCCCCGCCGCGCACACCGCGCGGTGGCCACGCGGCGCTGCAGCAACCACGGACAGTCCCAAACAAAATATTAACGCTTTCTCAAAATTGACAGACTAATATATGTTTTAAGATTTTCGAAAAACGCTCCTAATGTAATGTTTATGTTTTGCAGCAGTTAAGCGCTGGGCGGTGCGCGGTGCGCGGGCGCAGCGTTGAGCGGTGCGCGGTGCGCGGGCGCAGCGCTGGGCGGTGCGCGGTGCGCGATGCGCGCGGTACCGACTAAATATATGTATAAAACGGGTGGATAGTTGTGGTAACCCGAAGTGCCCCGGGCGCTTCGCAACCGTGGCCACCCACCGCCGCGTACAACAGTTTTTATTGTTTTTGTATTTATTTACGGGGTGCGCGCGGGGTGCGCGCGGCGCTGGGTGTGCGCGGCGCGGGGTGCGCGGGTTCCGACCGGTGGACACGACTAATCGATTGTCGATATTCCAATTGTTTCTCGTAAAAAGTAATCGAAAGTAACAGGTTTCAATTTAAATACATCGTGAGTCGCATTTGAAAAAGTTTTTACTTAAAAAAAGTCTTTCATTTAATTCTTCTATTTTCTTTAAAGAATAAACGTCGTGTGACAGCAGTAGAGAAGCAACTGGAGGGATCAACTGCGGTAAATAAATAGTAGTATCCTCTGCGCCTCTGTAACACAGCGCACACCACGACTGTGACAATCCTCCGCTTCCGGGGACGCGCACACGTACACGCACGCGCACACGCACACGCGCGTGTCCACATACTTTTATATAAGTGTAATGCACAAGTGTGCCACTTAATAATTAGGCGCGGCGCGGGCGCGGTGAGGGCGCGGTGCGGGCGCGGTGCGGGCGTGGTGCGGGCGCGGTGCGGGCGTGGTGCGGGCGCGGCGCAGGCGCGGGCGCGGCGCGGGCGCGGTGCTGGCGCGGCGCGGGCGCGGTGCGGGCGCGGCGCGGGCGCGGTGCGGGCGCGGCACGGGCGCGGGTGCGGCGCGGCTGGTGCATGGCAGAATCATGAAAGTAAAAATGAAATGAAAAACATATCGTTATGTCCACATCGTGGCGAACGCGTCAGGTGAGACGAGAGCAGGTCCAACTATGATTCGTCAGCGCGATTTACAATAGCCACCCCCGTTTTATCGCATCCCTCGCAACCTTAAGCTGTAAGCGCGGGCAACCGAAACGGAACCTTGTTCCATGTGCGGCACGGCGCGCCCGGGGCCGCGGCCGGGCCCGCCCGGGCCGGTCCGCCGGTCCGCCCGCCCGACACGTATCACGTATCACGTATAGCAGCAACAGCTCCCCGTGCTTATCAATTCAATATCACGGAGCGTTTGATTGCCTCGTTTCCTGATATTACGTACATTTCGCAACAGAGTTATATCTGCTAATATTATTTCCTTTTCCGGACCGTGTTGTTAGATCAATATCCTTAGGGAACATTTTATGTGATGCTCTAGTATTTTTTACTAAATAATTTTTCTTTCGTTAAATTGCTCAGTGTCGAGATGTTTTTGTGCTGCCGTATACAGCTCAATATCGAAGTAGAGTGAATCTTTGTTATATGTGTGTGTTAGCCCAGCACAGTGAGCCCCAAGTGAGCCCCAAGTGAGCCCACAGTGAGCCCACAGATACCCAGACACGGTTTTATTATATAATTTTGGAAAGGTTTCAAAGACAATGTCACGTCTTAAAGAATTACATATAAATTTCTTTATCAGTCACACTTTATATTTATACCGGCCAATTGCTCTTCAGATTTTAAAATTAAACACTATCTCACTGGTAATGTATAAACACAGAAAAATACAGAAGAGATGACCGCGCCTACAGAAACAATGCAGCAAAGTTCGTAGACTACGTCTTTAGTTGGCTAGGGAAGCTCCTTGCGGTCTTCGGCGAGCTCAGTAATGTACAATTAGTATTCAAATTAACTTTGACGAAATAACCCTAGGTAACAAAAGCAAACTTTACTTCTATTTAAGACTATTGATATGAACACGCTGTCGTCGGCACATACATTCGCGAAAAGCATTAATTTTTTGTTTTCATTTGAAGAAAAGTGCTGCAAAGTCGCATGCGAGTCGAATGCTTGTCGAGGCATATGATGGTCATGCTCTATCAGAAGCAACATGCAAAAGATGGTTTCAACGGTTCAGAAATAATGATTTTGATGTGAGAAATGAAGAACGTGGAAGACCACCAAAAAAGTTTGAAGACGCCGAATTCCAAACGATATTGGATGGAGATGACACTTTGAATCAAAAGCAAATGGCAGAAATGTTAAATGTTGCACAACAACACAACAACACAACAAACAATTTGTGGCCGTTTAAAAGCTATGGAAAAGATCCAAAAGTGTGGAAAATGGGTGCCACGTGAATTGAATGAGAGACAGATGGAAAACCGAAAAAACACTTTCAAAGACACGAAAGAAAATCGGTTTTGCATCGGATTGTTACTGGCGATGAGAAATGGATTTATTTTAAGAATCCTAGACGGAAACAATCATGGGTTAATGCGGGACAACCATCAACCATCAACATCGACTGCTGCAACCAGATCGCTTCGGCAAGAAGACGATGCTGTGTGTTTGGTGGGATCAGAAAGGTGTGTGGTGTGGTGTACCACGAGCTCCTAAACTCCCACCTAGTGAAACCGTTAATACTGATCGCTGATCGCTGATCGCTACCGACAACAAATGATCAATTTGAACCATGCATTGATCGAGAAACGACCAGAATGGGCCAGAACACACGGCAAGGTAATTTTGCTCCATGACAATGCACCTGCACACAAACACAAAGCAAAACCGGTTCAGGATACAATCAAAACACTTGGCTGGGAGCTGCTACCTGCTACCTCACCCGCCGTATTCACCAGACTTGGCTCCTTCCGACTACCATTTGTTTTCATCGATGGGACACGCATTGGCTGAGCAGCACTTTGGTTCCTACGAGGAGCTCGAAAATTGGGTGTCTGCTTGGTTTGCATTAAAAGACGAACAATTTTATTGGCGCGGTATCCACAAATTGTGGTGGTCCAGAAACGTGGTCACAATGTGTACAAAACAATGGCCAATACTTTGAATAGTGTTTTATTTTCACAAAAAAACGCTCATTTCATACCGCCGGTACACCTCAGTATAACGAATATAGTTTTTAGCTCTGTTAATGCCGTAGTTAATAGCTTCTATAAATAGTTCCCTTTTTTTATTACATGACGCTTAACACCGACCTTTTACCACCACGCGGCATACCGATAATTAAATGAGAAGGATATCAACATTCCCAAAACGAGGATATCAGCCACCGTTCTACTTCTAGACTCATGTAGAACATTAGCTCTACCAATGGACATTGCAAACGTACGAATAAGTGTTTTAACGAGTACAAGAATAATTCCGTTTGTATATGTGACTCTTTTCCAAAATACCAATCGCACATCAGAACGTTAAGTACTCGATTAGTTTCGGAAGTGAGAATTATATAATAAACAGAACTATTTGACTAACAACAATCTAATGACTGATTTTTAGTTTTTTGTAAGTACATTGTGCAAATAACTTAGATAAAAAGTAAACAAATTGAAAGATATAATATATTCTTTACCTACTTTCGTTTTATTTCACTAAATAATGTGTTTAATTATTTATGTAATAATATAATAATATAATTATTTATTCAGATAAAATGGATCCAATAGTTCGTTTAGTACAAAAACTCTTAAAAACTAATGTTAGTTGCACGTACGAGTTACTGTTCGGGCACCCGCGACACCCGCGACACCCGCGACACCCGCGACACCCGCGACACCCGCGACACCCGCGACACCCGCGACACCCGCGACACCCGCGACACCCGCGACACCCGCGACACCCGCGACACCCGCGACACCCGCGACACCCGCGACACCCGCGACACCCGCGACACCCGCGACACCCGCGACACCCGCGACACGCGCGACACCCGCAAGTAGACTCAGCAGTGCCCAAGCGCACCATCATTATACTATATTATATCACGCTTTTCTTTACTGGACCACTGTGCCTGTGTGTTAGCGTGCTAGAGTACGTTTAAGTTTTTAATCTCTTTTAGCAAATGTTTATTTGGTTTATTATATTTAGGAAAATCTTAAAACTTACTGATACTTAGTCTCTGTTGCTGGAGACCGTAGGCAACACGGTAATGCCTATTTCTAGTGCCAAACAGTAGTGTGCGAGCACTGATGTGTTCGGGATTGAAAAACGTTGTAACTAGTGTAGCTACTGGGGTAACAATATAACATCTTATGTGTCAGGCGACAAAGGGTAACATGGTGCAGTATAATTAATCTTGACCGGCGTCACGTTTTTATTTGTAGACTTGTAACTTACCATTATTATTAAAATAAATAAATATGTCAACAAAAAGCTTTTCTTGTGCCGGATGTTTAAAAATTATTGAGAACAAGCCATTACTGAGCTGTTCTACGTGCAAACAAAATTATGCCACACGCCGGTACGCCCCGCCGCGGGCGTGATATTCCGACGTGGAGCAGCACTGGTAAGCCCGCCGGTACACAGTGAGGACACGGCTCCACCTCACAAACCGGATGCCAGTGTGAGGTTATCGGAATCATTTCAACTCTCTGATATCCATCTTCTTGTTACGGAAATGCGAGAATTTAGAGATGAAATGTCAGCTACACGACGGCAATTAAGTTTGTTCAATGAAACTATTAAAAATCTGAAATTAAGGATGGACAATTGCGAGGGTTCTGTAACAGAAATGTCAGTGCGCGTGGATTCTCTAGAGACTAAATTTAATGAATTCTCTTTATCAAGATCCAATGACACCGCCCTAGTAGATGCTATTCAACAATTAAAAAATGAGTTGAATGATAGGGACCAAGACCTGTTATGGAATGAAATTGAGATATCTTGAATTTCGGAAGAAAAAGGTGAAAACCCTATACACATTACCCTCACGTTGGGTAACAAACTTGGTGAAACACTAAGAGAGGAAGATCTCGTGAGCTGTAGACGCGTAGGACCTTTGCTCGACTCATTACAGACAGCCTCTAGCACAAAAGCTAATCCTGGCCCCTTGGTGATCCGCTTCGCAAGTCGCTCTACTCGACACCAGTCGTTGCGTGCCGCTCGAGTGCACCGCGGTACAACCACCGAGGGTACCGGGCTGCCAGGACCTCCACGACGATTCTACGTCAATAAAAGACTCACGCGTGTTAACAGACACTTGTTCAGGAAGGCACGTGAGCTGTCAAAGCAGTTCAACTGGCGTTTTACCTGGACCGCTGATGGCAAAATATATGTTCGTAAACACGCAAGTCCTGACGCCCAACGTCAGCGTGTTACATGTGAAAATGATTTTTGAATGTTTTTGGCGCAAATAACGTTGGTGCTTGTCCACTCTGAAGCCCCTGGCAGTAGCTGCAAGTTTTTTTATTTCTTGTTTTCAGCATTGTAGCCGAATTAAATATATAAAAACGTTCGTTACGTTTTTCATAATATTTTTGAATGCAAAAAGTAAACTTTTTCATTTTAAAAACTATTTATAAGTTTCGGTTCATTTTGATTTACTCACTGATTCTGTCAACTTGTTAGTTTTTATAACAAATGGTTTTGTTCTAAGGCAAGGAGGACACGTGATAATCTTGTTGACCTTCACAAAAACACCTGCCTTCATATCACAAAAGTTCAGTCGCGTATTTCTGCTTTTTCATGTCCCTACAAGATCTCGCTCCCTTTAATTCTCATTTGGAGGGTATTTATAGAAAATACTTTAAAAACCGTTTTAACATCTGAACATTGTTTGTCGCCTTGTTAACGATTGAATTTTATTATTCACTTAGACCATTACTAAAGGTTAATTTAAGAAGTTTTAGCATTAACAACGATAGCAAAACTGCTTGCTTTTGTTTTCTAGCATTGGGTACTTTTAATTACATCAACACACATTATAAACGCACTGATTTACTCAGTTTTCGACTTGGACTACTGGCGGCGGTGTGTGCGGCAATGGTGCAACGCTCAGGCTCATTAAACCGGTTAAAGGTCATTTTGATTTTTAGACGCAATACTACTGTACAGTACGTTATAATGGGTAATCAACGTACCGATGGCGCCTGCCACTGGGCATCTCAAGTTAGCGCTATACAATGCAGGACCATTACGTACAGGGCAAGACGATTTTGTAATTGCAATAGATAGTTTTGCGTCAGATATTGTTGCAATAAATGAGACATGGTTAAGACCAGGACAGCACAAATGTGCACCGACTGTTCCGGGTTATAGAATGTATAGCCTACCAGGTCCGTTGGCCATGCGTGCAGGTCGAGGTGGTGGATTAGCATTTTGTGTAAAATACGGTATAAATATTCGTCTAGTCAACCAAAGAAAAGAAAAATTGA
Source organism: Troides aeacus (assembly GCA_033220335.2). NCBI lineage: Eukaryota > Metazoa > Arthropoda > Insecta > Lepidoptera > Papilionidae > Troides > Troides aeacus. The sequence goes on from CM067288.1 coordinate 10,351,088, forward strand.
GCAAATCTGGTTTCATACGCGTATAAATGGAGTCCGCATTGTCATTGGTACTGCATACAGACCTCAGTGGATAAATGTCGACTTGTTTATTGACGAGCTCACGGAAGCTATCACCTCTTTTTCCAATTATGATTATATTGTATTAATGGGTGACTTCAACGTTAACATGCTAGATATTACTAATAAAAAGACTATAAAAGTGAACCAATTTTTACATACTATGAATCTCAAACAAATCGTAACTGAGGCTATTCATTTCACAGCTGAAACTGAAACCTTAATCGATTTGGTATGCACTAATGCAATAATCAGGGATATTTCAGTCGTGCATTGGTTAGCGTGACTTTCTTTATTAAAAAACTAAAAGTCCGCCCAAAATATGTCAACTGCAGAGCAATCAACGGAATAAATTTTGATAATTTTAAAAAGGATTTAAATCTCATTGACTGGGAATCTGTCACTTTGCTAAAAATGTTGACTTGATGGTTGAAAGATTTAATAATTTTCTCTCATCCCTCTTTGCATCCATCCATCTACACGCCCGAATCCAAAAAAGAGGTCCACAGAGGTTATTACAAACACTTGAAAAAATCCTAGAGAACGGTATCTATAACGGAAAGCGTGCCTACTTTAATGAACACATAAATTGGCAAATTTTTTTGGAGGAATCTTAATGATAAAATATTAACTGACCCCACCAAAAGCAATCACTTGCCAAACTGTTCCGATAACCCAAACGATATTAATAATTATTTCTTAAATATTCCTTCTACAAGCAATATCTCTATTTCAGAAATGACGCACTACGAATTCCATCGATTCTGTAACAACACTTTTAAGTTTCAATGCATTTCTGAATTTGATATTGCTTCTTATATTAAATCTATAAAATCTAACTCACTAGGAAAGGACGGAATAAGCCGAAATATGATTATTTTGACGCTTCCTCGTTTATTAAATGTCATTACACATATTATAAATTTTTATTTGTCTACTTTTACTGTTCCCAGTCAATGGAAGGAGGCAATTGTGACACCACCACCTAAAATATAAAATCTTAAACATCTCAAAGATCTACGTCCCATTAGAATTTGACCGTTTTTATCAAAATTACTAGAAAATGCAGTGCAAATTCAACTTACAAAATACATAGAAAAAATTAATATTTTACCTTTATACCAATCAGGATTCCGTAAAGTCCGAGGTACAATTACTGCTTTGCTTGACGTTACTGACAATATCCTTGCTAACCTTGGCGAAGGCACTATTTTAACGTTAATAGATTTTTCCCTCCCCTACTTTTTATTTTATACGCTGCAGATCTTGCGAAAGTTATCCATAATTGTGAATTCCATTGCTATGCTGATGACGTTCAACTTTACATTTTGACAAAACCATCAGCTATCGGTAATGCTGTTCTTAAAATGAATGAAGACCTCGATCGTATTGCTAAATGGTCACACAGAAACTCTCTGCTTCTAAACCCTTCAAAATCGATATATAATATATGGTTCTTGGAACCAAACTTCATCGTAAAACAATTTTAGCTAAAAATATTAAGATTGAAATTGAGGGAAAAGGAATAGGCTTTACAGATGAAGCCAGGAATCTAGGTATTACCTTTGATGGTTATTTACGTTTTGAAAAACACGTTAATAGTGTGGCCAGAAATTGTTTTTATCGTTTAAGTCTTGTATAAAATCCGTCATTTTCTTACCATTAAAGCTCGTATTCACCTATCCGAATCCTTAATTCTCTCAAAATTAAATTACGGTGATGTTGTTTATGGCCTCGTCTTCCTTTTAGGACACGCCGAATAATTCAACGTGTGCAAAATGCTTGCTATCGATTCTTTTTCGACATTTCAGCTCGTAGTCATATCTCTCCACATCTTTATAAATCGTCCATGCTTAACATGGAATCGCGTAGGCAATTACATTTAGTTTCTCTTTTATTCGGGATCTTAAAATATAAGACACCAGAATATCTATATTCTAAAATAAAGTTTTCTCCTCACCAGATTAAATGCAAGAAGTGCGCGTACCTATCTCTCCTATTATAAGCATAAAACTGTCTCATTTACAGGCAGTTTTCGACATCAGGCCACCAAGTGTTGGAATAATATACCTCTACCTATGAGGCAATGTAACTCTGTATTTAGTTTGAAAAAAAAAATTATACTATTCTTATTAGAAAATCAAAAGAAAAACTCTCGATAGTGGTTTATAATTCAAATCTATAGTTAGCACTTTTTACTATGTCCTTGGCAACATATTTATTTACATGAATCTATTGCAATTACAATTATAAAAATTTATGGTTAACATTTGAAGCAACATATCTCCATCGCGATCGCGCCGCGGGCGGTAGCTGAACATCAGTGTTTCACCTCCTGCAGGTGAATAATCCACTGAGCTACAGCCTTTTGTACAATTCTAGCACACACGCAGGCACACTCTCATGTCTATATTATTCAGTGTGTTAATGTAGTTCATGCAGTTGATAACAAAATTTCTTGTTTGTGTATATGTGTGTTACATTTTTAGGGTACAATAAATGACTAAAAAAAATAAATAAAATGAATGTCCCACTCGTCTCATCGGTTAAATGGATAAAATAAATTAAGTTTTATGAATCGAAATATGAAAAGCTTATGTTATGAATAATAATTTAATATCAGACAAATTGTCGGTCTACCAGGATCTAATGAAAAAAAAAATTAAAAAATAGCGATTTTCATATGGCAACAAAAAAATATCACCTATCAACTGAAATTTCGAGGAATTGTTTTTGTTTGGCTTCAAATTTCCTTTAAAAAGTGGTGAAAATTTCGAGGAAAACTCTTCGATCGCAAGTAAGAAATATTGTTTTCAATGTTTATCAAAGAATACTTGATGAACAAGGTGCAGAACAAACACAATTATCGATATTGAGCCATGTGCAAGCGTTGACTGGTTAGTAGGAATAACACGTCTTGATACTTTGGTTTATTATCGTTGAAAAAACGTTTAGTTGATTAAAAACGTCAATAGACTTGCAAGTGATATAAAATCTTTAACAGAAGAAGCTTTCTCTCAAATAGGGATCGATGAATGGCGAAAATCTTGTGTACATGTAATAAAAATTGAAAATCAGTTCATAGAACAAGATCGATTAATTGAGATGCAGGAGGAAAGCTTTATCATAAATACTGCGTCTTCCTCTTCAGATGAAAACTTTTTTATGGATGTGCAGTATTTGGAACCATTTTCAAGTTCTGATAGCCTATAATGAATTAATAAACTCATAAACAGATTAATTGGAGTTTTCATCTAAATTTCGAACTCCACATTCGCGACAATAACATTTTCAAAAATTATTATTTATCATTGGATATTTTTTTATATTTGCATGTATCACACACAGAACCAGCCGCCATAAAGAAAAAAAAGTATCAAAACTATTTACTACAATTTCCTCAGTATTGCTAGCCTCAATTTTTTTTTCCCTTTTTGCCATCAGATCCTGGTAGACCTATAATATAACAAAAAAATTTTATTGATTTCATTATTATGAAAAGTTTTTATTAGAATATTAATTTATATTCGATTGATCAATTGCTAATCAATTGATTCAATTCCTGTGGATGCGATTAAAATCGATTTCCGTGCGTGTGCGGTCTGTGGTTTGTTGTCTGTGCTCTGTGGCGGTGCGCGGCGCTGACATGAGGATGACGTCACGAGGCCGCGCTCTGCTTTAAATCTGCCGGCCGGTAAAAAATTCCAGCGAGTGGTGTGATCGAGCTCGTCGCGTCGCAACGTGCTGTTTCATATTGTTGCATATCCAAGAAAACTCTGTACAAAATGAAGGGCGACAAGAATGTAGACATTCAGGCCCTCAAGGATATGGCCAATAAACTTAGAATTGATAGCATCGTTGCAACAAATGCCTCAAAATCCGGGTAAGTTCTTTGAGGTTATCATTTGCAGTTTCATCCATCAAGGTCTAATGAAGGTTAGGAACTTGTAAGCGTTGCTAACAAGAATCTAATATACGAATTAATATTTCAACGATATTTAATGTGAGTGCGTTTTATTTTTAAACTGAAATTAACATAACATTTTTACGCGCTCTTTCGACATAACCCTAAACTATCATTTTCCAAACTTTACTAGAGCAAAGCTTGGCTTATGTGCTCTGATCTCTGAATTATTGTTATACCAAAATTGTACCCACTTGTAGAATACCTATAGAAAGCAAAGGTCATCCTATTTTAAAATTATAATACGTGATTGTAATTATGCATATGATTTTAAATTTAAATTTACATTATAATTCAACATTCACTTAATATTGTCTTATTTATTGTTAGAGTTTCCAAGTTACTTAAGCAGTCGGATTAAAATTCGTTAAATTATTACTCAATAATTGTTTATTTGAATAAAATTTTCGTAATTCATGACTAATAATTTATTTTTAAATATTATTAAACGTGCAATAAAACACATTTAATGATTTCATTGCACAATAAAAACGTATTAAAATATTTTACGTTACACAAATATTACCATTGACATGTTAAATAAAAACACATAGAAGTTGAATAACAGTAATTATTTTTTTCTATAAAATAATTATTACTATCAAATAAATACATAACACTAAAACTAACTAAAACAAAGTTACATTTGTACTTGCAGCCGCAATGTGTAAGTCTTCTGTGTATTGCTTTGGTACTGTTGGTATTAATTTAAGTAATATCCAAAACTTATTGCTGAGATTCTACTTGATTATATTATTATCAGAGCTTAATATTTACTTTTAATTGTTAAAAGTAAACTATAATATTAATAGAAGTAAGGAAAGTATTACCTATATCAACACAGGCTTACCTAAAATATCTCTGTTTTTTACCATTGGATGAATAATGGTCAATAATTTGTATTGGCACATAAATAATAGAATAGTGTAGGTCTTGATGCTTCTTGGCAGGGATGAATAATGTTAAATTTTACAAAACTCGCATACAATCTGTTAACTATGATGATGGAGCATTTTTACATAATGTAGTAGTAAACTGAATGATAAATACATCAGTGTTATTGCTAATTGTGTTCATAACTTTTGGCTTCACTTGTACTGCTGATTGATATCTTTAAATGCATTCGTGTGCAACGCAACACCAATATATTACAAACTGGTTGTTCCATAGACTCACATTTACATTTTACTTATTATAATCTTGTTATTAGTTTTCCTCTTATATCAACATTTTAATTAAAACCTTGAAGTAAAGGCTACATCATGTACTCCTTTTTCCAATAAAAAATTTGTTGAGAGCAAAGGTTGTCACACACACAGCTTGGGATGAGTGGTGATGGGTGCAAGTGAAATTTTAAAACAATTGCATTACTATTATTAAATCTGTAATTAATTTAAAGACCTCGGCAAGCTTCGGCACTGGTGTAAATGTGTTCGCATTATTGTTAACAAAATTTTTTGTTCAATACATGTATTGTACAAAAATGAAGGCCAAATGATATTGTTACATAATCGGTGAACATTGAGATGTGTAATGTACACAATTATTCAACTGATTCACTTTATTCTAGCAACAAAAGACAATATTTATTGTCCTGCATTTTAGACACCATCATTCTTGACTTCTTTTAAGCGAAACTCATAGCAGGATGTGAACAACACTCTTTACAACTGAGAGAATTTAAGAAAGTTAATTTAGCTCGCGGGTGCCGGTGCCGGGGCCGGTGCCGGAGCCGGAGCCGGAGCCGGAGCCGCGTGTAGCCCTGACTGCGATGAAGCCGCCATGCTTGTCAATAAAACTGCGGCGAGAACATCATCATAAAAAAAAGGAAAGTTTTTATACTTGATATAATTTATTCCGATCAATGTTCTCGTTGCTGCTGGTCAGTGTATACTGTGTGTACACTGTGTGTATACTGTGTGTACACTGTGTGTGCATAACAACAATGTCATTGCTTCAAGTTTTCTTTGTACATATCATACGTATGCACTAATTGTTTTCATTAAAACATTACTTTTGGTACTGTTACATAAGTGCTATTTTTGTGTATTGTTATAGTTGTTACATATTTTTTTGTACATAATACAGATATGTATTTAATTTTATATAAAGATATATGCATTTTTATTTTTTTATCTGTTTGACCAAGTTGTTTAAATAATTTTTTTCTCTTAATATAATTAATTCTCTTATTATTTCAAGTATGTGTATATATATATATGTTCTCCATCTCATATCTATCTACAGGGTGTCTGGTGGCAGATTTATGTTTTCAAATTTAAATAAAAAATAATATGTTTGACATATAATTTTACTAAAAGTATTAAAATATAGAGTACAAATGCGGATTTCATTTGGTTAAAGATAATGTCATCCAAATGTCTTCCATCCTGTTGCACACACACACACACACTGTTCGAAACGGAGCCTCGTACTCCGTGCCACACGCTGCAGTAAACTTGGTTCAATTGCGCTGATTTCTCGCCGAATATTTTCTTTTAAGTCCACAACAGTTCGCGGATTGTTGGCGTAAACTCTCTCTTTGAGGTAGCCCCACAAAAAAAAAATCCATTGGAGTTCGGTCGGGTGACCTCGGTGGCCACGAGATGTCCCCAAAGCGACTAATCAGTTTTTGAGGGAGATTTTCTCGCAACAAATCCATCGAAGCTCTGGCCGTGTGTGCGGTCGCACCTGTACCGCATCCTGTTGAAACCACGTGTGTGATGAGAATGATGAATGAGCTCGCAGGTTCGACAAAAAGAAATTCGAAATCATGAGCCGATAATTCTCACCATTGACATTCGTCGCTTGGTCCCGTGCATTTTCAAAAAAAAAATGGTCCGATTATCCCATTCGTGGATAAAGCGCACCAAACAGTTACCCTTGGGCAATGTAATGGTTTTTGGTGCTTCAGTCGAGGATTGCGAGCTCTTAGAGCCCAGTAACGGCAATTTTGTGTGTTGTTCTTGTTTACGTGTCCGTTTAAATGAAAATGAGCCTCGTCGCTCCAAAAAATGGAATTCACAGTGCGAAAACGCTCCAACATGGTTTCACAAAAAAATTTGCGTGACGCAAAGTCATTTTTTTTCAATTCTTGAATTATTTGAATTTTAAAAGGATGAAACTTCATATCTTTTTTCAAAATGTCATGCACGCATGCTCTTGGAAGTCCCAGTGAAGCTGCCCTTTTCCGTATCGAAAGTCGTGAATTTTCACGTAAACTGCGTTCAACCAGTTCAATGTTTTCGGGGGTCCTTGACGATCGACTAGGTCCTGGCCGTGGTGTGTTCATAACCAAAGCAGTTGCGCGGAACCTCTCCACCCACGAACGAATTAAATTCACACTCGGCCCATCGCCTATCCGTCGAATATTGAAATGTGAACAAAACTGTCGGCGAGCGAGTACGTAAGAATCGTTACTCTTGAAAAATGCTTCAATAGCGAACGCGCGATGCTCACCCGACCACTGCACCACTGCACCACTGCACCACTGCACCACTGCACCACTGCACCGCTGCACCACTACACCACTGCGACATCGTGACTAAGAAATCCGCACGATCGGTGATTCTAATGACTGACCACTGACCACCTTCACTGCACCCCGCACTGTTTATAACTTATTGAGATATTCGTTTTTTAAAATATAAATCTGCCGCCAGACACACTTTACATCGCTCTAAATTTGTCAGAAATATTCCTCAAGAGCAATCGCCTATTTTGATAATAAATATTACTTATGCGGTTGCTATAGTAACGATTGCTGTAGAGAGCCACTCGCGGTCTAATTCTGTATTACTGCCAGCACGGCCCGGTGGCGGGGGAGAGCTAGTAAATGTATATGTATGTATACTATATAGAGAATCATCCACAAAGATTAAAGTACACGATTTTGGTATTGCAATATGTTGCTTGATTAGATGTACAATGTTATCGCAACAAATGAGATCCTTAAATAATTCACTTATGTGTATAATTAGTACGGAAGTAGTGGTGCACGGACGTTACCTGCCCACGGGGTGGCCCGTGGCCCCGTGGGTTCAGTGCGTGCAGACATCAAAGTGCTTGCCGTACTCGCTGCGCGCCGGCTGGCCGCACGCGCTCAGTTGCATTCACACAAAACAAAACAAAACAATACAATACATGTGTATGTGTATGTGAGGGTGGACAGCACCAAGACCAGTGTCTAAGCCGACGGGCCTCCATTGTGTGTGGCCGCCGGTGCGTGTTCGTCACGCCGCCTCGCGAGTGCGGAACCCGACCGAACCTGTCCGTGCTGCTGCTGCAAACATGTCACGAAACGTAATCGACCTATCTTATATTCTGAAAATTTCTTAAAGCCATCCATTTCAAATTAATGATCTTTTGTAGTATGTTTTATATAATATCAGGGGCACTGCAAAGCACACATCTTAGTGCTGGGTGACTATGATACGTATAAGGATAAGCACAAACACTTCAACACGCATACATAACGTGGGACATTTTACTGTTTGTGCCATTGAATTATAATTGCTTACTGTAGTTCACTACATAACATTTGTATCGCAAGCGGGGGTTATATTTTGACGGTGGTACGGCCGCTGCTCACAGGTCTCTCACTCACAACAGACACTATCTATGATAAATAGATAGCAGCACGGCGCCCGGCCGGTCGTGTCGGCCAGCGGTAACGTGCAAACTGCACGCACGGCGCCAGCACCGCGGAGCCGACACGGGGTGCACTCGGCTCATTGCGTCTTTGGAACTAAGAAATACATTTGCGAGTATATCGTGAAACATCTTCGCGTGACACTTCTCCAGTATGGGAATGGAATTAGTCGCAATGGGAGCGCGGTCAGCGAGCGGCACGACCTCCGACACGCGACACCCGACACGCGGCACCGTCCGCGCCGGAAACGCGGGATCGCGTAGCGCGACCTGACCGACGGGGGACGGGTTCCGCCGGCTGCGGCGGCAGACAATGGGCCGTCCAAGTACCTGAAAGCACTATCCCTTGGTACGGCTACACATACGTATGATACTGTTTGTAATTTATACTATTTATACACACGTCGTTACTATTCAGTGCCTCTTATATATCTATTACATATATAAAAATAAGAAGTATGTTTGAGGATCGTATTAGTTTTCTCAATCTGATCGCCAAACTTCAGTTTGAAGAGCGCACCTAATGATGATGATGATGATGATGATACATAAAGGACGTTTCATAGAGACATAGCGGGAACACCCACAACAATACCTGAATGGAAGCTTTACTGCGAGTTGTCTGTATATTAGGTGAAAGTTAAGTCTTACTGATCGAGGAGTGCAGGAATTGTAAAGAAAATTAGTTGCCAGAGAGGAATGTGAAGGTTAGAAGAGTAGACCGAAGACGGCATTTGTCGTAATTTCCCTGGAATTCGGATTTGCGTTTTAAATATTTAGGGGTGGATGGATCAAATAGAATTGAAAATAATAAATAAAGTACAGAGTGTTTCGAAAATCCTACGAAACGGAGAGAGGCAACCAATTAAGTTGAGAACGTGAGGAAGGAATATGGTCGTACTTGCGTAGCCGGAAAATGAAACGTATGCAGTTATTAAAAAGACGATCCAGTTTATTTAGAAGTAGCAGAGAAGCATCGGTGAAGTAAACGTCGGCATTGGCATCGTCGAGCAGCTGGATGATCAGAGATTGTGTCAGTAATCTCTTTGTGCTTGTAGGTAGAAAATTTCTAAAGCGGTAAAGGCAACGTAAACTATAGGAGATCTTTTGGGATAGCTTCGCGAAATGGGAGCGTCAGTTAAGTTGGCGATTGATTAACAATCCCAGGGTTTATATATTGCAATGGTGGAAAATAAAATAAATGGTTCAGCCGGTTCGCACGATGATCGTGATGACGAGAACGCGTTGCGTTGGCTTTGCTCTGGCCACAGCCACGCGGCGTTAACCAGTACTTCATTTGTGTCGTTTCTGTCTCTTAAACCGGAAACTGCGACCCGTTTTTTTTTTCCTGCCATTACTATATAAACTTGAAGTGCTGTTTGTTAAATGTACAAACCGCAGCAAAGCATATTTCCTGTAAATAATCACATTTCGTGAATGAAATACAGTTTTATTTTCGATTCATCTATCCTGTTGTGGATACTTAGCAGACAGAGCAGGCTATTCATTATAAATACTGAAACTATCTAGCTTACGATAACTCCAAATATACTTCATATTTGTAGTTATTGATTTTCACAAACGGGAATCGAATGTTGGTAATTATGTATTCCCACGCGACGTAATACAACAATTACATATTTGTAAAGCGAGCACCGGTGAGCACCAGCGAGCGACGCTGAGGTCCCACCAGGTTACAGCTGATTGGGGCGGCACGCGTCGCGTCGCGTCGGTGCTTCGCCGGCACTGCTCGGAGGACATCGACAAACATTACTTCTACCTTTGAAATTTATCTTACCATTACCAAACACTAACGACAAACAGTACTGTGCTGATCGCATCTCGTTCTGACCACACTTCAATTGTAGTTAAGGGGGATACATTTGATCGAGTCCCCCTTTCCGAGAACTACATTGATATTGGCCTGCCAAGCGGTCGGTTACTGCTAAGGAGCCTGCCGGCGAGTCAGCGTTGAGCCTGTACCAACCAGTTTCTTTGTCGAGTCATGAAACCGAAAAGGCAGTCATTGGCCGTTGAATGCGTATACGTCGCAAACCTCATCGATCCATACAGTTACGCTGCACCCCAGGCACCCTGAGTGTATTACTTGTGTTTAATTGTTTTTTCCCATTAACAGTCACCCCACGTCGTGCGCCTCGATGGCGGAGATCATGTCCGTGCTGTTCTTCCACACCATGCGGTACAAGGTGTCTGCGCCGAGGGACCCCTCCGCGGACCGCTTCATCCTCTCCAAGGTGAGCGCGACTGCTGACCACCTATGTAGTCCCTCTACTAGCGATAATAGTAGCGTACTGTTTGAGATTTTTTTACTCACCCGTACCTAAATGTGCAATGGCCGCAACTACCGCTCTTTACTGCTCGATGGTTATCGGCCATAAATATTTAACATTCCTTCTGTTGTTCGTGTGTCTCGTATTGCATATAAATTGGATCTTATCTGTCGGATTTTATAATTGGAGTAAACAATTAAATGTTTATTTGTTAATTACATGGTCGGTGAATATTTTTGCGTTATTCATTAGCTTACATCGTGAAACACGTTTGGAGATAACGCGGCCACGATTGTATGAACCAATTAGCTTGAGGCGAGCTCCCCGCCGACATTTCTCCGTCCTGTGCATCTGTTCAACTCTTCCATAACTGCCCTCTGCTGCAGAACCTTACACACCACCCCTCTCTCATACTCCAAACTATATCCACAGCTTTTGTTCATATTATTTACAGTTTTAATTATTCCATACTTTATATGATTTGGTAGATTTACTTCTTTCCGCATACTTCCGTTGGTTCACGCATCATACGGAAACTAATGAGATGATTAAATTGATCTAGGAACAGCTGACTTGCATACGGTGTTTCTTTGCACGGTAAAGAAATCTATTATAATAAATCTGTTACGAAACTATACAGTGCTAAAACACGAATGCCGTAATTGAATTCAGTGGGGAGACGGCCCAGGTCTGTGTAGTGGCGAGACGCCTCGTGTCCATGTGTACAGTGTAAACCAAATTGCTACAGGGGCACGCGGCGCCCATCCTGTACGCCGCCTGGGCTGAGGCGGGGCTATTCCCCGTGGAGGAGCTAAAGAACCTGCGCAAGCTGGACTCTGACCTGGAGGGACATCCCACTCCTCGCCTTAGCTTCGTGGACGTGGGCACCGGCTCGCTGGGGCAGGGTCTTGCCGTCGCAGCCGGCATGGCCTACGTCGGCAAGTACTTCGACCAAGCACCGTACAGGTACACACACAGCTACAACATATATATACTCGTGCACAAAGTCATTGTTGATATATCATTTGAAACATTGGAAGTGAAGCTTTTAGTTGTGGTGGCGTGCTGAACGCTAGTTATTGCTTTCGGGATTTGTGTCCGCTGAAGGATATTGTACGAGCAGGCTGTTGGGGGAGTATTCCCCAAATAAGTAAACGTAAAACTATGGTACACAATCATGTTACTATGTATCCGGTACATCGTTGCCAGGTGTAGATCGGCACCCCGCGCACACGGTGTCCAGCCGGTGCGTATTTCGGTTACATTCATCGCCGCAAGAATAACGTGGCCGAGTGCGCGCGCGCAGACGCGACCGGCGATGCGGCGGTACCACCTGAAGTTGTTATTTGTCTGAACCATAGAAGTTGTATCGCGTGAAAACAGTTTTAATTCATACCATTTCTTTTTATGCGTCTCTCTAATGTTGTAACGGCAGGGTGTACTGCCTGGTGGGCGACGGAGAGGCGGCAGAGGGCAGCATCTGGGAGTCTCTGCATTTCGCCAGCCACTACAAGTTAGACAACCTCGTGGTGATCTTTGACGTGAATCGGCTGGGCCAGTCGGAGCCCACCTCACTGCAGCATCAGGTAGGCATATTACTAGAGTTTTTAGGGGTGTTTATTGCTCTTATTATTGTAAAATGATGTTATATGTTTATAATTAAGTAATGTCCCAGTTTGTGAATGTGTGTCATTTGGGTTAGCGGCCATGGCAGCATGGCAGCATGGCAGATGCACAATCATGAGGTCAGAGGTCGCAGGTCACGCCTCGCCGCCGCCGGGTACACCTTATCTGTTGTTTAGAAATTAATGTATTTGTACTCAAAATAATCACCAGTGAGTTTGATTAAGTCTTTTATATATGAAGTTGGTTAGTGCACGGACGTCGCTACCTGCCCACGGGGTGGCCCGTGGCCCCGTGGGTTCGCTCCGTGCAGACATCAAAGTGCTTGCCGTACTCGCTGCGCGCCGGCTGGCCGCACGCGCTCAGTTGCATTCACACAAAACAATATTAAATCTTACAAATGTAATTAATTCACAACTCTTATTGCTTCGCCCTTCTCCCCACAAGCAGGTCATCTTTGTGAGTTTCACCTACATAGACACGAACATCGCGTGTTATGTTAAAAGAAAAAACGTATTTATTACTTTTCTATACTACTTTTATTTGCAATGAACGTTAATTTATTTATTATTTACTTGTATTTATTAATAGATGGATGTGTACGCGGCTCGCCTGAAGGCATTCGGCTTGAACACAATCGTGGTCGACGGTCACGATGTATCCGAGCTGGTGAAGGCGTTCGATGAGGCAGCGGGGGTGAGCGGCCGGCCCACTGCCGTCGTCGCCAAGACTTACAAGGGGCGCGGCTTCCCCGGCATCGAGGACGCTGAGAACTGGCACGGTAAAGCTTTGGGTGCCGAAGGAGAGAAGATTATCAAGGTATTCACGAACATTAGTATTAAAAATCTTGTAAAAAAATTCTATATAACCAGCACCATGTTCATTCATGTGCTACTAAGTTATACCATCCATTCACAACGGCCTATTTACGTCCCCACTGCTGGGGCACAGGTCTACCCTCAATATGAAGGCGATTGGGCCATAGTCACAACGCTGGCCCAGTGCTGGCTGGTCACTTCACACACACCTTAGAATAAATTCTAAATTATGTGCAGGTTTCCTCGCGGTGTTCTTCTTCACCGTTTGTATTTCGCTGTTATTACTAAACTTCACAAAATGTAACTTAAATATTAAACATACCTTAAATACTAAAGTCATCGGTGCCGGCGGCAATGTTTCCGTCGAGCTATGAGAGATGGAGTCTTTTAAGAGGACAGCAAATAGACTTCATCTAGACTAGTGCGCTCAACCACCTAGATTACATCTCTGCTTTTCTTCGGGTGGGATCGTAGTCAAGCACTAGGCTATATAATATTAAAAAAAAAAACTTAAAACTTGGCGAGTTAAATCAGACTTACCAGATGGCATGCGATAATAAGACGCCTGCCCATAGCAATGTGACGCTAATTGGGACTTTAAACAGCACCACATTGCGCTCGATGCCTTAAGACAGATGGTGAGTCGCGATAGCTCAGTAATTTCATTTACAACAGCACCCTTCTAACCGGAACACAATAATGTTTGCACACTACTATTTGGCGACAGAAAGTTGCTACGGCGGTATCTACCCAGACGGTATCCGACTACAGAGACCTACCGCCGGTACTTTAACATACATACTGCTAGGTGTCGGAAACGGCATGCTGGTGATGCCTGTGTAAATGGTCTCCAGCTTAGGTGACATGTGATTAAATACAATCTAATTACAATATTTAAAATGGTCAGTGTCACTATTATCTAACTTTTAGAACCTTGGTCACTCCCGCAGCACCTGCAGTCGCAGATGAAGAGCTCATCGCTGAACCTGAAGCCGCGGGCGCCCGTCGCCGCCGCGCCCGCCGTGCACATCGCCGACATCACGCTGTCCTCGCCGCCCGCCTACAAGAAGGGCGAGCTGGTGGCCACGCGCCTCGCATACGGCACCGCGCTCAAGAAGATCGCAGACACTAACATGAGGTGATTACCTGGCCTAGGCTGGCCTATATTGCCTCAGTCAGATTTTTCCTATATTGTTCTGGAATATGCCTCCATCAACCTTTATATTGGTTCATAGTTATTAATTAGTCCACATGTGATCTGCAGTTATTGACTGCAAAATAGAATAGTCTAGAGAATTGTTAGTCTAAAATAGAATTTTACTTTACTTCTGGGGGCTTAATGCCGACAGCTTGCAAATCGGATTGTTACCAATTTTTCTCCCAAAAAGATCTCTTTTACCACCTACTATTTTATAAGCGATGATTAACTGAAAGATATTGTTGTATACTTTGCAACGGCGTGAGTTTCCTTGAGGGATGCGCGACAGGAGACACGCGTCGTTTTCTCGCAATAGTACTCTGATAGCTGAACCGCACTGGAACATAAACAATACAGTAAAGCTTACTCATTCTCATTAATCACGTGTGTCTTACGTTGGAAGGGTGATCGCGCTGGACGGTGATACGAAGAATTCTACGTTCAGCGACAAGCTGCGCAACGCGTACCCGGAGCGGTGAGTCAACCTCTGTTTCTAAGACACGGCAAAGTACTGGAATTGGTGCAGGTAGTTTGGACCCGGACGATAGTCGTGCTACGTTCTGTTCACCCGTTTATCAAATTAAATTTGTTTACTTTTGCAATTGTCAAATCATTAAAAAGAATAGTTCATAGTGTTAAACGATTGTATCAAGTGACCTGTATGATATAATGATACATCACATACATATGTGATATACTCCTAGCGACGACAAATATTATTTATTATCACAATATCATCACGCAATACATGGGTATAACCGCGACGGAGTAAATTGATTATTATCATTACGTACCACTGCCTGAGGACATATCAAGCATGCATCGTGGCAAGCTACAGCTTCAAAATATGTGATCCCTTTGCATCTCCGAGTTGGTCATCAGCCCACATCACAAAGTAATACGCTCGGCACAGTCACTCGTCAGCTGGAGCAAAATAAGTTTATCACTACTTTAACCAAGAGATCTTCTTGGCGTACACCCATTCATTACCTACCAACGACTCGACATGGGAACATCGTTTTCTCTCTAATGTCTAGTGTCTCCAGTATTTGTAAATCCTCGCCGCACACGTGCAGGTACGTGGAATGCTTCATCGCGGAGCAGAATCTGGTTGGCGTGGCGACGGGCGCCGCGTGCCGGGATCGCACTGTCGCCTTCGCGTCCACATTCGCCGCATTCTTCACGCGCACCTTTGACCAGGTCAGTCAGACGTCCAATTAACTGCAAAAGTTCTGTAATTTGTCTGTCTATGACCTCCAACTAAAGTTACGCGTCCTATAATAAATACTATGGTTTTTTTTAACATTTTTACAGTTTACATTGTGACATGCTCTTCTATTGTGGGAGGCCACCGCAGCACCATAGTTGAATGACTTAAGACAACGTAATGTCTTAAATTAATAAGTTGCATCTGCAGTTCCGGTTGTAAAGATGGATGGTTTAAGTTTGTCGGTGTGTAACAGATCCGCATGGGCGCAATCAGCCAGTCCAACATCAACTTGGCTGGCTCACACTGCGGCGTTAGCATCGGAGAGGACGGACCCTCGCAGATGGGTCTCGAGGACCTCGCGCTCTTCCGGGCCGTACCCACCGCCACAATATTTTACCCTTCGTAAGTACGATTGTGAAAAAATATATAAACATGGCCAAGATCGAATGTAATGATGGTTTCTCCATGTTTATGCATGCCCCAATGAGCATCCCCCATACATACACTTGCACACACGCATGAGTATGTATGTGCTGTGTTATATTTATATAAATATATAAACAAGGTAGGTATGGTATATGGAGCATTACTGTAGTAATTACTGAACTATTACATACGAGCGCCGCATGTCGTGCGCAGGGACGCGGTGTCGACGGAGCGCGCGGTGGAGCTGGCGGCCAACACGCGCGGCATCTGCTACCTGCGCACCTCGCGCCCCAACACCGCCGTCATCTACTCCAACGATGAACTCTTCAAGGTAATCACTGCGCCTGCCCATAAACACCGCCAGCCTGTCGTGCCGCATTCGCGTTAAGTACTACCACGAAATAGTGGGTGGGGTGCACACATTAATATGACCGAGACAGAGTGCAATGTAAGGGCTTCCTTGCTTGGTGCTTTACTTTCATCGACGGATGTGCGGCGTGTCTTCAAAACAAGGAGATGAAGTTAAAAATATATTCGTAATAATAATTATTAAATTCGAACTCTTTGCGCTGTGACAAAGATTTTCGTTTTTTATTTTTTTTATGATGTTCTCGCCGCAGTTTTATTGACAACTACAGCGGCTTCATCGGACTCAGGGCTCGCGGATCCGGTATCCGCGATAAGATTTTCGTGAAAATTAGACTTTTGTATAATTTTGGCACATTTTGTGTGATTATTCAGGTGGTCAAAACTAGTCTCAATTTCACATAACTGAGTTAATGGCGCAGTGTGCTCGCCTAGAGTACACCTGCGCCTATAATTTCACTGTAGAAATACTTTAGTTGAGTTACAACGACAGGTTTACGATGTAATGGTAGTAGTCACCTCGGTGGGGGGAAAAACACTGCCACACACTGAACTCCTTCATTTGGCGCCAGAATCGAACTAGCGACTGCCGTGCAGACACCCCGGCGATAGTTTTAAGGAGTATAAGCCTGAATATCCGATTGCAGATCACAGGTAATGTGTGTCTGTCTATGTGTGCAGGTGGGGCAGGCGAAGGTAGTGCGACAGAGCGCCGCGGACCGCGTGCTGCTGATCGGCGCGGGCGTGACGCTGCACGAGGCGCTCGCAGCCGCCGCCACGTTGCACCAGCAGGGTACGGGCACGCGAACAGACCTTGCTACATGAAACTGCACGTTAATCTGAACAGCTGCATGTATCATTAAAGATTGAATTGGGATATATCCAGAGCACAGCTCCTGTTCCGCTCTGGATTAGTTTCCAGGCGCACCTCGCCGGCGGGCGAATCTCTGTATATGAGCAACGGCTGTGTAGCGCTCGCGTCTGTCTGTCTGTCTATCTGTCTATCTGTATAACCATTCCATTATGTAACAATAACTTGTATGTGCTATACTAACAATAGTTTTTAAGAGTTTGTACTAAACTAACTATTGGATCTATGTTATCCGAATAAAGAATTATATTATTATGCCATCTGCGGCGCGGTGTACAGCCTCGAGAGTAATTGTTCAATACACACTATAGGCCAGCATCCTATAGGCTGTATAAGTCTGTCAGATGGATAACGGCATAAAACATACAACAGAGGTAGAGTGAACGCACACTCTGCTCGCACAATGTAGTATGTTATTATTTAGTTAATTATATTGTTGTCCTGTTCGATGAATCAAATAAGAAATGGTGTTCGAGCAGTATCGGAGCTCGTAATTATCGAATTGTTGCATGTACGCAATTGCAGGTGGTTTTCATATGGAGGAAAGTAATGAAAGCTTTCGAATTGATGGATTGCGACTTGTTGCATTGTTATTACGGCGTGGTGACGGACGATATATTCCCGCAGGTGTGGAGGCGCGCGTTCTGGACCCGTTCACGGTGAAGCCGCTGGATGCGGCGGCGTTGGTGCGGCACGCGCGCGCCGTCGGGGGCCGCGTGCTCGTCGTCGAGGACCACTACCAGGCCGGTGAGTACGTCGCAGTGCGTCGCGCAACCGCACGCGTTAAACTTTCCTTACAAATCAACTGTGGCTAAGAATTGCAGCGGGTGGCAGTTCACATTTCTACTAAACAAAGTTATATTAAACATAACTTGTGGTCCTGTGCGACTGCGGAGCCACCCGCGGTCGACAAACAGGTGACCTCAAGTACACACTGGTTTATATGTATATACTCTAGTATACGGAATGATGCTGCAGTTACCTGGCAACCTCTGCGAGCAGGTGTTACCAGAGGCTGAACACTAACTAAGTTATACATAGTTTCAAAACAATAGCATGGCTAATAATTAACAAAGAGAAAGCAAAACTTTAAATACTGGTTGTTCTTTTTCACTGTACCATCCAGCAAACAGTAGTAATGCGGGTGAGACGTTTGCAGGTGGGCTAGGCGAGGCGGTACTCTCGGCGTTGGCGCTGGAGCGCGACGTGGTGGTGAAGCACATTTACGTGGAGGGCGTGCCGCGCTCCGGCCCGCCCGCCGCGCTGCTCGACATGTTCGGCCTGTCCGCGCCGCACGTAGCCGCCGCCGCCAAGGCGCTACTCGACGCTTAGCATGTCATCGCCCGCCACCCGCAGCGCCGGCGCCCCCATCGCCACCATCGGCATCATCGCCGGCGACGCACACCACCACACGTCTTCCATTAATATGTTCCGATCGAGTGCAATTGGAGTTGTGATGAAGTTTTACGTCATGTTTGCGCGACGAGGCCGCCGCCCGCGCGCGTCGTTGTCGTTTATTTTTGGAGGAACTTATACTTAGAATAGTTTTCTAGCCCGTTTATTGTTTGACACCGCCACTCGGCGGGCGGACGTCCGCCTTGATGGTACGTAGCGGGGGCGCGTCGGCGGTGGGCGCAAGGAACATATCTATCATTCATCCGCGGCGACACGTGCCTTTGCAACAATCGCAGCATTACCAGCGACCGTCGCTGCGCGTACGCACACTGCTCACGAACTAACTCCTTGCGCGCGCCCCCACCCCTCCGCACGCGCGCACGCGAGCGCCGCGTCTCTTCATAGATAGATGTATACACTCCTATGGGTAGCGTTGTACGTATGTCGTAACGTTATCACGGGCGCGCGGCGTGTGCACGTGGTGCACGTGCAGCTTGCGCCTGTGCTGAAGCTCGCGCGCGCACGTGCACACGAACGCACGCAACACCGCAAGTGCCTTACGCTCCGTTTGGAAACAATTTTACTGTAGTCACGTAAGGGGATATATTTTGTATTAGAGTAGCTCGGTTGTTGGAACGCGCACAGTTTGCCTTTTGTGACTCACGTAACTCGCTCGGCGGGCGGTGGGGACGGGGCCGGTGTGGGCCGGCGAGCACCGCCCGGCGCCGCACAACACCCCCACCCCCACCCGCACCCGCACGCCGGCGCCGTTACCTTTGCACTTTGCACCGTCACTGTGTGAGAGTGTTGAACAGCTCCGGCGCGGCGCAGAGGCCGCGCTAGGCACGTCGGTGAATAAGAGAAGTTTGTCTCGGTTAAAATCTTTATTGGCATATTTACATTCCTTTGTAATTGCATTTTTTATTTCTCGTTGAAATCACAGAATCATTGAGTTGTTTTTTTTTTATATAATAAAGTTTTATTAAATACACAATTGTTTTACTTAAACATATAAACAATAAGTAAATGACGCCTACACTAGTGACTAGAGCACTTCCCACGCACGCACATACACGCATGCACACACGCACAGGGTCAACATGAGCGCACGCGCCCACTTTAACGGCAACACGGAGCATCAACTCGCTGCCCATCACCGACGAGTCCGCGCTGCGCCCGCGCACTCCCTCCCCAGGACACCGCACCACGCACAAACACACTACCAGTAACATTTGTACTTGGACCAGTGCCACCCTACGTTATAACATAAATGCATTTAGCCGTGGCTAAATTCCCACGCGTGAGTCCGCCTCACGACAGAGTTCCTAAATGTATACGAGTACTCCCACCCACCACCGTATCGCGCCCCTCCCCGCACACCGCGTTAAGATGAGTACCACTGCAACCCCCGCGACGCATCTCACCCCCAGTCCGCGTGTGGCTGCGGTGCGCCTCCGCCGGCCCTCTCGTCCAGCTCTCCGGGCAGATAATCTTTCCAGCTCCGGAACAGATAGCGCGTGAACTTCCTCAACTGCCGGAACTTACAGTACGTCGCCCCCTCGGCCGACTGCAGCTGCTGGGTCTGTATCAAAAACCCCTTCTCCTTGAACGTCTGCTCCAGTTTCTCCCGCTGCAGCGTCTTACGGGACTTCCTCTTTTTCTTATTGAGGACCTCCGCGCCACCGGTCTCGCCCCTCTGGTTCTCCATTTTTAAAAATGCAGATGTGTCCACCGAGGTTTCACTTCTGGGAGGAGTTTCTTTCTGTGCACTGTCGTAACTCTTAATTCCTTTATTTCCGGTTCCGCTGTAGTACCTGAAATTCCCACCGGCGTCGACCGACAGCATTTTCTTTTCTTGCAGCGATGGTTTAGAACCGCCAGTAAATTTAAATTTGCAGATACTGACTTCGGTCGTGGGAGTAGTGGAGGTTTTAGTAGGCATGGGGGGGATGAAGATCGCCGATCTCTTCCTCTTGACGGGGCCCTGTCCGGGGCTCGGAGACGCTCTTTTCACCTTCGTGCTGTCGGGACTCTGCGCTTCCTCGACTTGTTTTATAACTTTAGGATCAAGCAGTTCCGATATTTGTTTGAGAACTAATTTCTTCTTCCCTTCGTCGGGAGAGTTCACTCCGGTTGGTGCGCTCTCGCTGCCGCCAGTGAGCAGCTTGTCCCGGCCAGCGTGCGCGGCGGGCGGCTGCCCCGCTGCCGCCAGTTTCTGATAGTACAAGAGATGCGTCCGCAGCGCCAGCGGGTGCATGTATATACCAGCGTTGGGCCAGTACACGTACCCTGGCAGCTTGTCGTCCCCGTCCGGCGCGATGGTCGACTGTGCGGGCTCGGACAGCGCCGGCGACACGGGCCGGACCTGTCGCGACAAGTCCGGTGAGCTACTCGCCGTCAGGGAGACAACATTTGTGTTCCTCTGGATAACTGATATAGCATTAGGCTGCTCAATCCTAGGACTCCCCTGCTCGGAGCCATCGGCTTCGGTCTCGACCTTAACCTCGGGCAGCGAGGAGTAAATGTTGCCGAACTTCTTTTGTATCTGTATCTTAAGATCGTGCAGGTCCCTGATGCATAGGTTGAGTGGCTCGTCGTCGCTGTGTAACGGGCCCGCGGCCGTTTGCGGCGCCGCCGGCATCGGGGCGTCCGGGCTGCAGAACCGCGGCGGCGACTGCGCTTCCAATCGCCGCCTGTGTTCTTGGGACATCTTGCGCTCTAGTAGGCTCGAGATTATTTTATTCTGCAGATCAGTCTTCTGAGTGCCTGGGGGAGACTCCGGTCCTCGGAACGGTAAGCAGGCACTTGACGGACTCAGCTGCTCGGGCGCGGGTTGCCCCGGCACCACGGTGCCGTAGTTCTCATAGATTAGGTGACAAATGTCTGCCTTCTTCGGCTTCCGGCCGCGCCGCGGCTTGGAGTTATTCAGCGTCATCTCGCCCATGTACGGCAGGTTCTCGTAGGTGATAACCTTGCTGGGTGCGATAGCCGGGTTCTTCTTCTTACTATCCTCCGGTTTGCACCTGCCCGCCTTGCCCACCACGCCAAGGAGCGGCGGCGCAGCAGGCGCGGTGGGCGCATGGTCGCCCTGGGTGCCCGCGAGCCGCTGCGCCCACATTTTGAATGTTTCGTTTGTAATATTATTAGTGTCGACCTTGGTCTCCACTTTCAGCTTTTCTAATGGCTTTTTATTCTGCTTTGCGTTGGCTCTCTGCAGGCTCTGCTCATAATGGTCCAAATACTCCTGGGGTAAAGCCTGATGATGGAACTTGAGCTTCCATCGGTTCTTTTGGCGGCTGCGCGCCTGCCGGGGCTTGGCGTGCTCCTGCCGGTCGGCGCGCTCCTTGCTCGCCGATAGCAGCTGCTGCCGTAACAACTCTTTATTTTCTGCTGTTCTGAAAATATGTAATATTTCTTAATAAAATGAATAATAAAAGTAATTCAAATATTTTTCTTTTATTTATTTATTTAGATAAAGGTTTCCACTCACACAAAATTAGAGGTGTCGCCAAACTACAAAACGGTCTGACGGTGACAGTGCAATCATCATATTACTTAACCCTACCCCGTAAACATATCTACCGATAAATATAACATGTAACAGGTGCAGTGCTGCTGCTGCTTAGATGTTGCACGAGATATTTGTTTTTAATTGTCTCATTTGAATACGAGCTGCGATCAGCTCTAACTCAGTTTATCATTCAACAAATTTGACACTAAATAATTGCTACATCTCGTAACTACTCCACCTATTCTGACCAGAATGGAAGCGGCTGTGAACGAACCTGTGCGCTACAGGCGCTGGGCTGGCCGCTGGTGCCGGGCTGGCCGCTGGTGCCGGGCTGGCTGGTGGCGCGGGGCTGGCGGGGCGGCTGCCCGCGCGCCGCATCACTTCTGCAACCACCAACGACGTGTGTTACACGATACGAAGAATGCAATCATTACAAAATTGTTACAGGTTTTTCTATTCAACTGTAAGTTAGTGAATGCATAATTACACCGAATATTGAGTTTTTTTTTTTTTTTTTTTTTTTTTTATAAGATCTAGTAGGCAAACGAGCAAGACGGGTCACCTGATGGTAAGTGATTCACCGCCGCCCACGGTCACCGGCGATGCCAGTGTGTTGCCTACCCTTCAGGTAAGAGTATGCTCTTTTCTTGAATAACCCAATGTCGCAGTTGTTGGGGAAGACCGCTGATGGCAACGAATTCCAGAGACTTACTGTGCGTGGCAAAAAACTGTTTTTAAAACGCACTGTAGTGGAACGCCAACCATCCAGATGGTGCGGATGATAGTTCCGGCGAGACGATCGGTTGCGAAAATCAGCGGCTTCTATTAAATCGAACAACTCCTCAGAACACTCCCCATTGTAAATTCGGTAAAGTATGCATAGGGAAGATAGATCCCTACGCAGTGCCAAAGGATCTAGCCGATCGGCAAGTTCAGGATCGTCGACAATCCGAGATGCCCTACGTTGGATTCGGTCAAATGGAGATAGCTGATAACCTGGAGCCCCGGCCCAAAGGTGGCAACAATACTCCATGTGAGGCCGCACCTGCGCCTTATACAATTTAAGGCGGTGAGCCGGCCTGAAGTACTGTTTGGCCCTGTTGAGTACTCCGAGTTTTTTGGAGGCCATTTTAGCCTTGCTCTCCAAATGACCGCCAAACTGGACAACACTCGAAATGTCGACACCTAGAATGCCAATGTTCGGCTTGGCACAAAGGTGAGTGTTTCCGAAGAGTGGCGATGCGACAAAGGGGGCTTTTTTAGCGGTGAACGCGCAAACTTGAGTCTTAGAAGGGTTAAACTGGACTAGATTTAGTCCCCCCCAATCGGAAATCTTCACAAGGGATGATTCGATTTCAGACACAAGTTTGTTCCGACACTCATCGACGTGATCCCGAGAGATATTGCTGCGGCCGAAATACAGTGCATCCACGGTACTGTCATCCGCATAGCAATGAATGCCACTGGTATGCAACAAATCATTGATATGCAGAATAAACAATGTCGGGGATAACACGCAGCCTTGGGGAACACCAGCATTTACGGTTCGGAGGTCCGAGCACGAGCCGTCTACGACGACTTTAACTCTCCGTTCCGCAAGGAAACTGCCGATCCACCTACAAAGTCTCTCAGGAAGCCCATAGGAAGGAAGCTTCGATAGTAAGGCTTTATGCCAAACCCGATCGAAGGCTTTCGCTATGTCCAAACTAACGCCTAGTGCCTCACCCCTACTTTCGACCGCCTGCGCCCAACGGTGAGTTAGTAAAGCCAGAAGATCACCAGCTGATCGGCCTTTGCGGAAGCCATATTGGCGGTCGCTGATCAGCTGGTGCTCCTCCAGGTAGCCCATGAGCTGGCGGTTGATTATGGATTCCATAATTTTGGAGAGCAAGGAGGTGATAGCGATAGGCCTGTAGTTGAACGGATCTGAGCGGTCGCCTTTTTTAGGGATCGGGTGTACTAGAGCCGTCTTCCATGAATGTGGGACAACGCCGAGGACATAAGAGTGTCTGAATAAGAGTGGTCTATAGTGCGGCAATAGCCCTCGCTGACATACGTTTTTTTTATTGTATTAGGGGGACCGGAAAGTAACGTCGTTTTCTTACGCTAAATACAAACACATACATTTTTAACGAGTCTTTATTTTTAATCAATGATGTATTCCCCATCATTGTCAATAACCTTTTGCCATCTAGTGAGTAAATTTTCAATCCCTGATCGATAAAAATTTATTGGTTTTTCGGCAAAATATCTAGAGATGGCATTTTGGATATCATCCAAATTTGCAAATGTTTTGCCACTTAAAAAGTGTTGCAGCGCTCGGAATAAATGGAAATCCGATGGTGCAACATCGGGCGAATATGGTGGATGAGGCAGCACCTCCCACCCCAATTCATTAATTTTTTCTAGAGTTCGCCTTGCGCAGTGCGGTCTTGCATTGTCATGTTGGAGAATGACGCCTTTTCGGTTGACAATCGCTGGCCACTTTTCAATTAAAGATTGATTGACTCGCTGCAATTGTTCGCTGTAGAGGTCTGCAGTAACAGTTTCTCCAGGTTTCAGTAATTCAAAATGAACAATGCCGCGAATACTCCACCAAACACACAAAAGCGCTTTTTTGGGGTGTAAACCTGGCTTAGCAGTACTCCGAGGGATTTCATTTGGAGAGAGCCACTGCCTTTTGCGTTTTGGGTTATCATACAGGACCCATTTCTCATCTCCTGTGATCAAGCAATCAAAAAACGCTTCTGTGTTGTGTCGTTGAAGCAATAAGTTGCATGTGATTGATCGGTTAGCCTTATTCTGTTCGGACAGATTATGCGGGACCCAAACACCTGCTCTGCTTACTTTTCCAATCTGCTTCAAATGTTCTTGGATGGTCGACCAAGGTTTGTTGAGACTGTTTGACAATTCCTCGATCGTCTGACACGGATTTGCTTCCACTTCCGCCCTTAACACGTCGTTGTCTAACGCTGATGGTCTTCCTGATCGATACGAGTCGGAAAGATCAAAATTACCCGATTTGAACTTGGAAAACCACCTTTGGCACATCATTTACGAATGTCCAGTGCATTTGGATAAACATCGCAAATGTTTTTGGTAGCAACTGTTGCGTTATTTCCCTTGCGAAACTCAAAGAGCATGCAATGCCGGATGTGTACCTCTTCTGGTATTTGGCTGGCCATTTTACCCAAAATTACAAAAAAAAATTGTAATTCAATTGTCTATAAGTAAAGAAATCACTATAACCTCACAATGTCTTTGGTACGCCTCTGAACAAAACAATGAGCTGACAAATGACAATCAAGTATTGGCATGCGCAGAAACGACATTACTTTCCGGTCCCCCTATATATTAATGTAATATATAAGGTTGCCAAATATATCCCTTCCGCTTTTTTACTCTTTATTCAATGCTTTATAAAAAGTGTTACAGTGATCGGATTTAGTTCAAATATGCGCCGTTTTGTTCGATAATCTGTTTCCATCTAGACGGCAACTTCATAATACCTCCCTCGTAGAAGCCCCCCTCCTTATTTGCGAAGAACTCGGACAGCCACTTTTCACAAGCCTCTTTTGAGTTCACCTTTACACCACCAAGGGCGTTCACCATGGACAGGAACAGGTGGTAATCACTTGGCGCTATGTCCGGGCTATATGGTGGATGCGATAAAACCTCCCATCCGAGCTCCCGTAGCTTCTGACGAGTCATCAACGAAGTGTGTGGTCTGGCGTTGTCCTGGTGGAACACTACACCCTTCCTGTTGGCCAATTCTGGACGCTTCTGGTCGATCGCCTGCTTCAAGCGGTCCAGTTGTTCGCAGTAGATGGTAGAATTAAGCGTCTGGCCATATGGGAGCAGCTCATAGTGGATGATTCCCTTCCAATCCCACCAAACACACAGCAAAACCTTCCTGGCCGTCAATCCCGGCTTGGCCACTGTTTGGGACGATTCACCGGCCTTCGACCACGACCGTTTTCGCTTGATATTGTCGTATGTGATCCATTTTTCGTCGCCAGTCACCATCCGCTTCAAGAATGGGTCGAGTTCGTTCCGTTTCAGCAGCATATCGCAGGCGTTGATTCGGTCCAGAAGGTTTTTTTGCGTCAAATCATGCGGCACCCAAACATCAAGCTTTTTTTTGTATCCAGCCTTCTGCAGATGGCTTAAAATGGTTTGGTGACTAACTCCTATCTCCTGGGCGATGTCACGAGATGCCACATGCCGGTCTAACTCGATGTAGTCCATGATTTGATCGGTATTTGTCGTCACAGGTCTTCCGCCGGCTGGCTTATCCATGGTGTCGTTTTCACCGGCTCTGAATCGTCGAAACTATTCCTCCGCGGTTCAAAGTGATAGAATACCATCCCCCAAAACACCATTAATCTCACGGAACGTTTCTCTAGCGGATTTGCCTTTAACGAAGGAAAACTTTAAAATAGCGCGAATTTCGGCGTTAGTGAACTTGCATGTTTACACGTCTATAACTGTTGAACGCAATATCCAAACTAATTATGCATAGCGGCGTTTTGTAGGTTATGTTAAGACCTTTCAAATTATGTATAGTATTGCCAGATACGAGCTCTGTAGCGCTTTGTACATAGCCGCGAAATTCAAAAGACAAAAAGGCGGAAAGGAGATATTTGCCAACCTATACATGGTGTCTGGTGGCAGATTTATGTTTTCAAATTTAAATAAAAAATAATATGTTTGACATATAATTTTACTAAAAGTATTAAAAGATAGAGTACAAATGCGGATTTCATTTGGTTAAAGATAATGTCATCCAAATGTCTTCCATCCTGTTGCACACACACACACACACTGTTCGAAACGGAGCCTCGTACTCCGTGCCACACGCTGCAGTAAACTTGGTTCAATTGCGCTGATTTCTCGCCGAATATTTTCTTTTAAGTCCACAACAGTTCGCGGATTGTTGGCGTAAACTCTCTCTTTGAGGTAGCCCCACAAAAATAATCTATTGGAGTTAGGTCGGGTGACCTCGGTGGCCACGGGATGTCCCCAAAGCGACTAATCAGTTTTTGAGGGAGATTTTCTCGCAACAAATCCATCGAAGCTCTGGCCGTGTGTGCGGTCGCACCTGTACCGCATCCTGTTGAAACCACGTGTGTGATGAGAATGATGAATGAGCTCGCAGGTTCGGCAAAAAGAAATTCGAAATCATGAGCCGATAATTCTCACCACTGACATTCGTCGCTTGGCCCCGTGCATTTTCAAAAAAAGTTACCCTTGGGCAATGTAATAGTTTTTGGTGCTTCAGTCGAGGATTGCGAGCTCTTAGAGCCCAGTAACGGCAATGTTGCTTGTTTACGTGTCCGTTTAAATGAAAATGAGCCTCGTCGCTCCAAAAAATGGAATTCACAGTGCGAAAACGCTCCAACATGGTTTCACAAAAAAATTTGCGTGACGCAAAGTCATTTTTTTCAATTCTTGAATTATTTGAATTTTAAAAGGATGAAACTTCATATCTTTTTTCAAAATTTCATGCACGCATGCTCTTGGAAGTCCCAGTGAAGCTGCCCTTTTCCGTATCGAAAGTCGTGCATTTTCACGTAAACTGCGTTCAACCAGTTCAATGTTTTCGGGGGTCCTTGACGATCGACTAGGTCCTGGCCGTGGTGTGTTCATAGCCGAAGCAGTTGCGCGGAACCTCTCCACCCACGAACGAATTAAATTCACACTCGGCCCATCGCCTATCCGTCGAATATTGAAATGTGAACAAAACTGTCGGCTGTCGGAGCGAGTACGTAAGAATCGTTACTCTTGAAAAATGCTTCAATAGCGAACGCGCGATGCTCACCCGACCACTGCACCACTGCACCACTGCACCACTGCACCACTGCACCGCTGCACCACTGCACCACTGCACCACTGCACCACTGCACCACTGCACCGCTGCACCACTGCACCACTGCACCACTGCACCGCTGCACCACTACACCACTGCGACGTCGTGACTAAGAAATCCGCACGATCGGTGATTCTAATGACACCACCTTCCGCACCACCCCGCACTGTTTATAACTTATTGAGATATTCGTTTTTTAAAATATAAATCTGCCGCCAGACACACTTTACTTACTCGATAATTAGCTAGTCACTGACTCATCACTAGATCTCCGAAACTATTACACGGAGATTCAAAATTCGGTAGAGATACTGCTTCAGCCGTTTAGAGATCGGATAAGAACCGATTTTACAAAATGACTCCCCCGAAGGAAGTTGGGGAGGGGTGTGCTATATTATAGCCTGCAAAGCGTGCGGGCGGGGCACAGCTACAACAGCGTACGGCTCGTGCTGCAATGCGCGCGGTGCGAACGGGACCGTGGAGTAAAAGTTGACACATCTCTTACTGCACTCCAGCAATACGTTGGTTGTACACGCGTAGCCCGCAACGTACGCGTCCTTCCTTCGGTTCGAAACAACTGAGTAATTAATAACAATAAATAACGCTCGGGCGATCCCGCTGGGCGACGCGAGCCCTTCTCTCACGACGAGAGAGAGAAGATCACGAACAAGATCCGTCAAGTGCGGCTCGGTACTCCTGTGCGAATGAAAGCTTCCTTACTGAGAATATCGACCTACCTACGACGTTTTCCTTCGCCGGAATCTCAAGCTTAGCTGGGACCGAACCCGCGCCCTCTCGAAACTCCTTTTAGCGCGTGCTTTAGCTTTACGAACTGGGTTGCTCAAACTTCTATTACCGTTTTATTTAATTTCACCAGCAGACGGTGGGGAACAGTCAAAAAATGATATGTTTACCTTTTCATTTCAGCAGTGTCACATCGCGTTAAGATGATAAACGCATTACAAACCAAATGTTTGCGATGACATCCGAAGCCTATGCCAATGAAGTGGTGATGAGTGCGCGCCCCGGGTGGTACCGGATGTTGGCGGGTTGCGCCGCTTCATCGAATGAAAACTAGATGCGAGCGGGTACCGGCGCGCCCGCCGGCCGCCCGCGCAGTGCGGGCGGGTACCTGCACTGCACCCGGTGCACGCGCTCGTCCGAACAGCGCGTGTCGCCGGCCCTGCACTCCGGGGACAAGTATACAAGTGCAGCAGCCGTTGCACTCAACGCAGTAACTCTATTATCGAGTCCAGTGTCCGACCGAAAGTACTACACGAGGCGCTAGATCTCAGTGGCGACGGCGGTGAATATTACGTGGGCTGGGCTGCATCAAGGATATTGCCTTATGCGGTGCCCCTCCCCGTACTCCACCTTACCGCACGCAGCTCACAGCGCGTTGCATATAATTACGTCAAGAATGTGCATTGCAGCTATGTCAAAGACGAAACCAACCCGCGCCGGTGGCGACGAGCTGCTGGAATTGTCTAGGGGCGCGAAAGCCGACCTCCGCCGAGCTTTAGCCAAGCTGATACTTTTTATATCATAAAACGAGTCTCGTTACCCGCAGTCATTTCACTTCCTGCAGCTTGATAAGCTGCATACTACGACCTGCCGGCCGCAGCGACGACAGGAAACGTACCACCCGGACGACGATGGAGGAATCTATCGTTATATGGAACAGATCTTTGACCGAATCCCGCACGTTGGCGCATCGGCTACGTGGCATGGCTGCACGAGCCACGATGTCTAGGGGGCGAGGACGGCGGACGGGGTGCTCCTGCATTCCGACACGCCGCCGCCGCTGACATCGCCATTTTATATTAAACCAATATACAAAACAACTCGTTCGCCAATGGAAAGACCTTGGAAAGCCTCGTCACCCCCGGGCCCCCGGGCCCCCGGTGCACCCGCACTCAACGCGCCCCCAGTTATACCGCCAAGAACTATCTACTGTCGCGTAGTAACAGAGATTGGTGCGTTTCATGTTGAAAGTGATCTTTGGATAATATCAAAGTATATATTACTGGGTTGTCTGTTCGTGATATAAGAAATGGTAATTCTTCATCTGCTAGCGTTTGTTGCAGACCAGTCAGTGGTCGTGACTTGGTCGTTCATTGTCTGCAGGTCTGTTTGACGGAACCAAAGCCGGAAATTGCTGATAATATTTTAATAGAAAACTTGAACGCGGTGTTTGGTAGAAGTGTCAAAGAGTACAGATTTGATAGCAAGCATACACACCCACACGCACACACACGCACACACACCCACACGCACACACGCACACGTACAGGCACGTACGGGTCGTGTTAGTTACATTACAATATACGTATCGTCACAAATCTTAAGTATGTGAAACCATCTTTAGAACGCAGTCGCGGGGACACTGACTGAACACTGACACGGCTGTTTTCAAGTAGCGAAGTAGAACCGATTGGCTGCAGCGTCGACTCCAACGGCGCCTTCACATTGCACGCAGTACATTTACTGCAGCGGCAGTCGATGCAGCCCGGCAGCAGCCCAGCAGCAGCCCGGCAGCAGTGTGCAGATACCACCGTGCGCCCATTCGGGTGGAGTAGTAGCTGATGAGATTGATAGTTTCGGAGTAGCGGCATCACTGAGCCACAGCAAGAGATCGTCATTACCTTTGTATATCATTTTACTTTGTGTTTTTTTCTTTTGATCTTCATTAGACAGACGCACACTGAGGCATGTGTCTGTGAAGGAGCGGGTTTCATATCCACACTTCCGTTTCATTACGCATTTTCTTCGTTTAGAAGAGCTGCGCGCCGGGCCGGCGGTGCGCGCGCGCCGCGCAGCCGTACGGGAACTAGCGCGATTGAATTCGTTGCGTTTGATTCGTTAATAACTTCATTTTGTAATCATTTTCTTTGGGATATATATTTATTAGTGTCACTGTCCGCGCATGGTGCAGCGTGCGGCGTGCGGCGTGCAGCGTGCAGCGTGCAGCGTGCAGTCCGCGCCCGCAACGCAACCCGCCGCTGATCTCCATTAGCAACGCGACGACGCACCGCCGCGCCTCGCAAGTACGCATGTTATTTACAAATAACAGCATCTACATAAATAGGTTAAAATAAATATGTTAGTTAACTCATCGGTCTTTTTTTCTACTAAACACTGCGATGAGCCGAGAGGTGCGGGCACCCGCT
This sequence comes from Troides aeacus, assembly GCA_033220335.2. Lineage (NCBI taxonomy): Eukaryota > Metazoa > Arthropoda > Insecta > Lepidoptera > Papilionidae > Troides > Troides aeacus. The sequence continues at coordinate 10,382,507 of CM067288.1, forward strand.
CGGCAGTAAGCGCAGTTACCTGAACCTGAACGGCGTCAGGCAGCAGGGACCCGCCACCAGTAGGATATCCAACCGAGCACAGCCGAGCACAACCGAGCACAGCCGAGCACAACCGAGCACAGCCGAGCACAACCGAGCACAGCCGAGCACAACCGAGCACAGCCGAGCACAACCGAGCACAGCCGAGCACAACCGAGCACAACAGAGCACAACCGAGCACAGCCACGCACACTGCACTGAAGCAAACGGCCGATTGCTTTACTGTCGTGACAAACTGTAGCTGCAAATATTACAGTGCATCTGAAGTTGCATCATTATTTGTTAATATATATATATATATATATATATATATATATATATATATATATATATATATATATATATATATACACACATATATATACATACACATATATATATACACATATATATACGTCCAGTTGCTGCAACCTATAAAGGTCTTGCAAAAAATATTATAATGCAATTTGGGGAAAGAACAATTTTTTTATTTATTTTCTCTTTTGACTTGTTTTTAAGGGAAACACGATAAACAATGAGACGGTTACTATCGCAACGCTCGGTTGGCAGTCACGGGCTTATCCCGGGCCAATGTGAAAACGGTTCAATTATTGCTTAACTAAAAGCCGAGCTCGTCGGCATTATTAGTTGAAATATTATATCCTTTCTCAAGGAGCCGGTAGCTGTTCGTTGTCAATAAAGGAACGTACTGCGGCTGCGCATCCAGACCGGACTGAATATATTGTATAGGTATGATTGTTTTAACAACAAAGAACAATTAGAGAATTTCTTTAGTTATCGCGGGCAGTATCGAGTAACGTACCCCGCACTCTCGCTGATAACAGAGCACCTCCCGACGTGCGACAGATATATTTAGAAGGCGCAGTGCGCGCGCGCCGCCTGCTTAGCGGGACTAAAAATTAGAAGCTCCGCTTCCGACAATTCATTCACATTTCGCTGCAGGTGACAATTCGACACGAGCCATCTACGGAGGTCCACCGCGAGCCTTGCGCGCTGACAGCTTGTGTATACAATTGCACAAGTACACCGCGCGTACACCATCGCGTCCATCGCGCCGCACTTCGCAGTTCATTATTTGCGTGCTCGTGCGCGTGCGCAGCAACACGATGCGCGCAACAAGCGCGGTTACCTGAACGTATCAAACTGATTGTTGAGAACTCACTTCAAGAAGAGCTTGTTGCTTTAATTAAAACACACACAAACAGCGGGCGCGGCGCGGGAGCACCGCCGCACGGGCGCACGGGCGCAGGCTCCGCAGCAATTGTTCAATGATATTGGTAATGTTCACTTCAAACGGGAACACTTGCGCGGCATTCAGTTAGCGCGAAAAACACTCACAGAATGAGAAAACAACAGCAACTTTGACACGCGCACGCGCACGCGCACACCCACCGACACGACACGCACACGCACACACACGCGTACACAGGCGCGGCGCGACGCGGACTGAGCCGACGCGCCCCAATGTTGCGGAGGAGGCGCGGCGCGGCGCGGCCGTCGTGCGGCGTGCGGCGTGCGAGCGGCGTGCGAGCGGCGTGCGAGCGGCGCGCGTGCGGCGCGCGTGCGGCGGCGGCGCGCTGCACCGGCCGCACCGGGCGCACTGTCGCCGCTCCCGTCTAAATACAGACGGCGTCCGACCAAAATCGCGTTCGCTTTCGATTACCATACGTTAAATTTAGCGTGTACAGAAATATACGAGTTTTTACGCGTTTCCCGCGCGGCGCGGTGCGGCGCGGTGCGGCGCGGTACGGCGCGGCGCGGCGCGGTGCGGGAAACCCGAGATTCGTGCCGTATTTGGCAGGCGGGCTCGGACAATCGCATTTGGGTATTTAGTTTCGGCGCGTCTAATTCGAGCGCTTCCCGGCCGCGCCGCTCGCCGCCCGCCGGCTGCCTACTTTGGGCGCGTCTTGCGCTTGCGCAACCTCTTAACCCGTTACAGGAATACACCGACGGCTGCGGGAGCCGCTCTCCATTACTCCCGCCCAACCCGACCTCCACCCCGCAATGAACTCGTACGCGAGGGAGAACTGAAATGGACTGAAGCTGATCTCAGATAAAAGCAATGTTTCCTCCTTACTACATTGTACTCACGCGGCTCCGGTTTCGGTTCTGGTTCCGGTTCCGGCTCCGGCCGGTGTACGGCTCAGGGGGCAGCCAGTGAAGCGATAGGCCGCGCGTTAGTTAAGAAAACGCTAATTACTCTCCTTTGGATAATGCAAGAAAAAATTGGCAAGAATCCTCGGAAACAAATCCCAAATGAAACGTAAAACAAATATATGTCAGGACGACGGCACGAGACATGAGAGGAAAACTTATTTAAAAGATTATTTTTAGTTTTTCTTGTGAATGGCAGAAATAAGAGCAGCGCGATGTGCTGTAAGCGTAATAATAGAAAGGTGCTGCACTGATGCGCGTGGACAGCGGCGCGCCCCGCGGGGGAGCTGTTGCCTTTTATGGAATATAGTGATATTTAAATAATTACACGTCGTTATGCACCGTAGTGCACCATTAGATGCTGCGAAGCCTGGCGCGCTTGTTACTTCTCAGCAATTACTAAATAAGGAAATACCAAGAATACTGTTTATGTACGCCGGAGCGGGCGCTCGCGCGCTGCCGCCCGCCCGCCCGCAGCAAGCTGTAGCTGTAGCTGTAGCTGTAGCTGGTGCCGTGGTCGCCGGCGGACCAGCGAATGACATTATCTATCACCCTGTTGCCCGTTTTCCCGTCACGTAATGATTGTTTGAGCTTATTTCCGGCAGTTTTGTCGGAATTGTAGGATCTCTCGTTTTAGGCAGAGAAATTTGACCCAGTCGACCTGGTCTTAGTATTCATTAAGGTGCTAAGTTTAGCCGTCACCCCATAAGGGCTGGTGTAATCATAATTTACCAAAAAGTCACCAAACGACCAACGTCGACACGATCACACACGATCGGCTCTTCGCCATTTCCCTGCTGCATCAAACACAAACCATAACAACGATAACATCATTTTATAAACATTTTTCTCTGGTATCAATTTAAATTCAGACTCCGTATGGGATCAGGTCTCCGTATGGGAGCAGGTCTCCGTATGGGATCAGGTCTCCGTATGGGTACAGGTCTCCGTATGGGATCAGGTCTCCGTATGGGATCAGGTCTCCGTATGGGATCAGGTCTGCGTATGGGATCAGGTCTCCGTATGGGATCAGGTCTCCGTATGGGTACAGGTCTCCGTATGGGATCAGGTCTCCGTATGGGATCAGGTCTCCGTATGGGATCAGGTCTCCGTATGGGATCAGGTCTCCGTATGGGATCAGGTCTCCGTATGGGATCAGGTCTCCGTATGGGATCAGGTCTCCGTATGGGATCAAGTCTCCGTATGGGATCAGGTCTGCGTATGGGATCAGGTCTGCGTATGGGATCAGGTCTCCGTATGGGATCAGGTCTCCGTATGGGATCAGGTCTGCGTATGGGATTAGGTCTCGTATGGGATCAGGTCTCCGTATGGGATCAGGTCTCCGTATGGGATCAGGTCTCCGTATGGGATCAGGTCTCCGTATGGGATCAGGTCTCCGTATGGGATCAGGTCTCCGTATGGGATCAGGTCTCCGTATGGGATCAGGTCTGCGTATGGGATCAGGTCTCCGTATGGGTACAGGTCTCCGTATGGGATCAGGTCTCCGTATGGGATCGGGTGTCCGTAGCCGCAGATCGCCTAGGTACGTACTACCGCAGCTCCTCTCGCAGCCGACGAACAATACTGTGTTCTGGTTTGATGGGCGTTGAATGGGCGTTGTTATGTCTCAGCGCCGAGCGCAACGCTTTGCGGTGTGTATCATCGTAACGAGCGTCGCGTTGTTACGGCCGGGCGTATCATTTACTAGCTAGCACGCGACGGTCCCGCTTGATTGAATTAATATAAAAAATTCCAAATATATTATAGAAATGCAGTGCAACTAAGTCCAGGTGTCGGCTGCCTGGGGGCACCCGGACCCTGTCGGCTGCCTGGGGGCACCCGGACCCTGTCGGCTGCCTGGGGGCACCCGGACCCGGGCCGCACGCGTTCCTTGCGTCGCACCACAAACCGAGGACACGCGCGGGATATCCTGCTGATCCCAGGTGCAGGCGCACGCACCTTTAACGTTGTGCTCGTCGCCGTCAGGCATGGTATGATAAATCTTGTTACTCCAGTAACAACATTACATAATATATCTTATTATATATCTTAAAATTGTTATTGGCGTAATTAAAGCGAAGCCAATTGTTTTATCAGCTCGTGCAGCAAGTAGTTAGTAGCGAGGCAGGCGCGGCGCCCACACCGCACTCCGGTAACCCGATTGCACCCACACGCCCACGCCCACGCCCACCGCGCGCCTCTCGAGAGCAAGTGTGAAATATTGCACGGGTCCGGTACCACAAGCTTTCTACTTGCCTTTACACGTCACGCTGTCACGCTGTCACGCTGTCATTGCTCACCTTCAACACGCTGCTAACCAGCAATGGGTCAGTTTTATCAGACCAGTACGCCGCGTGAGAATAGCCCGCGTGTAATTTGATTTACTAACAAGCTCGTCGCAGCGCACTCAGTGCACTCGGTGGGCGCGATGGGCGCGGTGGGCGCGGTGGGCGCGGGCACCGGGCGGCGCGGAGCAGCCAGCTCTCGAGCTCGCCAGCGAGTCTACCAATGGTCGGCCCGAGCAACTACTTCGAAAGAGGAAGGCAGACGCAGCGCGGGGGCCGGGGCCGGGCGGAGCACCCGCGTTACACTTCTGTGTTTCTGTGCACCGCGGGCCAGCGCCGGCACGGCACGGCGCAGCGCGGCAACGCACGGCGCAGCGCGGCACGGCACGGCACGGCACGGCGCAGCGCGGCAACGCACGGCCTGCTCGTCATATTCAACTATCTCGCGCTATCTGACACACAGACTGCGACGATTGTAAACATTGCCGTTAGGTAAACATTTATTTGGACTTTGGCGAAAACAACCGGCCACGTGAATAGTTGTACTGTACAAGGTGCGCGGCGGCGGCGACGCGGCGGCGACGTGACGGGGAAGGGAAGGGCCCGCGACGTCGACGCGCAGATTAACGGCTATTTATTGCCGGTTATAATGTTACTACAGCGTCATAAATGGGCAATGACAGCGGTTGGGCGTGGGCACAGAATTTGGTCGTGAGTCTCCTTAGCAATGAAAGCGCTTCCTACGTAGCCCCCGCGTGGGACTCCACAGGCCGCCGTGCTCCGCCGCGCCCGGTAGTCAGTCGGAGCCGGAAGCTCCCGCATCTCCCGCGATGCCGAGCGGAACTCGTAAACTCGCGCACTGCACACTACACCATGCACACTGCACCATGCACACTGCACCATGCACACTGCACCATGCACACTGCACCATGCACACTGCACCATGCACACTGCACCATGCACGTGCAGTAGTGGCACCGAAGTTAGTTGTCGGATTAATTGACTATGGACTGATTGTACACACATTGACGAGCGTGCATGAAGACGCTTATGAAAGTGGAGGAAGCGAGAGAGGTGTGCCAGGATCGTAGCAGGTGGAGAGAGCTGGTCTCTGCCTACCCCACTGGGAACGAGGCGTGATATATATGTATGTATGTATGTATGTACACACAAAAGGTCGCCTCGAAGCAGGGGCTCCAGTTGACATCGACTCTTACCGTGTCAACGTAATACTCTTCAGCCGGAAACAGATCCGCGAATTGCTGATCGCTGACGGTGATAAAAATCGTTGCGAGTGATAAATATTGTTTTACAACATTGAAAAAATTGACATTTAGTACGCGGAGTGCAGGCCCCCGGGCTAGCCCCCGGGCCGGGCCCCCCACGAGCCCGAGAGTCGCCAACAAGATTATATATAAAAACAACAATTGCCTCGCCCTATACAAACAAACTATTTATAGGACTCTGTTTCCACCATCACCGTCGCCTTCATAACATACAGTTTCATATTGATTATTTATATTTCAATTAGTCTTGAAAATTTACTTTACCCGAAGATGTATTTAGCGCCGCGGGGAGAGTCGCCGCGGAGCTCCGCTGGCGGCGCGGTCAGCCGTGACCACATTGCACACAGTAAGCACACGGGAGACGCTGAGCGGTTCCAGAATATTAGAGTGCTGTGCGAAGGGAACCTGCGGAAGCGCGCCCCCAGCTGAGCGTGGACATGAGCGGCATGCCGATCGTTGGCGAACGTTCAGTTGCTAATGGCTCGGACAGTACGACAGTTAATATTTTGCATCATTTAATATCGCCATAGCGCCGCCGCAGCACCGCCGCAGCGCCGCCGCAGCGCCGCCGCTCGCGCTGGACGACGGCTGTGTAAGGAGCTGAGTGCATTAATAAAAAAATTATATTTCATTGCCATTTCACGTAAACCATTATCGTAATCGCTCGCCGAGGCCAGTTTAACCGTTTGACGTTGCCATAACTGAACCGCGGCTGAGGCGCCTTGTTGTGCGCGCAGACCGGAGCAGATGGAGCGTCGTAAAATAAATATAATTTAATTTTACAGCTTTACATACGTAAAAGGCAAATTGATCTTATGAAGCGGGTGCGGGCCCCGTCGGCGTCACGCGCCTGCGCCTGCGCCGATAAAGACAAACAGGTCCGCGCCGCCACTCAACCGGCTACCATTAAGGCCTCTCGGTGTCTGCCGAAACTGGCCCTCCTCGGCGCGGCCCCCTCGCGCCCTCCGTAGCACCAGCCTCACGAATCACGTCGCAGATAACATTATAGTAACGGAAGGTGTCAATTGACCGACGGTCTTGACCACCTCGGTGTCGGGCAACCGGCGCACGTCGTACTGCTCAGCTTGTGTACACCGGCGCGTCCGCGTCGCCGCCGCACGGCTGCGCGCACTTACTAATCATCCTCCCACTGGTAGCACCAATTAGCCCAATCCCCAATAACAACAATATGGCAGCTTACACATGAACAGCATTACTCTCTCCGCGACGTCGGTACAGGTACTGCGCTGACGCTGCAACGGAGTCACTTCCGCACACCAGCTTTGTGGGTGGTTGCCCATAAAGCTACTGTTCAGGTGCGGGACCGGCGGCGTGTTTCAGAACCACTGAACACGCATTCCACGGGGACCTCACGCTCGGACCTTTTCGCTGTTCGACCTTCGGCCAAAATTAACTGTCTACTGGCTAGCAATCTACTGAGCTTAAGCGGATTACTATTTTACTTAGCGGATATTCTTATTTTTACTTAGACGGCGCTGTGACGGCGCTGGCCGATACCGCGCACAGTGTTGCCCGATGTTGTTGATGGCGTACTGTTACTTTGAGCCATTTCATGAAGTCCACTGCGAGATACCTGAACTCGGCTACAATTTGAGGATTCGCCATGATCTACTGTAAAATGATTTATGTTCCCTTTAATAAACATCTTAATGTATTTTACACTCTAATCGAATTTTACAACACTAACCGGAACGAGAGAGCGTACCCTAAAGTGTAATAACGCTATATGTGATTATGATTAGATCGGTGCTGATGGAATTGGTTGCTGGGTGTGCGGCGGCCGGCGGGGCCCTGCCGCGGGGCCATGCCGCGGGGCCCTGCCGCGTGGCCCTCGGATCGCGCCCAGGACACCACACATTGAATAACTTGCGGGGGTTTCACGCGCAATGCGTCAGCGGGTTGGTATTGCGGCGCGGTGTGCCCACGCCCACGTCCGCGTCCACGCGGCGGCCTGCGCACGCACCATTATTAACTATAATTTCTATGAAAATTTATTACTTTTTTGTTTTACTATTTTTTATGCTTTTGATATTGCAAAGTTCGTTTTCGCATGGCATTGTTCCACCTGTTTGCGTTAGTTAGATAGTTAGGGGTTGCGTGCCCCCATCCCCGCTGTGCCGTCGGCGCGTCGCAAGCGGAGACACCTCGAACAAATCTGCTACAGATTCAACTGTGAATTTAGCCCAAATATGTAATTAAATAATATTTAGTATTTTACTTCACGATACCTTCTCGCGCGTGTATTGGAAATTACCATTACTTGTTCTTAAAAACAAAAAAATTGCGAGGATTAAATCGGAGCACACCCTGTTAGTGCCTAAACACTTAACGACGGACTCGCGTATTGAAAACATGATTATTGTATGAATATCGTGTACGGGCGCGGCGCGGCGGTGCGCGCGCGGCGGTGCGCGCGCGGCGGTGTGCGCGCGGCGGTGTGCGCGCGGGCCGCTGCGGCGGCGGCAGCGGGGCTGGTGACGGTGGCCATTCCGTCCGCGAAGTTTTAGGCTCAATTGTTATTATAATATATAGATAACATTACACGAGGTCATAAGTATCGTACATCATATGCAACATTGTTACTATTTGCCGCATAAAGACAACATCAGTACATCTCATCTGTGCTTGCACGGGGTACGCATTGCAACTGAATCATTTTATAATATGCGAGGGGAGGCTTGTGGGCATTAATGAACTGCCCCCGGCTGATGCTATTATAAATGCAGTACATAGAGTAACTTGTAACAAAAGTGACCAGTAGCATGGCCGAGGCGGCCAAACGTTCACGTGGTGCACGATACGTCTACCTTAACCGTGTCACGTTTCTTAAGGTGATGTACACTATTACATCATGTCTTGCTACATAAGGTGTGAGTCTCGCTACTTTAGTAATTAAGCTAATATAGCCGACACACAGCTGGGGACGAGCGCTGGCCCAGGCCAGAGCACGAGTTGCAGGCCTGCGCCGAGCGGCGGATAAACTGAGTATTTGTACGACGGCAGCCGCGAGTTGCAGCGGCTCGGCGTGCAGCCGGAAATAATGAGAACGCTTACTGCATTTGCTTACATTTATCGGCGTAGCCTTCTATTCTTCTGGTTGTATCCGTATGTTGCACAAAAACAACAACAGTTATCAACAAAACAAAAAAAATTAAACACTATAAACAAAAATCTTATTCAACACACTTTAAACTGAACTCAAATGACAACTGTATTAATGAACTCTCCGTTATATGTTATAATCACTAGTCGCAAACATTCACCGCGGCGGCCGTCGGCGGTGCGCGTGCGCGTGCGCGTGCGCGTGCGGTGCGGTGCGGTGCGGAGCGGTGCGGTGCGGAGCGCGCGCGGCGCGGGCTGCCTGCGGCCGGCCACTGCGGGCGCCGCGCGGGTGCGGGCGCGGCCGGCTCGCCGCCCACTGGCCGCAATGAGATCATGAAGGTGCTCCCAACACAATTTACACTTTACGCAGCGCAACCTCTGCATGCCAATGAGCTACCTTCAAATGCTAATTGACTGTATCTTACAAATATTATACGAGCGGGACGAGCGGGGCGAGCAGTACGAGCGATACGAGCGGTACGAGTGGGACGAGCAGTACAGTTCCGCTCCTCCAGGTGAACAGCTTGCGTCAGGTTCGCGCGCGCAGCGGCGCGGCACTGACTCGGACTCGATGTGCAGGAAATTGTAGAAGAATTACAATTTTAAATAAGTAATTGTTAAGAAAGTAACATTTACACAACATACGGATAACTTTACTTCCCGTAGCAGCAGCGGCGGGCGGCGGGCGGCGGGCGGCGGGCGGCCCCGGCGACAAGTAATGAGCTACTACTACTATTGAATACAACAACGAGCAGCAGCGACGCCGTTCGCAAGGACTGTTGGAGCACAGCTTAGGTTCGCGGCAGGTGATGACAAACGCGCCGATGACTTCACCGCGGCTAATGACACCGGCCCTGACGTATCACAATCACATCCACGGCGCAGCCTCCTGCGCTGCGCACGTGCTCGTATTGCGCCACGAATGCGGAACATTCAATATCATTTGTCTTATTGCGTGAGCGCAACGCTCAGGAAAATAAATGAAAGCAGATTTTCCCGCGTACTTTGTATAAGTTAAAACAGGCAGATCGAGCGGGCCGCTTTAACTTATTAAAAACTCTTACAGAATAGCCTTGGAGGAGTATCCTTGCATATTGCTCAACAGTTTCAAGTTGGAGGATGCTAACATCCTCCAACTTGAAACTGGAGCGATTTCAAGAGGCCTCTTTTGCGCCTTGCTCGAAGGTTTGGTAGAGCTGATAGAAGATCTTAGACTTAAGTCTATATCAGCATACGAAAGTCCACGTTACATAGCAGTAGCAGTAGTAAAGTACTTTAGGATAACTGGTTTAGACAGTCGTATAGATTGGACTCATTATTCTTGTTTAAATTGTTTAACAATAAAATTGACTGCCCCTCGCTTCAATCTTAGGGTTCCTACTAGAATACCTTGATGTGTGATTATTCCTTTGTCGCCGCCACCGCGGTGTCATTACATATGCAGACCTGACACGTCCACGACTCTGTGAGCGCAGTTAGTTTTGTTGTTTAACCCAACCTATCCTACCTATCCTACCTATCCTACCCACAAACAGTGAGTATCATTAATGAATGCTGTTTCTACTTCGTAACAGTAATGTACAATGGTACGACTCCGTGTTCAAATTCTTCGTATATTTTAGTGAATACAATAGGGCATGCTTGTTTGTAGATCAAATCAATAAATAAAGAAATTTATATTCTTTTGAAATGTTACTTTGGAACAGTTGGATTTCATTTGGATCTTGGATCGTCCCTAACACATCTCACATATCTGCGGCGTCCGAATTGTTCCGTCGAACCGGAGACAGAAAGGACTGTAACCACGCTGATCGCCGACCTTTACGAGTTGGAAAGGCACTTTAAGAAGAAGAAGAAGAACGTCCCTAACCAAACTTCTACAATGACTGTGTGTAACAAAACTCTAACTTACAACAAAGCAGCACCCTCGTTCGGAGGCAGTGCGGATTAGTGATACACCAAGAGGACTAGGTGAAGTAAGATCAATTGTACTTGACACTAACGCCATCAATCACCAAACAGCAATCATAATTTAACGCAAAGTGCGCGCGGCAAGTGGTGGACAAGTGGTGGACAAGCGGTGGACAAGCGGTGGACAAGCGGTTGGGGCTGCAGCTGCAGCGTCGGAGGGTGTTGGCCTAAAAGGGATGTCAGTTAACATAAAACAATAAAAGAAAACTGTATTTTTATGAGTTTATATTACAGTATCGACATTACATGCTGCAAATGATTAAAATAAAATGCGACGAGGGTGTGTCGCAAGGTGCGCGCGGTGGCGGGGCTACTCGTCCGCCCTCGCCTGCGCCGCGGGCGGGGGCAGGTCCAGCATCAGAGCTTTAGGCTCGAACGCGCAGCGGAAAATGTTCCACGCCAGGTCCTCGGGAGTGTCGCCCGTCTGATTGCTACATCTCTCCAACACCTGGATACCGTCATAAGAATGTGATAAGGCTTAAATCCAAACACCTCTCTCGCGCCCCTCTCCAACCTACGTCGTGAGTTAATAGAGGGGAGGGGACGAGGGCACCAGGGAGCAGATCTCGGTACCTCAATGCGTTTACCTGTTATTGCTTGCTCCATACCGGAACATAGTTACCATTACTTCTTGGCAGTAAACAGGTATTGCATGATGCAGTATAGTATAGTAAGTGTCAACAGGAACCGTGAGCGTTTTAAACTCGTACACAATGCTCACAAAATGGAAACCCGTAAAAAGTATCAGTAATCATGTAATCTGGCACATTTCATAACCGTATGCTTGTTGGGTGTGTGTTGCGCGTGCGTGCTTGTGCACGTGCGTGTGCGTGCGCGCACCTTGGCCACGTCGGCGGGCAGGTAGCGCGCGGCGTGCGCGAGCGCAGCCTTGCGCAGCTTGCCATCCTTGGCGAGCAGCTTGCAGCGGCGCAGCGCGCAGTACGCCAGCCGCTTCACGTCGCGTTCCGGCACGCCGCCGCCCACGGCGCCCACGCCGCCGCACGCCTCCCAGTGCGCGCGCAGCAGCGACCTACCCTCCTTGTCCAGTGTCTGCACATACCCTCTCCTCCTTATCAACTCTCTCACACAAACTAAACTCGCCCTAGACAAGCCGACTGCAACTAATTGCACAATAAATCCACCCCAACCATCATCTTTCTGTTAACTTTAGATACCCTCTAATCACACCCTGTGATTAGATATTGCAATTGAATGTATGGGAACTTGAACGCAAACTAGCGGGGGATGATCACTGGATAACGCCAATTGTTACAAGGATTCACTATCCGGATATCCTTGACAAACTCTAATTGATAAAAAACATTTATGTTTTAAAAGCCGAGCGAAATATTATGGACCGGCGTTAAGTTTAGTGACGTTGCATCAAGACGATGACCGTCGGTAGAAACCTGAGGAGTTTACCGATTTATTGGTAGCTGTTCAGTCCAATTACTTGTTACCTTCGCCCGGATGGCATTTCTGTTGTTCATAAAGTATACAAATAACATTTGAATAATCGGAAACTGATACGTCACAAAATGCATGCGGCAGCGATGCACAAGGTGTACTCACAATACAGTTCTTGCATTCCGCGTCCGCCTGCAATCAGAAACAAAACGAGGGCGATCAGTGGCAAGTCTCTCGCTTCCGCTCCCGCTCCCGCGCCGCATTACTTAGTTGCTAAAACAATATTCTCAATCATCTCTCCCCGGCTTGCCGTAAGTGGTGTTTCCGGTGGCGCGTCTCGCCTGGTGCAAAAAAACCTTGCTATAGGTCGGGCAGAGCCACGTCCTCACGGAAACGACGTACTCGTCGCCGGCTACACTACATGCTTATTTAGATGACTACTTACCGTGGTAATATTATAATATAACGTTTACATTACAATCGTAGAACCCCTAAACCAAACAGCGAAGTGCACCTTCGAACAGACCCTCCTCTTGACGACGCTCACAAGTACTGCAGCGATTTGAACACAAACGGATACACGTCACAGAGATTGCAGCAGCAGTGCCGGTACTCGTCGGGTATTGTTTTTGTAGCTGCTGTCATGAGACTGAGTTCTAAAACCGTACAATGGCACGGTGACAGGGACATCAACACTTCCTCGGCACCGATGAGTTGAAATCAATAGAGAAGAGTAAAACAGAGAGGAAAGTTAAATAGAGAAAATATTTTAATAAATTTGTCTTATAAAGAAATTCTATTGCATGTTATTTTGTCAGAATAGATAATGCTACCTTTACGAGGATGTATGGAAGGGGCGAGGGCATCACCCGATAGCGAAGTGGCCAAAGGTGCATGCACCCCGCTGGTGCCGAGTGGGTGCATCCACGGAGAGAGCGAATCTATTCAGGTGAAACCATCGCCAAAAAGCAATACCTCGTATGCGCCCAGCAGCACGGTGAGCGCGGTGAGCGCGAGCAGCGCGGCGGCCGGCGCGGCGCCGCGAGCCATCGGCAGGCGAGAGGACCCGGAGAGGAAAAGCCGGAGCCGGAGGGGAGGACACAGGGACGCACTGCTCGCGCCGCGGCTGCCGGACGGAGACCCGCGTGGCGACCCCCGCGCGGGTTTTATACGCGCGCGCCGCCGCCTCCTACCACGCGCCGTCGTTACCATACCGCTGCTACAAAATCGAAAAGTTCTGCTAAAGAACAGAAATATACCACCGTCAAGTGCTCGGGGCTCACGGAGTTCATCACGGGGTCCAGCGCGGGGCAGCGCATGGCTCGCGCGTTACATCCACCGGCTCCCGGAAGCGTTTGCTCTGGTCTATGTCCTCTACGTAAGCCGCCGTTACTTCTTTTCGAGGAGTTGTCAATGAAAAAAGATTATGTCACAATCTTAAGCGAATTGACCGAGAGAGAATCCAAAACTAGTGGTTTGCGAACTGGTAAAGAGTGATAAGATCCTAATCAAGTAATACGTATGTACATGAACCCTCACACTACTCTGCTAATTCGGTAGTATTTCTGCAAACTTTATTCTTTTCGTCGGTCTGCAGGTTCGGGGGCTGTCTGCAGAGAAGGTAGAGATATGTGATGCAGCAAGCGATCGCGCCCGCCGCGGTGGGCTTGGTTTGGTGGGGAAGTCGCGGCGTCTCGTGGTACAGGGGCGATTATTGTTTATGAACATGAACAATTGCCAGTATATTGTTTGATAAACACGAGGCGGATGGATGGCCGGTAACATCCAATGCGGTCACTCATGTCGATTTGTTTCTTATTTTATTTCGGCATAACAACATGATGAAACCCGATTTCTTTTGCCGAACGACGCGACGCACCAATTGTGCGCTGCTCGTTGCACGGGCGGAAGCTCCGTTTTGATTCAACAGATATTTTTGAGGGCCTCATGGGCAGGATTTTACTTTCAATTAAGTGAATTTCGCTGTAAGCCACAGCGCATCCAATCAAGAATTCGGTAAAGTTTCAGCGCTACACAAAGTGGCCCCTGGCACAAGAAACGCGGGCACCATCAACACCAGCCAAGTGTTTTGTCATGCCATATTCTCAATTGTAGTCCCTCTCCTGTTTATTTCTACCGTTCCGTCCAACAACCACAAAAAAAATTAAAGGCGTCTAAAATGATTGCTAAACAGAATTAAATATATCATATGTGGTACCTGCACGACCCACGCATTAAGAAGAGGACGTAAAAGATGTACAAGACGTAGAAGATGATTTAGAATCAGCATCTTTCAGGCCAAGACGCAGCGGCTCTACAAATTTCTCTGACATCTCGCGGCGTCCCTGAAAACTAATATTAATTGTACTACGCTTGTATTCCGACACATTCTGCTGACCAACACTTTCTTCACCAACAATTAATAAGGTTTGAAAACCACCCTGATACGGGACGCCTCAGTGTGGGCCGCGCGTACTCCTGCTGCTTACGGAACGAACGACAGCGTCCGCGTCCTCTACAAGTGGCCGCGCGCAGCGCGCAAAGATTATCGGAGATTATAAATTAGTTGCTGGGTGAAGTGAGGCGTGAGGCGTGAGGCGAAGCTTTAACAATGCGCTTGATGCTCGTGGTGCGCGAGCTGTACTTGTCGGGCACGCGGTGCATGCACACGGAGGAGGGCGGGCGCGCCGGGCGCGACGGGCACGCGCGCTGCAGCACGCACGGCGCCACGCTCAGCGCCACCAACGCCGCGCCCACCATCTGCATCAGCATGCCGTCGCTGGCTGCCACCTCCGCTTGCTGTCACCGCCTGCCTCAGAAGTGTTTCTCTATTTCGAGAGCAATTCCATTGTTTTAGCGTGTACAGTGCGCAGTTTTATTAAGGATCTCAGGAATAGCAGCTGCTGGGATTGGCTCCCTCTCGATTTTGGTTTACGAAACGTAACGTCGGGGATGGAGGTGGGTACATTTTAACCCGTAGCCGTATGTACATTTGACTTTCTATCGATATCCATTAGCTCAGGCCACATATAGTAAGGCCCAGAGCGCATTGGCAACAATTACTTATTCACAAAGTATAAATCGAGAGACCTAGCACGAGGAAGACAGCGGACGCCTCGACACCGCGTACGACGCCGGTATGCACGAGCCAGGCACTTTTCTTTGCAACACTGACAAGATACCAATTGATGTCATCATTACAAACCATCTTCAAATTGAATACGGGCGGTTAGTCAAAGAGATCTTTATAAATTAAAGTAGTTTCAACGTTTCAATTGTCTCACCTGTTAGTTTGCAATCGTTGTGAAAACTACTAATCTCTTAAAATTCGTGCTGTGGCTAACTTCATCATTATCATCAGCCGATAGAAGCCCACTGCTGCTGACATAAGCTCAAAATCTCCACATCAATCGGCTAACTTACTCAATTCAAATACGACGTCCTTGGGAATTGAATTCGACAACACGATAGCGATGTAAACACGGTCATAAATTTAAATTTACTTTTACCAAAATTCTGATTCAGATTTAGTCATTTTGTTCAAAACGTCAATACGATGTGTCATAACTGCGGCACTAGGTTACAAATTTATTGCTGATAGCAATACTGTCACCTTGATAAGTTGCAGGTACACTTTTATCACCGACTCCGAGGGTGACGTTGACGTCTTACGCGCAAAACGCAAGCATTATTCACTAATTGTCCCAACCGCACCTCGCCTGCGCTGCTGCCCCTAACAAATATATTTGAATTTGACACACATTCCAGCCCGGTCGCAATCCGCCGCTCCCCTTATTAACACCTCCACACCTCCTTTTACAGAAGGCAATTTTGAGAAAATTTTGAGTGTTTACGTGTAGTAGTTTCGAAAACCTCGTGACGGGTAGATATATACGCGCGACCACCGTTCCACAATCCGCGTCACGAGGCTCAATCAGCTTAAGACTCATAACACTGATCGAACATCGATTTCCAAAAATATGACATTTGTATAATCGTTGAGGAGCACCGCCCCGCACCGCCACGTCCACAGCCACCAACAAGAAATAAAACACAGAGCAAAATATTTATAATTTTATTTACATTATCTGTTCCTCCCTCAGTACACGTGCATGCGTATACGTTCCTGGTGGAACTTCGGCAGCGTCAGCGTCAGCGGACGGGCGGGGTCAACACAATAACCTCATGACGCACATGAATACTACACAACGCCTGCGAGTGATGCTGGCGTTCAGTCCAAGCATGATGCCACCGCAACCTTGTACCACCATACGGTTGATACGCCAACATTCGGTCTACAGCGTTACATGCAAACCAACGGCGGCGCACGATCACAAACGATTATAAAAAAATACTACTATAGCTGGCGGAGAGCTTCAGCCCTCCAGTAAGGAAGCACAATTTACATGAAGAAACATCGCTCTTGTAAAACAATGCAATAGCTGCGTAATTTTTATAGCTTCTGTAATATGTTTAAGCAGTCGGCGGCAATTTGGCCAGGCTCTGATAAATGTTCTGCGAAGAAAACCGTTTCCGTCCTCCTCAGGCAATGGGATATGTTCCATTGTTGATATCATAATTAAGTCATATTTATAATAAGCACACATGCACCCAAGTACGCGCGCACACAGGTATACACGCACCCAAGTACGCACGCACACAGGTTTACACGCACACACGCACTCAGGTACACACGCACCCAAGTACACGCGCGCACAAGTATACACGCACCCAAGTACGCGAGCACACAGGTTTACACGCACCCAATTACACGCGCGCACAGGTACGCATGAACACAGGTACACACGCACCCAAGTACACGCGCGCACAGGTACGCAAGAACACAGGTACACACGCACACACACACTCAGGTACACACGCACCCAAGTACACGCACGCACAGGTATACACGCACCTAAGTACGCGCGCACATAGGTTTACACGCACCCAAGTACACGCACGCACAGGTATACACGCACCTAAGTACGCGCGCACATAGGTTTACACGCACCCAATTACACGCGCGCACAGGTGTACACGCACCCAAGTACGCGCGCACACAGGTTTACACGCACCCAAGTACACACGCACACAGGTACGCATGAACACAGGTACACACGCACCCAAGTACGCGCGCACACAGGTATACACGCACCCAAGTACACACGCACACAGGTACGCATGAACACAGGTACACACGCACCCAAGTACACGCGCGCACAGGTATAAACGCACCCAAGTACGCGCGCACATAGGTATACACGCACCCAAGTACGCGCGCACAGGTACACACGCACCCAAGTACACACGCACACAGGTACACACGCACGCATCGGACACCGTTATCCCCCGCACACCAATAACAGTCAACGAGTTTTACGGAAGTGAATATCTTTCCTTTTTTTGTATTACGTAAAGGAAATGCCCGCATTTGCATCGACTAAAACCCCCGCCATGTTCCACGTTCGTCGCTTTACGGCGGGGCCACGAAAATGCTTTCACGCAGCTCGGCGACCCCGCGAGCACCGGCTGCACCGCTCAGCTCCATCTTGGAGGGAGAGTCCCACCCTTTCCCCCTTTGAAAGGGTGCGTCGGAATATACAACACGCCCTCCCCCAGCCTCTTATCGTCACCTGGACATCGGATTTCCCCGAACCCGTAACCTAGAAACTATGGAACCCAAAGAAAAAATTGTCCCAACTTCCTGCGGCGGATCAGGGGTTGGGCGCCGCCGCTAACCGTTACACGGCCGCGGAAGGTATTAAAAGCGTAGAAACGTAATTCCTCCTCAGTCCTACCACTGCAGCGGCTAACCGCATTACCGACACTCCTCTCGCTCCGCGGCTCCACCACGGCAGCCAAGGGCAGAGCAAGCCTACCCTCACAGCCTCGGAAGTTGATATGCTAGATTAACGACACATTTTAGCTGTAATTCACTTTATTAAATTAAGTAAGAAATGCTCGCCACGCGTCCGGCGCTGTCCCCGAGCTGATCACTAGGCGCACTTGCGATGCGATAGCACCGGTATAGCGACACGATTGTGGCTAGTGAAATTATAGGGATACGCACACAGCACAATATAGTGCTCTGTGAGTATATTATTTTAACTAGCCCACGTTAATAATACCACCATAAGCTGGACTTGTCATTAACCATCGGGTGAACATGTGGCTGGTCTCGATCCCTTGTCGGATAAAAAATGAATATAACTACTTTTAACTTATGCTTAAATAAATATTTATATATTCATCTCATGTAATACTTAATTATAGTCTACCTATCAATAACACACCAAATCACACTGCTGACGACTTCCATATGTCAAAAATATGAGTGAAAAGCACAACAAATTGCACGCAAACACGCGCATTGCGATGCGCGCGAGTCCTGTGGAAACAATACGTAGAGACGGTATCAGCGATCGCATCGCATGCTGTTTATGTTGCTTGCGGATCGAGTCTGGACACAGGTAGTTGTTCGCGAGAAGCACATCCGCAGCGACGACAAGTCACTGGGTGTCGTGACGTAAATGTTCATATAATTTATCCATGCACGCACACACGCACATACACACACACACACCGCCGGGCAGCGGTGCGTATGTCCGCAATGCGCCCGTGCACGCCCAGCGCTATACAAAGCGTATACTGTTCGCGCAGAATCGGTGAGTAGTGCGCTCGTGAGACATCCACTTGACGCTGGTCGACGTACGGTGCGAGGAGGAAGTTCTGATTTACTTCACAGTAGCGCTATGGAAGATTCCGCCGCCCGAGTGCGTATGCCCGCGCCACCCTGGCGCTGCCACCGCGCCGACACGCTGCACCGCCGCGCTACGCTCCTGATCGCACAGAGTAACAAAAATTTACACACCATTTTTTTAAACATTTCATTTACTATAGCATTGTGGGAAGTATATTCCCCCCCCCCCCCCCCTATCAGACAAAGCCCGATGATGGGAGCACTAGCCAAAACTAAATTTTTTTATTCAACATAGGAACATTCCTTCACTTAATGAATATCAAAATCACCAATAACCAGTCAGTCGCAAAAGGCATGCCTCGTACCTAAGAAAAGTGGGCGGAGGAAACCTAGAGCAGGCTATACATACTTATTTTTTTATTCTATTTATTCAATTAAGAGAGCTATCTGTCGTATTTGAACACTTTCAATCGACGGCATTAATGTAACGTCGCCCGGCACTGTCATATGTATCAGTGCAAAGAATGAATAAAACGTATAGTGCAAGCTTGTGTTTGCATGCGTTTTAGTACCGGCGTGCGGCACGTGCGGCGGGTGCGCGTGCGCGGGCGCCGGAGCGTGTGGGTGCGCGTGCGCATGTAGGTGCGGGGGCGCGTGCGAAGTCGCGCGGGGAGGCGCACGCGCAGCGCGGGCCGCACGACGCGCGCGCCGCCCCCGGCAGTACACGCGCAGCAGCACCGCCGCGAACACCAGCAGCACCCCGCAGCCACCGCCCGCCGACACCGCGTGACCATACACCGCGCACGACACCAGGATCGAGACCGCCTGCGCGCGCGAACACCCCACACCCATCAAACCAATGTATTTGCTAGAATCCATATTCTTATCGACATCTTTATTTTGTGAATGGTCACAAAATAAAGATGTCGATGATGGTACACTACACGCGCGTCCCCAACGCGCCCGGTCGACACACGGGGCGTTACGTCTCACGTCTCACTTGCTCGGTGTGCGCCAACTTACGTGTAAGGAGATACATCTTTACATCTTAAAAGATCAGCAAAGGAGTAGGACCAGTCATGTACTAAGTAAATGCGCTCTATTCTCGAAGACACCGTCTCGAGTAAAAATATGATTGCTCATAACCGCCTCTGAGGCCAGGCGTGCTTGCCTAGAAACAGCGGTCTCTGGTTCGAGCCCAGTGCCACAGTTATTTGCGTTGGTTACTGGAGTGTACAAACAATACTGTGTTCCGATTTGGAGCGCGTTGTAACAGGTGAAATTACTGAGGTAACGAGACTTAACCTTATGTCTCACAAGGCGACGAGCGTAATGTGGTGCTATGAACACCATCCTAACTAGCACCGCGTTGTTACTGGCACGCGCACGCGTATTGCTCACCATCAGGTGAACGCCCCGTGCGTCTCGTCGCTTCGTTGAATAAAAAAATATTTTAAATAACACAATGCCCACATGTAATCGATATAAATGATTCTATATTCAAATTCAGTTTTATAAGCTTTTCATTCTCCTCTGGTGACATCGATATCTTAAGTCTGTGAATTAACCCAACGGTTCGAGGTCAGGTCTCCGCGCGGTAGTTTATCGCGACCAGGACGCGCTGCCTAACTACTTAAGTCTTTAGGTATTGATACATTTGAAAATAAATATTTTCCGAATAATCCCTATCACCGTTCAGTCCACTGCAATGGGATACTGCTGCCTGACCACAGATGCAGACATTGCGTTGGTCTCGACTTCCCGGTTTTCAATAAGAGATATTAACGTTACTACAGCAGTGTATGTGTGCACGTTTGCGCGTGCGTATAACCTGTCGCAACGTCATGATGATGGTGAAGACGACAGCCCCGAAGCGCGCTATTGTGCGGTAGATGAGCATTTGTCCCACCGCCGAGCTCAGCGACAGCAACAGACAGTCTGACAAGAACACCGGGTGCTGCGACACAAACACGTTAACATGGTGAGTGCTTTAATACCAGTCACCGTCTTGTAATGGCTGCCTGGAGAAATAGCAACAATGAACTTATATGCTGTTGTCATAAAAATTTGTATTCGAGCATAGGAAATATATTGTCGTGAGTACCCCCCACGGCCCCCACGACACCAGCTGATATCAATTGACTATCAGTGACTGGTGAGTAGGCATTAACGTTAGTTTTGGCATAGACTCTACGAACGTGAAAATTTCGAATTGTGAAGATAGTATTTCAGTGGACACCCTGAATATGCAATAGAACTATATGGTTTTTTAGCTTGGAGAGCGACTGACCTGCAGGAGGTGGAGGCGGGCATGCGCACGCGGTGCCTGGTGGCGCGGCAGCGCTGCTGCGGTGAGCGCCAATGAGCACAGGTTCACGGCGGCGAGCATCTGCAGCGGGCGGGGCGAGTGGCGAGCGAACAGTGCCGCCTGCCACGAGGAGGTGAAGCTGTCACACGCCATATACAGCGCGAGCAGCGCCAGCCCTGAGCCCGTCGTCACGGCGGACGCTGCGCACCATGTGAGCGGAAGTTAGTTTGGGACGAGCCCACGCGCGCGCACCTACGAGCGTGTAGCGAAGCAAAGAGAGGTGTACCTGCGTAGTCGTCATGGCTGCCGTACATAAAGAGCACCATGCCGAGTGAGATGAGCACCGCGGTGACGTACTCGTACGGCTCATACTTGTTGCGCGAGATCACCTTGCCCATCAACATAACCGGGATCACTTTGCACGACTTGGATAGCACCTGACATAATATCACATGTATTACCGTTTAATAAATCTAAACAATATATGCTAAAATATCAAAAAGGCGTCATGTTAATGACAAACTAAAATAGTGACGCGTCGCGTTGTCCGTCTGTCACGTTAATACATTATCATATTTAAAGATAGGGTAACGAATAATAAAAACTAGAATAATAACGAACGTTCATTGTTCAGGGTTAGAACAGGTCGAGCACTGACCTGCGTGGGGAAGCTGACGAACTTTAGCGCCTCGTACTGGCACCAGGCGCTGATGATGTTGGTGACAGAACAGTAACTAAACTTGTAGAGCGGTGCCACTAGCACCGGCTGCCCGGCCCACAGTAGCCTGCCCAGCGCAATCACAAATGCCAGCAGCCGATTGATGAACACCAGCAGCTGTGAGTCGTTGAAGCGCTGCGTGCTGCCGTCCGGCATCACGTAATTCTGTCAACGTACACGACAACAACTCAAGCTCCGCACTTCGTCTTTGGCATCAACGACTGCGAGAACCGTTCGCCTGGCACTGCCTCACCGACCCGGCGTGGAGCTTACAAGCGCAAGAAGACGAATGCATTGTATTGAAATATGTAGTCCCGTTACCAAAGCAATTTTACTGGCTGCACACTGTTATTTGAAGAAAATTTAATTTAGAAAATTGATAATACAGAGAACCTTTGTCGACCACCCTCGACGAGTTCCTACTCCGCTACCAACCAATATTGAACGGGGACACAATATGGATCTGCTAATGTCGTCGCCTCACGTAAACACCTGTGTTCCCTTGGAGTTCAAAATTTAAATAACCAAAGACCTGTGTCATAATCTTTTCTTGCAGTAGACCCCAGACAAGGTAGGCGGCCATGAGGCCCGTAAAACAGAAAACCAGCTCGAAACCCTCGCGATTGTCCTCCGACTTGACCGGCTTGGCAGGTTCAGGCAGCCTCTCGCCCGGGTCGCCGAAGCACGCGAACAGTGCACGCGAGAGGTATGACTTGTTTGCTGCGTCAGAGACAACATATTGACATTTGACAATACATCAAAATAACAAATACCTAATATCTAGTAAAATAAAATGCTCCCCTTCCCCACAGATTTTAATGATTCAGTTTAAAACCTTCACTTGACTTTACGCCTTCTGAATTCAGCGTACCAGCGGAGCTGTAAGGGGACCTGCCCTTGCAGGAGCAGACAGGTTACACTTGCATGCAGGTACACTTGCATCAAATAAACCCCCACGATATTCCTCCGTCGTCGCTTTACGGCGGGGCCCCGGGAACACTTTCGCTCACCTCCGCGACCCCGCCGACTTTACTGCGCAGATCCATCTCGAGAACCCCTTTTCCACCTCTGTAAGGGCGCGCCGGAATATACAGCGTCCCTTCCTTTCGACCTCTTATCATCGCCTGGGCAACGAATCTCCTCGGATCCGTCGACCCGAGGCCATGTGAACCAAGTGAGAAAACCTTCCCGACTCCCGGCGGCGAATCTAGTCTGGAGTTGCGCCGCGACCCGAGCGACCCGCGGCCGAGGAGGACTGGGAGAGCGGCAAAACATTACCAATATTCCTCTCCCTCCGCAACTCCACCATGGCTGTGAAGGGCAGTAAAAGCCCACCCCCCCAGGCCACTGGCTCACATCCGAAGTGGGCTCACCTAGAGTGGTCACCTCGGGCCAGCCCGGTAGGTTCCTCTAAGCTTCATTGTGGGTGACTAAGCCATAGCTACTGACCCTCACTGCCACGAAAAGGCGTTAACCTGTATGGGAGGTGCAGGAGATGTCCTACTGACTGTTGTGGTAGAAGTACTATGGTTATAATAACCACAAGCTCGTCTTATTTCCAAGGATCTAAACTTTTTTTTTATTTGAAACATTACGGTGAATGAAGGGTTGTGGTGTGTTTAACTATATCATACTTATCAGCATAAAGCACAAAATGGAAAGAAGCCTGCCTCTCTTACTTATTTTATCAAAGTAATTGGTCTTCTCAAGGTATTTATATAGAAGGTAGCCAGGTCCCAAGATGGTAGCATAGCCCAACAGGTTCAGCAGCAGCCGTAGGCACCTGGAACCGATAAAAATAATATTAATGAGTTACATTCTAATGCAAACTTTGTATATGAATAATACACAATGTAAGATTCATTACAACATTTTTATATATATACACCTGAACATTATTGCATGTTTAGTGTGTTCATGTATTATTACTTTCATAAAACATACTGTAAAATTTCTCTTTACTTTGGAATTACAAGTAACTGCTTAAAACAGCCTGCATCTCAGGGTGGACCAGCTAATAATTTTGGTAGTTTTACTGTGTAACATAAGAATAAACAAAATTGCAAGAAACTATTTTATTTACAACAGGGTTACTACAGACAACAGATTTGCCATAATTTTTAACAATACTTTAAACTAAAAATAATATTAAGTTTGCCTATACATTTTAATTTTTATTCACCGAGTCCCTCTCAGTAGTCTTACTAGGACCATTGTATAATTTTATTGTAATTAAAAATTATAAAATATTATTTGTCATACTTTACACAATATTACCTTACTTCACATTGTTGATAAATAACTTAATTTAAAAATATAACACAGCTTTGAACAGAAGCAATAGACATATAATAGATTACAAATTGTGAACATACCAAGAGTACTCAGAGTCAATGAGTGAGTCAGAATGCTCATAAGCATTCAGCAGCTCCTGGTAGAGGTGGCTCAAAAGCCATGTGAGCACAAGACACAATGTCAGCACAGATCTGCAGGTCAACAATTGCAAAACTTCTTCAATAGTATTTATTAATAAATAACTGAAATAACAAAGTAACTCACTGCTACCTTCTGTCAACAATAACACTACAAGAGATCATGGCACTAAAACAAAAGCACACACTAAATAATTACAATGAACAAATGGCCAGGATTAAATTTTTCAAATTATAATTAGTAACTTAATAACTCAAAGGTAGAGTTTTTTTAGATATTATCATTTATTTTTTGACATTAATGAAATAATCATATGTATCAACTCAACAATAATGTTGCAAAAGAATTGTTTTTCAATTAAAACATAATGAAAGAACAGCAGTAATAAACAGAAGATCATTATACAATTGTTTTACAATCAACTTTATTTAAGATAATTAATAATCAATTGGGAACTACAAACTACTAATATGTATTAATTTAAAATGCATAATCCGGTACTGGAGGCACAACTTATAAGCACCAGGTGACATAATTGCATTATTCATTTTGTGGTGGATAATACTCACCACAAGCTGAACATTTTATCAGTGTCATTATTTAATTGTATAACATTCATGTAGAGTTCATTGCTTAATTTTTTTCATTTTAGTTATCATCACCATTGATTACTTTTACAACAAAGACAATAATATTATTAAATGATTTTCTTTTTAAAAACAGAAAAAATATTATATAGTATACTTATACATGGCATAAAATATAATAAACTTGTCCTTAAATGAAACAAAAAACCACAGTTATATTAATTCTTAGACTCATTTAATAATTTTATACATTGGCTTGAAAACTAAGATAGCATTCAGCGATCGATTGCAATTTTAGCAAAACAATAACTCGAGATATTTTACTCACCCAATAACTACTTTCGCCCGCATATTTTACATTTGATTTATACACAATAAAAAATCTAATAGAATACTCAATAATATGTTTTTCGTCAAAACGTAATAAAACAATTAGAAAATAAAAATTATACTCCTAAAACCCATTTCGTCTGATATTTCATAAGCGTCACATGTTGTACTGTCAAACAGAGACGAGGAGTATTTATTAGAGACGAGACGTATTTATACGACCAGGTTTTAAAACCAGTTATATATACTTCCAAGCACGCCCACCTTTTTAATTAAGCAAAAAATTATCAAGTATTTAATTCTACCAGGTTCTTTATACTATTTTACGAGATCTCATTCGATTTCGTCCTTCATAACGCGAACAGCCAAGAGTTAGACCAATCTGCTGGCGTCAGTGTTTCCGTCTAGCTATGATTTGGGCGTCTAAGGCTTTACCTCCTAGACAATATTTTCGTCTGCTATCAGGTGGGATCGTAGTCAACCCACTAGGCTATATAATTTGAAAAATAAATGATCGTTTGTGGAAATTTTTATTTATGTTACACATTTTGTTTGTTTGCGTTTGTTTTTACCTTTTCTAGTCTCGTTCTTGTTAATATAACATACGATGTACACCAAACGAATCAAAAATATTCTATGAAAACCAAAGAAATTAAAATTGAAGTTAGAACGAGTAATTTTGTATTTTACAGTTGATTTCCCACTTTATGCTATGGTAATAGCATAAAGAGGGAAATCAATCTTTTTTCACTTTTGTATAGCTAATATTAAAAATACTTTAAAGTATTTCGAAACCTGATTTTTAGCCCTGATATATAAATAAACCTGTAGCATGGCGCGGGCGGCTTTGTCAAACGTCAAGTTGACAAATATTTCTAGTTTCTCTTTGAATCGTAAAGAAAAAGGTGTTTTACGGTTCAGCCACTTCCAAGCGTGAACGGAAGTGATCTGCATAGACACAACGCTTCGCGCCGAGCTTATTTCGCTCAACACTGGATGAAGGTGTTAGTAATGACTAATTGACTGAATCATTCAAACGTCAAAATCCTAGATCAGTTAAAAGTAAAAAAATGACATTTTAATATTTACATGGATACGACCTCAAATTTTTATGAATTTATCTAATGATTAATCCTTTTCTTTTTAAAAAGCTTTTAGATTTTAAACACTGTGTTTAATTGTATTTGTGGTTACGTGGATAATTAGGATTTATTAGTATGTACAGCATTCCAAAGAAATATTTCAAATTAAGGTTGTAATCAATAATGTGGCACGAGGCGGTGATGTTACTCCTAGAGTTTGTAGCAGCTGCTTGTGCTGTAGCTATTTGTGGGCCGTGTTTGCTTTCGTTTGCTAAACGAGTGGTTCTTGGAGATGAATTATTGCAAAGAGGTGGTCATGTTATTCACGAGACTGAAATATTGGGCTGTGAAGAACCAGCGTGCCCATATTACAAAAAAAATATACGATACTTAATGGTGCCGGCGCGAAAAAGGCGACAGTACGGGTCTCCCTCTCGGACGTGTACTTAACACTTTTAGAAGAAATTCTGTATTCATTCATTATAATCATCCGACAGACGTCCACTGATGATTGTATTTATTAAATTAAATTAATAATTGTTTTGTTTTATTTTGCGCCTAATCTTTTATTAACGCAAAAAATAACAGGAGTGTTAAATAACTATAAAGTTTTGCAAGAGATTTTAAAACGTAAAATGTTTCATGTTTATAAAATGTGTTATGAGAGGTAGACACCTTTTTGAAGCCTTGTTTTTATGAGAAAACTGTTTTCAATAACGGTTTGAAGTTCTGCTCGATTGTTCGTAAGAAAACGTGTCAATTTTTTTATTAAATGTAACAAATAATATTTTTTAATCCGTTTTCGAGGTCTTATCTTAATCAAGAAAGTCAAACTTGAATACAAAGGTTTTGCTGGGGCGGGAGGGTCCAGAAAACCTGTGCTCAATTGACTAGACGTCGCTAGGACACCGGCAGAACATTCGCTTGCCAGAAGTCAAATTTTGTTTGAGAAACATAGTAAAACATGGTTTAGTTAACGATTCGTTTATTTGACATGTTTACGGGCGGTGTGCTCGACCTACTCCCTGGTGCTTGGTGCTCAGTTGGTTTTCTTTCATATATAAATGTTTTGTATCAAATGGCTGCCCTATCTGTTCGTTGTCGACAAATATGTCAGGATCGTGAACGTAGCGCGGCGGCAGCAGGGCGAGCGGCCCGCGGCGCAGCGCGTTCCCGCCGGCGGTGTGCGGCCGCTGCGGCACCGGCACCGGCACCGCCTCGCACCACGGCACGGTGCGCTCCTCCGCACAACGGCCTTTTATCTGTAAAATCTTCGCGTTTGTGATTTATTCTAAGAATAATAACACTTTACTTTCACTAATTGCAGGCAAACAACTGGTGTTTTGTTAGCTACTGATCGGCTGCAGATTCCGTTCAGACCTCCTCAAATATGTAGTGTAACGCGCGGGATATCGTCGAACCACAGCTATGTTTGTACGAGTCCAGAGATACGTACACAGGCCTTTACCCAATGCCACCGCACCAAGAAAGTGAGCAGAGCGAGGAGCGCCACCAGCGCATGCAGCGCGTCCATCGCTACTCCCGAGTGCCGCTGCCGCCACTGCGCCGCTGCGTGCCGGCGGGCGCGCCGCGGCTGCGGGCACACACTCGAATTACTAAGCGGGTCCCTACGGAACGGTATAGCTACTGCATTTTATTTTATTGCACCTATGTATAGTTGTCTCCATTCCACATATTTGTTTGATCGACAAGTGATAATGTTTTATTTGTTTAGGTTTGAAAGATCATACGCAGAAAGAGTATTTACATAACAAACCTCTTTGACAACAAGTACATTTGGTATGCAGTTGAGTATTTACTATTCTATTCCATTATTTACAGTTTATAATGAAAAATAATTATTCAAGAGGACTTTGTTGTGTTTATTGAGTTGATCCTTTGTCCGAAATATTTAATATAATAAAGTCTTTATTTCCAACTCTTTTACCATCATATTTACATTGTTTACTATCTTTACGTGACATGTACCATCCTTATTACTATTGCGTCTTACCTATTTTACATTTGTATATTTATCTTATTATCGTCATTCATTCTCTCTTCTTTTTCATACTATTCTCACCTAACATACTTCTCTTCTGTGTCACTCTTTATTTATTCTTCCTCTCCTCCGAAGCGAAGAGAGTCTTCTTCTTTCTAAAACAGCCTGAAAGCATGAATCATACCCTAGAGGAACTCTGTTCTTCTTCTTGTTTTCTCCAGCTTCAACTTCATTTCTTTTTATTTTATTTTTGCTTTATATATTTTGCTACTCAGTTTTCCTATCTTTACAGTACATTTATCACAGTTTTATTTTTATATCCTTAATTACTTTAATTTTTGGTATACTGTTTTATAATTTTTTTTTATTTGTTTAATCATACTTTATTTATTTTTATAACCCTTACAATTACTCTTCTGCTATATTCCAGAAAAAAATTTCGACTTTTGTCCTCACGCATCAGAGAGGCAATGACTCCACTATTAATCCTCTTCCATATCTGCATTTTGCAGTCTGACCTTTCTTTCCCAAATAAGGGACAGGAAGTGAGGATGTGTACCACGGTCTGGTCCACCGCCGGGTTACAAAGGCACGCGGGATTCTCCTTGGACTTGAACCTGTGAAGGTACTTAGAGAATCCCCCGTGCCCCGTGCACATCTGAACCAAGACCGTGTCCAGCACGAGCCGACGCAGTGAGCGATGTGCCGACGTGACGCTGGGAAAGAAATCCCTCGTTGTCGAAGCCGTCGTACCTTGCACATACCGCCTGTTCCATTCGTCATCCGTCCTCAGCCGTAGCTAACGCTTAACGAAGGAAACGGGGCAGTCCTCGTATACCGGTCTTCTTTATCCTTTAGGGCCGATTCCTTGGCCAGTTGGTCCGCCCTTTCGTTAGCCCCATTCCCACATGCGCCTTCACCCAGTACAGCCTTACATTCGTCCCTTTCTCACGCGCTTTCATGATATTCTCTTTCACTGCGATCGCCAAGGGGTGGAGGGTGTCTGGTTTTGCGACTGATGAATACTTTTGTTTACTCATTTCCATTATATTTGTAAGAGATTGCCACCTTTTTTTACGTGGGGGTAATACCTTCGTATACCCGTCCACACGGAGGCAAAGACAGGTTATGGCTAGACGTGCACCGACTAAAACCCCAACGATGTTCCACTGTCGTTATGGCGGGACCACTGGTACGCTTTCGCACACTTCCGCATCCCCACCAGCGCCGTCTCTACCATGCCGTTCCAACGGGAGAGACTCCCCTTTCCATTACTGTGAGGGCGCGCCGGAACTCATCGTCACACGCCAAGAGAGTAAACTCTCCCGACTCCTTGCGGTGATACCGTTATAAAGCCGTGGAGGATAGGGAAAGCGGCAAACTACAATATTGACACTCCTATCCCTCCGTGATTGCACCACGGCTGCCAGGAGCAGTACAACAAGCTTGCTGCCGCTGTCCACCGGCAAACATCCGAGGTGAGCTCACATATCTTGGAGCAACCACCTGGACCGTACGCCTCGGGCTGGCGGGGTAGTTTCCTTTTAGCTACTTAGTGGGTGACTCCGCCACGACAAGGCGGGAGGTTTCCACCTATGTAAACTCTCATTACGATATCTATGGAACCATAAAGACCTAGAGAGTAGAAATTTTGTAGAAATATTTCTTTTATCGAGTGTAGGTCAGCTTGGAACGGATTTTTTACAAAATCTTACCTCAAAGGGTAGTTGGAAGGGTGCTAATAATGGACAGGGACTCGGGGTGACGTGTTGTCGCCGGGCAGGAACATTTCTCACAAATTTTAAGCATACATTTTAAACGTATGACGGCTAGCAAAGCGAACGGTAAGCAGCCAGTTATACCATACATATATATATATATATATATATATATATGGCATTGTTATTTACTATATATACAATTTGTATTAAAACAGTTAATTTCTGGTCCCCTCCGTGCTGATGAATTAGAATCAGCACTGATCTAATCATTAGGATATCGCAGCATGAATCTTTCCGTGAGTATCAGCTGCTCATTAATAAACAAGACTTACCAAAGAAAAGCCCATTGATTACATTTAATGTTTTCTTAGATGACAATAAAACCATGCGTGGTGTGGGAGGGAGGCCGTCTGTCAAATTCTAATTATACGTATGAAAAACATCCAATTTTGATACAGTCCACTTATAGATTTATAGATTATTATTTGACTATGAACACCGACGTTTACTGCATGCCGGACCACAATTATTGTCAGCCTCAGTCAGGGGAAGTTATTGGCCTATTAGAGGCCGCAAATTAGCTAGGTACTGTCATCGACACTGCGTCTTATGTTGTCGAATGAAAGGACAAACAGTATCTTCTATTATAGGTAATTTACCGCAGCAACGTCTTCTTGTAGGGTTTCCCTTCCAAAATATAGGTTTAGACTGCGCAGATCGCATTCAGTTTCCTACCCGCCAAGGTCGTGGATGTAAGCTAGTGAAAGTCTCTATCGCCATTGTAATATGTTTCATGACGAAAGCCATCCATTTGGAACTTGTAGGCGATTCAACTAGTAATACATTTTTAATGGCATTACGTCGCTTTATCTCACGGAGAGGAAAACCTAAAAATATCTATTCAGATAACGGTATTTTGTTTGTTGGCGCTTACAACGATATCTCTAAATTTCTAAAAACTAACTGCATTTCGTTGACTGAAAATATGGCTCATGAAGGAATTAACTTTCATTTCATACCTGCCTATTCTCCTCATTTTGCTGGTCTTACGGAGGCTGGTGTGAAATCAACCAAACATCATTTAATTAGTGTTGGGTAATTGTCATCTGACGTATGAGGAACTTTCCACAACCCTAGTCCAGATCAAAGCTGTATTAAACCTTTGACGCCACTCTCCTCAGACCCCAAAGATTTGACTCCATTGACGACCGGACATTTTATGATTGGACATCCACTGACTTCACTACCCTTACCAGATTATCAAGACTGCTCCGTAAATTCATTAACCCGATCTCAGCGCATTGAACAATTACGCCAACATTTTTGGAACCGGTGGAGCAAGGAGTATATTTCGGAACAACAGAAACGCACAAAGTGGCACTCCAACGAAGGCAGTACTTTAAAATTAAATTCCATGCTGCTTCTAAGGGAAGATAATTTACCGCCCTTTAAGTGGAAACTAGACCGAATTATCGCTGTGCACCCGAACACGGATGGCGTCACGAGAGTCGCAGGTGTCACTTGTACTTCAAGCGGCCTTCTTCGAAGATCGTTTAGCAAGATTTGTCCGCGTCATGCAATTGATGATTTGTGTTGAAAGTCAGGCTTTCAACGCGCGGGGGCATGTTCAGAATAGTTCTAAGACGACGAACAATCAGCGCTTCATATTTCAACACAGCAAATTGCCACTCAATGAACTCAGCTCTGTCGTCAGCACTAACGCTGTTAATGTCATACCGTGGGTATTTTTTATTTTTAGTACTAATCTTTACATTGAACTGTGTGGCGGTTTGATTTATCCTTTCCCAGATTAAGTTTTTGCATTGAGATCTGATTATCAGTGTTAACAATATTATTTATAATAAATATCAAAGAGAAACTAAAAATCTTGATACGATTTATGGCCAATAACAAATCTGCTCTCTCTTATGAATTCTGTAACTGCAATAAAGTGTGTCTGGCGGCAGATTTATATTTTAAAAAACGAATATCTCAATAAGTTATAAACAGTGCGGGGGTGCAGTGAAGGTGGTGTCATTAGAATCACCGATCGTGCGGATTTCTTAGTCACGATGTCGCAGTGGTGCAGTGGTGCAGCGGTGCAGTGGTGCAGTGGTGCAGTGGTGCAGTGGTGCAGTGGTGCAGTGGTGCAGTGGTCGGGTGAGCATCGCGCGTTCGCTATTGAAGCATTTTTCAAGAGTAACGATTCTTACGTACTCGCTCGCCGACAGTTTTGTTCACATTTCAATATTCGACGGATAGGCGATGGGCCGAGTGTGAATTTAATTCGTTCGTGGGTGGAGAGGTTCCGCGCAACTGCTTCGGCTATGAACACACCACGGCCAGGACCTAGTCGATCGTCAAGGACCCCCGAAAACATTGAACTGGTTGAACGCAGTTTACGTGAAAATGCACGACTTTCGATACGGAAAAGGGCAGCTTCACTGGGACTTGCAAGAGCATGCGTGCATGAAATTTTGAAAAAAGATATGAAGTTTCATCCTTTTAAAATTCAAATAATTCAAGAATTGAAAAAAATGACTTTGCGTCACGCATTTTTTTGTGAAACCATGTTGGAGCGTTTTCGCACTGTGGAGTGTTTTGGAGCGACGAGGCTCATTTTCATTTAAACGGACACGTAAACAAGAACAACACACAAAATTGCCGTTACTGGGCTCTAAGAGCTCGCAATCCTCGACTGAAGCACCAAAAACCATTATATTGCCCAAGGGTAACTGTTTGGTGCGCTTTATCCACGAATGGGATAATCGGACCATTTTTTTTTTTTAAATGCACGGGGCCAAGCGACGAATGTCAATCGTGAGAATTATCGGATTATGATTTCGAATTTCTATTTGTCGAACCTGCGAGCTCATTCATCATTCTCATCACACACGTGGTTTCAACAGGATGCGGTACAGGTGCGACCGCACACACGGCCAGAGCTTCGATGGATTTGTTGCGAGAAAATCTCCCTCAAAAACTGATTAGTCGCTTTGGGGACATCCCGTGGCCACCGAGGTCACCCGACCTAACTCCAATGGATTATTTTTGTGGGGCTACCTCAAAGAGAGAGTTTACGCCAACAACAACAATCCGCGAACTGTTGTGGACTTAAAAGAAAATATTCGGCGAGACATCAGCGCAATTGAACCAAGTTTACTACAGCGTGTGGCACGGAGTACGAGGCTCCGTTCCGAACAGTGTGTGTGTGTGTGTGCAACAGGATGGAAGACATTTGGATGACATTATCTTTAAACAAATGAAATCCGAATTTGTACTCTATCTTTTAATACTTTTAGTAAAATTATATGTCAAACATATTATTTTTTATTTAAATTTTAAAACATAAATCTGCCACCAGACACCCTGTACATATCGATACCCGCAGCACCAGCCGCGCCCGAGTCCGCCCGCCCGCTCGCCCGCAGCACCAGCCGCGCCAACCCGCCCGCAACACCAGCCGCGCCCGAGACCGTCCGCCCGCCCGCCCGCAACACCAGCCGCGCCCGCCCGCAACACCTGCCGCGCCCGCCCGCCCGCAGCACCAGCCGCGCCCGCCCGCAGCACCATCCGCGCCCGCCCGTAACACCAGCCGCGCCCGCCCGTAACATCAGCCGCGCCCGCCCGCAGCACCAGCCGCACCCGCCCGCCCGCCGGCCCGCAGTACCAGCCGCGCCCGCCCGCCCGCCGGCCCGCAGCACCAGCCGCGCCCGCTCGCCCGCAGCACCTGCCGCGCCCGCCCGCCCGCAGCACCAGCCGCGCCCGCCTGCAGCACAGGCCGCGCCCGCCCGCAGCACCTGCCGCACCCGCCCGCCCGCCGGCCCGCAGTACCAGCCGCGCCCGCCCGCCCGCCGGCCCGCAGCACCAGCCGCGCCCGCTCGCCCGCAGCACCTGCCGCGCCCGCCCACCCGCAGCACCAGCCGCGCCCGCCCGCAGCACCTGCCGCGTCCGCCCGCCCGCAGCACCAGCCGCGCCCGCCTGCAGCACAGGCCGCGCCCGCCCGCAGCACCTGCCGCACCCGCCCGCCCGTCGGCCCGCAGTACCAGCCGCGCCCGCCCGCCCGCCGGCCCGCAGTACCAGCCGCGCCCGCCTTAAATGTACAGTTGTTTCTTACTTTGCCTCGTGTCTATTTCAAACATTAAGTAAAGCTAACTCTGCTCTACACTTTAACTCAACGTAACCCGCCGTTAACAAAGTCGTGGTCACGTAACATCCGGAAATGGACAAATGTTGCTAGCGTACTATATTTTTTTCGTTTGACACAAGATCGGGAGAAATTCGCTGAGCTGACGGCCAACCTTCAGTAGTGGAGAGGCACAAATAGAAGAAGAAGAATCCACCGTTCCCAACACGGATCCACGCGTAGTCGAAAGCAGCAGCAGCAGCAGCAGCAGCAACAACAAGCTATAAGACGTAAACTAAATAAATGTATTTCCACCCTCTTCCGTCCCGTTCCCCGGAGTTACGATGGGAACACCGTTCACCCGGAGTTAGCAAATTTTCAACATTTCCAGTTAACATTGAAACGTTCCCAGTTTTAATTATTTGAAATGGTCCCGCGACAGCCGGCGCGCCCGTGCGCCCGTGCGCCCGTGTACCCGTGTGCCCGTGCGCGCCTCTCTCTGCTCGTTTAATTATTTAGACAAATTAAATAACTAAATAAATATTAGCCCGTGCGGCGCAGCGCGGGGGCGGGCCCGGCCGCGTTTGCGCGCTGCTGCACCTGGACGGTACTCGGTCAGCGGTTAGGGAAGCACGTCGCCGGTAGAGAAGATTCAGCGGCAGCCAGCAGCCAGCAGCCAGCCACTAGGGCGCCGCAGTCTCTAGGGTGGGGTGCCGCGGGTGGGGCGGGTGTGCGCGTTATCTCGCGAGGGGGGCGCTGAGCTATTTTCGTGTAGCTGTCTCCGTTATCGAGGGACAATTAGAGCGAGTGATAATTGATTACACTGGGAGCTTCCTATTCACTTGTAACTAGGTGCAACGTCCTGGAGGGCGCCGACAGGCTTCTTAAATAACGCGGCAACCGCTAATTCCGGTTCCTTCGGTTATTACGTACAATAACATCAAAACTCAACCAATGTATAATACGAGCAAACGCACGCGCACCACTTTTACACCGTTTTTCTAAAAGTTCTTTTGCAATCTACAGTCTATATCTAAATAGGTAGCTTTAGTTGTAAACGTTGAAAAAGATGATCTCTCGACCGCTTCAGGACTCGAACCAGCAATCTTCAGTCGCGACGTCCGACGTCCGACGTCCGACACCTTATTCACTAGACCTCCGACCTACTTACTGCCCGCGCGCCGCTTGCAGGCACATCTTATGGCTTCACCGGGCAGCCCCTGCGGCTGTCGGAGCCCTGCGGCCGTCGGACCCCTGCGGCCGCCTTATCCGCGCGGATCCACTTTCACCACGTCCGTACACAACGTCAATGACCCTGCAGTTATATCAATAATCTAACAAGTTTTTAATACATACATACATACATATATATCACGCCTCGTTCCCAGCGGGGTAGGCAGAGACCACCTCTCTCCATCTGCTACGATCCTGGCACACCTCTCTCGCTTCCTCCACTTTCATAAGCGTCTTCATGCACGCTCGTCGGTTGCGTGTGCTTTTGATCCGGCCTTTCTTTAGGACATCTCCGATTTGATCGGAGTATGTCCGTCTAGGTCGGCCTGCACCGATTTTTCCAATCATTCTTACCTTGTATATTTCTTTCGTTAATCTTCTTTCATCCATTCTTTCGACATGGCCGAACCATCTAAGCATCCCTTTCTCTATCCTTGTCACTACATCTTCAACCACGCCGCACCGCTTCCTTATCACACTGTTCCTCACTTTGTCCATCCGTTTCACTCCAGTTATACTTCTCAGGCTTCTCATCTCCACAGCATTAATCCTACTTTCATGTTTCTTCTGCCATACCCAACATTCACTACCATACATCAGTGTGGGGACCAACACGCCTCTATGCACAGCCAGTCGTGCACTTTGTGAAACGTTCCGGCTACTCATAAAGTTATGAAGTGCCCCATTGACTTGATTCCCTTTTAAAACTCTTCTTTCAATATCACCATCACACTTGCCATCTCTCGTAAACTGTGAACCCAGATATACAAATTCTTTCACTTGTTCCACTTTTTGTCCCTCAATCATAATGTCACAGTTTGTCATACATTCTTCTCTTTCAAAAACCATTACTTTCGTCTTGCTTACATTCACTTTCATTCCTTTGCTTGTTAAAGCTCCATGCACCATGTCGACCATCGCTTGCAACTCCCTCTCCGATGATGACAATAAAACTTGATCATCCGCGTATAGGAGGCACTAGACGGTCAACTCATTCATTCTTAGTCCATACTCACTATCTTTCAAATCTTTCAAGCAATTGTCTAAAAATAGGTTAAACAGCCACGGCGAGGCCACACATCCCTGTCTACCACCCTTCTGGATGCTAAACCAGTCTGAGTAAGCTCCGTTTATCCTGACACAAGCACTAGAACCCTCATAAAGTGATTTCAATGCTCGTATCAGCGTGCTGTTCACCCCATAAGCAGACAATATGGACCACAATTCATTCCTCACCACTCTGTCATAGGCTTTTTCCAAATCTACGAAAGCGCAATAGACCTTTTGGTTATGTGCCAAACATTTTTCGGTTATGCTACGTAAGGAAAAGACCTGGTCCATGCATCCAATTCCACTTCTAAATCCTGCTTGTACATCCCAAATTTTCTCTTCAGTTTCATTCATCACTCTTTTAATCAGTATCTTTGCATACAGTTTGCCGACGACGCTCAGTAAGCTAATGCCACGATAGTTTTTACAGTCTTGCTGTGACCCTTTTCCTTTATATACCGGAACGATTACGGCTTTGCACCAGTCATCTGGCACTTTGCCGCTCTTCCAACAAAGATTGAAAAGGTAGTACAGCTGACTAGCTACCACGCCCTGTCCAGCTCTCAGCATCTCGACCGTAATCCTATCATATCTTGCAGCCTTACCCAACTTCATACTATTCATTGCATCTAAGATCTCTTTCATACTAATATTACTTTCATCCCCACTCTCAGTTTGACCCCTACCGGGGTTTGGCACATGTATATCCTCTTTCTCGAATAAACTTTCAAAATATTTCCTCCACCTCTTTAGGATACATTCTTCACCTGTCACAAAGCTTCCATTCTGGTTCCTGATTTCGCCATGTGAGCTTGTTTTATTAGCTCTGGCTGTTCTTATGGCCTTCCAGAAAAACTTAATGTTCGTCCGGAAGTCCTCAGATAACCTTCTTTCAAATTCATCTCTATCATTCATTTTCTTTCTTTCCACCACTTCCTTTGTTACGGTCTTACGTCTTTTATACTCATTCTTCGCATTTTGTACATCCTCTATCGTTGCCTTGTCCATTCTATGATTGGCTTTTGCTGCCAACCAATCCTGCCATGCTTTCCTCTTTTCAGATACCGCCTTCCGAAGTTTTGCACTTACAGTCTTCAACATACTTCCTTTTCTTCTCTTGCTCACACCACATACATCAGTGGCCACATTCACAACTCCATCCTTGAGCGACTTCCATAACTCTTCAACCTCACACATTCCTTCTAATCTGTCAAACTTATCAGTCAATTTACTCTTATACTTCTCTCTCATTTCATCATCTTGCAAAACCTCGACTTTCACTCTTTCTAGGACACTAATGGGTTCTCGAACATAATGCCGCCATCGCCTAAAGATCCCCCTTAATCGACATAACACCAGGAAGTGATCAGTGTCGATGGCAGTGCCACGGTACACCCTGGTGTCTAGCACTTTCTTTCTTCAAGTTTTTAATAACTGAAAATATTCTCCCGCTTCGCCGGCGCACCACAAATAGTTACCTAAGCTGTCGGGCTATCGGCGGGAAATGACAGGTAATAAACCTGTCGTCGATGGTTTTGACGACTCGTTAGTATTCAGTTTATCGATTTTTTAAACGATATGAAATAGTTAGAAATATTAAAATGGATGGGCGGGGCGCGCAGCAACGAGCGCGGCGGTGGGGCGGCGCGGTAATCGCATGCGCACGTACAACAACAACAATACAGAGCATAGTGACACCAGCGCGGCACTTATACGGCGCCGCGCCCTTAGCGGGAGAGGAAACGGGCGGCCGGCCAGAAACGGCGCGGAATTCTCCATTGTGCCGCCAAGTGCCGCCAAGTGCCATCGGACAAATGGCACTTATCATACATTTGCGACGGTGACGCACCGCCCACGTGACCAGGAGGCACCGAACGCGCGGGGCGCGGCGCGGCGCTGCGCTGCTCCGCTGCTGCGCCACTCCTAACGATTCATCTCATTTATCAACAACATAATGTGGGCGCGAGGCTGCATTGCAAGCTAAGCTAAGCTCGCACGGCGCGTTCGCGCGGACAGCCTGCGGCGACGCGCGCCGTGCTGCAGCGGCCGGCCGCGTAGCGCGCGCGTTGCCGCTGCGCGAGCGCGCGCTCTGGCTCCGGCGCGCCGGCGTGCCGCGCTGCAGTTCAATTATCTTATGCTGCGGACTCAAGTTTATTAGGACTGGAGATCGCATACTCGATATACAGTTCATTACTTTGTTAAGTTACTGGTACCTTGAAGAAAAACGGCGACGGGCGACAGCCGGCGAGCGGCGGACACGCGGCAATAGCGTCTCAATGAAAAACCATAATAAATCCGCCGCTCGCCGTAGCCGGCGCTTGTGGCAGCGATTATGCATACAACTGCCGCAATGTATACGAATCACGCACTG
The DNA here is from genome assembly GCA_033220335.2 of Troides aeacus. Classification (NCBI taxonomy): domain Eukaryota; kingdom Metazoa; phylum Arthropoda; class Insecta; order Lepidoptera; family Papilionidae; genus Troides; species Troides aeacus. The sequence goes on from CM067288.1 coordinate 10,421,433, forward strand.
TCCTGCCAGGAGCGTCCTGACACCGGTTAATAATTAATTCATAATCTCCTGCTGGCGGATTGTTTATTGTTGACGTTGCCATGGTTAAGTTCCGATGAGACACCGCAAACCTAAACGTACGCAAGTTTATCACGACTCTCGCCGAATATCAGTTTATAACTAAACATTAGCGTTTCCAGACGGTGTCCACCACCTGCATTGCCCAGCTACCCTCATCCAGCTGTTCACACCCGTGGGTCCACCAGTGGGTTTTTTTCTATGGCATCGACTAAAATCCTCCTGAATTTTCTGCCTCTTCGCTTTATGGCAGGATCACAGAAAGTCTCTCGCACACATCCGCGACCCTGTCAGCGCCGGCTGCACAATGCAGCCCCACCTCGGAAGGGAGGGAAGAATTGTTTTGCTTCACGGTGGAGGACCAAGCTACGGCTACTGTTTCCCTCCGCCACGATAAGGCGGGAACCTGTTCGGGGGGCACCAGTGGGAGTACACTTTAGTAATAGTAGCACTTTCAGCCTTACCTAGAGATATTGTATTTGAAAGTAATCAGTTGTTCGATATGAACCTAGACAGGTTGCGGCAGTGCTGCTACTGGTGCGGAAAGTCACCGCGCGACGACACCACACCTGGCGGACACTCAACGGACTCCTGGTGGCTTCACCGTCCGTTTCCTGCCACGGCTCACGCGACCGCACGTTAAGCACGACCCTATTGGTCAGCAGTCACTACTCCAAGAAATACAAGGATATGCCGTTCCCATTATTATCACCGACAGCCGCAGCAGCTAAAGAAACTTTACCACAATTCAAATTCACCATTACGCGGCCCCGGAGACATACAAACATATATATAATTATATAAACAAATTAATTAACACTTTCTGGTGATAATAGCTTAATGGGAATAACCAATTACGTTTGGGAAATAACACGGTGAGCACGGTCACCGGGGTCCCGCTGATAGTTGCACAGTGGCCATAGCCCGTAACCCGTAGACCGTAGCCCGGTACCTCGTGCCTCACCCATGGTCTGGTGTCTCCAGCGCAGGATCGTGCGTGTAGCTTCAATATAACACAGACAGACAGACAGACAGAAAGGCACAGAAATGTCAGTGGGACTTTTATTTATACTTGGAGGAACTGTCATCGCATGCGTGCTCTCCCGGCGGCATGCCGCTAGCGAATCGGTGGTGATCCGCTGTCAGTACTGACCGTCTCGTAGGAGTGAGGAGGGGACTTCACCATGAGGTGCCACCGTGTCAAGGACCCGCTATATTCCCACTAAAAGCGTTAAGAGACATTGCGGGGTTTTAGCAGGTAAGAGTCCGATAGAAATATTTCAGCCCTTGGGGGTATCTCATGGGGGAAAGAAGAAAGAACTGAGGATACCAGCTCGCCTCCCCCGAGCTGTTTTCCCTGCGACAATGATTCGTTTGCATTGGGTGCAGTCAATTGAATTGGTGTTATGAACTCTGATGGTATGTAAAATTAAAATAAACTGCCACTGATGTTTGTTCTCTTTTTAGGAGCTCTCCGACTGTTCTTCTTCTTAAAGTGCCTCTCCAACTAGTGAAGGTTGGCGAGCAGCGCGGCGCAGTGCTTTCTGTCTCTGGATCGGCGGAACAATTCTAACGCCTCAGACCCTAATATATGATTGTCAGTTAGTTTAGGTTACCAGTACACCAATAGGTATCTTATATAAACTACTCAATGCGTGAACTATACAAATGATATGATTTGTCGCACGCAGTTGCCGCGCACCGCAGCAGCGGGCGGCTGCGGCTCGGCGGCGGTTCGGCGGCGACTCGGCGGCGGCGGCGGTCAGTGCGCGCGGGGCTCGGCGCGCGTCGCACGTGTCGCTTGTCTTGGTGCTGTGCTGCTGCGCTGCTGCGTTGCTGCGCTGCTGTGCTGCTGTGCTGCGGGAATATTCCGCGTGTGATAGTTGCTGGACAGGATCGCGAGGCTCATTCCGCGCGAGAAATATTCATATAATACGCGTAAGTGTACTTCTAATTAATTTTCCTGCTTACTTTAATTAGAATATTTCTTTTTTTATTATCTACGAACCTTTTGTTTTATTGCGATATTTTTACAATGCCTCAAGTGGTACCGCTACCTAAAATATTTCTTCGCTAATGTAGTCCATAGGTATTCATTGTATAATGGAATAAACTTTAATAATATGTCTTGAGACCAGTATCTTGGTAAAATAGGCAAAACGTTTGGTTAATTATGGCGGGAATAAAAGATTGTTTACATTTAAACCAGTTTCATGTTGTTCCAACGCTATTGGTTTGAGCACCGGGGCGCTGTGCGAAATTTCAGATAATATACGATCTGTTAAGCAAACACATTTAGCAACGACTTTAATAACATAACAGTGTACTCGTTGCACGCTTGATACTATTTCATTAAATGTCGATTCAAACTTTCAAATGTATAAGCTCCGCGAGCAAACAGCGACGGCTGCGGGCCGCTCGTTTGTTAAACGGCCCAAATACAAAACATAAACCAATAATCGTTCCAAACTTATTCTAAATTAGGACTAACTTATAGTTCTTAATAATTAAACTCCTGAATGAAGTAAGTAATTTTAATATTATTATTTTTATTTATTTTAATAGAATAATATTATTATATAATTAAAAGTAACTATAATATAATGTTGCATTAAATGTCTATGCAAAACAATTCCATATAATTATAACATCTAAAGAAATAATCGGCTCGCCGCCGTGCCCCAACAGTGCATTCGGCAATCGAATGGGCTCGCCGCCGTGCCCCAACAGTGCATCCGGCAACCGAATGGGCCCGCCGCGGCAACTTATTTACCCGTACGAATAAAAGGGAAAACGGCTGGCGGATGTTTAATTTCATTTGAATAGAAAACAAGTTTTAAATTTAATTAGCACTTACCTAATTCTTTTTAACGTACGACATCGGATACTGTGCGGGAATATTTGCAGCTACATCCGGGCATGACGGAAAGACATCAACGCAGTGGCAAGCATACAAAGCGATCCGTTCCCTCCACGAAATCTTGGTAAAGATTCCCAACGACGCGCGTACGTTCGCAAACAGCTGCTCCAGCGCTGTGTCCGCGTCCGCGATCAGCTGTTCCTTGGAGGAGGCGCACGCTGCGCTGTGCTGCGCTGTGCTGTACTGTGCTGTGCTGTGCTGTGGCGTGGCTTGTTTAAATGTGGCATGTTTTAGTACTAAGTGTAATTGTGTACAGCGCATGTAGTAACAGCAGTAAGTAGCACAGCAGTAGTAACGGGTGAAATATAATAGTTATCTCAAAGTTTTTTTTGTATATTATTTGGTAAAATAATCAAAAATGTATAAGATTGCTTTCTAAAACAACTTAGATATAAATATCTTTAATAACGGCGGCGGAACGCGGCGGCGGAACGCGGCGGCGGAACGCGGCGGCGGAACGCGGCGGCGGAACGCGGCGGCGGAACGCGGCGGCCGCGCGCCGGCGAAGGGGTTTATATGTTTCATTTGAGTAGCGGCGGCGGCGGAAGTACTCACTTTGTAGCATTTACACGCCTACACAAGAACTTAAGATCATTAGAAAGACGTTTTATTTCTTTTCAAAGGAATTAGGAGCTGGCCCGCCCCACTCTCGCTACGGGGCAGTTCGTAGTGTCGTGTACCCGCCAGCCGCCGCGCCGTCCGCGATCAGCTGGTACATACCACCTACCACATGGTGCACGAACAAATATACTCTCATTATATTTTATAACTGTTTATCACATACGGCTTTGCTGCACCTTCGTGAATCTGGACGCAGTAATATATTACGACATGCTTTAATTCTTATCCAACCTTAATATGAGTACCAAGAATATTCTGCAGCAACCGCCGTCTTGAAAAATGTATACAAGCCTACAACTGAGCTGGTCGGGTAATTTTAAAAAAATAAAACGGAAAAACCTGCACGACCAGTGGTCGACAACGCGAGCTGCTACAGAAAGGTATTGGCAAAATGGCAATAAATCGTACAGTTATATATTTCAAAATTACTTAGTAAACCGATTAAAAAGAATAACCTTAAAACGGATCCTCGATACTAAAAAGACAACCAAATGAAGCGCGGTAGCAGTGTCCGGTTGGTGGGTGCCCCTTCGTCACCGCAATCTGCGGCCGCGGCGTCGGCGGTGGCGGTGGCGGTGGCGGTGGCGATTACCTTATCACCAGTTCATTAGGGGCTATTGTTTCCATTCATTCGAGATATTTACCGTACTTAATGACTTGCTCCAAATTTCACAAATAACCGTTTAAAAAACATCATACGTTATTAATAAATATTGGAAACTAATTATTTTTACTCACAATGTTATAAATATCTCAATTCTCGTTATAGCTCACAAAATTCCACTAGTATCAGATTTAATGTAACTTTCATAATGCCTCTCTCGTAGAAGTCCTGGTCTCTATTTGCAAAAAACTCTAGTAGCCGATTTTCACAATCTTCCCTAGATGCCAATTTTTTATCACTAAAGAAATTTTGTAATGCAAGAAAAAGATGGTAATCGCTTGGTGCCAAGTCCGGACTGTATGGCGGATGCATTAAAACTTCCCAACCAAGCTCCCGAAGTTTCTGGCGAGTCACTGTAGACGTGTGTGGCCTAGCGTTGTCCTGGTGGAACACGACACCTCTCCTGTTGGCCAATTCTGGCCGTTTCTGGTCAATTGCTATCTTCAAACGGTCCAGTTGTTGACAGTAGAGATCAGAATTTAGTGCTTGGCCATATGGAAACAACTCATAATAAATAATCCCCTTCCAGTCCCAACAAATGTACAGCAGAACCTTCCTGGCCGTTAGTCCTGGTTTGGCCACCGTTAGATGTGCTTCACCGCTCTTTGGCAATGATCGTTTTCGCACAGAGTTATCGTATGTGATCCATTTCTCATCTCCAGTCACCATCCGTTTAAGAAATGGGTCTATCTCATTCCGTTTGGCCAAGGCTTCGCAGATGGAAATTCGATCCATCATGTTTTTTTCTGTTAATTGGTGTCGCACCCAACCATCGAGCTTCTTTTTGAATCCAGCTTTGTGTAAATGGTTTAAAACTGTTTTGTGGTCCATTTTTAGCTCCTGGGCGATGTTACGACTGCTAACATGCCGGTCAACTTCGATCATTTCTCCGATTTTATCGACATTTTCGGCGACCGGCCTACCTGTGCGAGGTGCATCTTTAACATCAAAAATTCCTGAACGGAATCTACGAAATCAAAATTGCACGTAATTGGCTGTTACAGTATCGGGTCCATAAACACCATTCACAATTTTAGCCGCCTGGCTTGCATTTTCGCCTTTGTCAAAGAAAAACTGTAAAATGTACCGAATTTTCTCTTTGTTCACTTCCATTTTTAACACCCTGTAACTCACAATTGAATGCACCAAACAAAAAACAGCAAAAGAATTGATTTACTGCGAAATGTCACCTTTCCAACGAGCAGAAATCTGAATCTGTTTGATCAATACTTTACGAGAAATTTATCACTATAGCCATCTACCGAAAAAATAATGGATTTCTTTTTCCCCAACCTAATATATCGCCCCCGTCCGGCAGGGCGCCCCCAAACTCATAGCATTGCCGCGCGAGGCGCATCCAGGCGAGGCTTATTCTTTGTGGCGTGTACCTGCCGGCTCCAAAGTCTTAAGTGGCTTCCGTTTCTTATTTTGATAAATCTCTAAATAACTTTAAACACACCTGGACCCTAAATCCTAACATTTCCACCACCAAACGGTTCAGGTATAAAATCCCCACTAAGGCATTTATACTTCGTTCGCTTGAAGTTCTCTGTATGGTTTGCGAACCACCAGAAATATTCGGAGTGCCACCGGCGTGGGACGGGGCAAGTGTATAGACGCAAGTAGCATCCCACACAAGAGCCCTCCTTATTCTTCAAGGAACCAGAGCCATCACACCTGGTCTCTTGCCATCGTCGCGCGCAGGCCAGGGGCTCCAGAACAGCTGGCACACCGACGGTGATCAAAGCCCGACCGATTATGTCTTTAATAAGGCGATGTCGGGAGATAGGTCCGGCCCTTCGCTCACATGGCAAACCATGGTGTAAGGAACTGTCTACGTTCGTACCGCAAACAAACTGATGTGGGACGACGAGGAAAGCACCAAGATGCAGGGCAATAGGTAGTCGTAACGTAAAGTGCCAACAAAACACGATAGTTGTGCCTGCAACCAAAGGCCCGATTCCCACCTCCCCATGGTCAAGAGAGGAGCAAGCTCTGCAGAACTAAAAGATGTATTGGGAAGATTATTCCGCATCAGTCTACAGGGAGGCTCGTCCCAAAGCCTGTAAAAAGAGGAGCTTATCGGTACATTACCACCAACCGCAAAGATCCAGGTATCCTTAGCCTCGTCCACGTATGGTTTGGTTACGACACTTGATGATACCTCAGGATTTTATAATTCCTAAGTTCACAATACCGTAAAACTTATGTACACTTCGGAACAAAAAGACTACGCCGCATTAACATTTGGAGGAGGTGGTCGAACGTGTCACTGAAATTTTGTGATTTACTGTTTATAAAAGCTGGTAACGAATCGTCGAGACACGAAGAACCCAGGAGATGTAGCGACGTCTTATCCGTCACTGACAGTTGTGGGGCTATCGCTCTGAAGTCAGATATTACAGCGCCTCTATCTGCACAATCATCCAGCACAAGTAGTTCGCACTTCACAAGGATCAATTCTAGACCAAAGCTTTGAAATTCGCGAATTAGGGTGTGGACGTTGAAAAGTACAGTTGAGACATTACCTACCAGAGTTCCATCATCCAAATACCAAACTTTAATTCTCTTTAAATGATTATTTATTTAAATTTTCGGAAACATTTATATTCCAAATAGACATAGACGACGTGACGCCGCCGGCACAGCTCCGACGCACGGGCCGCGCCGGCGGTGCCGCGCCGGCCGCGAGCGCAGTAACTCGCTGCACTACTTAGCTGCGCTATTGTTGCAGAGCTTCGCGGGGCGTCCCCCCGCACGACCGTACGACCGAGCGAGAGCCTGAGCCAAGCGAGTGCCAGAGCCGAGCGAGTGCCTGAACCGAGCGAGATGAGCGCCGTGGAGAACATGCTGTCCAGCCTCGCGCCCGCAGTCACCGTCGCCACCGAGCTGTACAACGCGACCGGCGGCGGCAACGTCACGCTCGCCGCCAGCCCGCTACGCCACGGCGGCAAGGTGTTCATGGTGCTGGTGAAGGTGGTGTACGCGATCGGCATCGTAGGCAACGCCGCCGCGATAGTGGCGCTGCGGCGCGGCGAGCGGCGCGTCCGGAACCGGAAGCACCTGCTGCTGCTCACTTCGCTCGCGGCGAACGACCTGCTCGCGCTGGTAAGCCCGACTCCGTGCGGTCCAACCTGTTGGCGGAGACCCGCGAGCACCCTGTTCGCCCGATTTAAACTCTTTGCAGTGACCTTTACGGTGCGCGTTCAGGACCTGGGCAAGGGTTACTCTACTCCACGCTGCGCGCGCAGCACCCTGCTCCGACTTTAGAAATGACTGAGCTAAAATTAAAATGTAATATTTTATGAAAGATACAAAAGTGGAGTGCGACGTCCCACGGCGTTGGCTAAGTTAAGCTAAGTTGCAGGTTTCATAATCATTAAGTGGGAGATGCTGCTCGTCTTATCCTACACGCTGCATAAGAACACAAACCCGACAGCTCTGTGAGTGAGTGAGTGCGCGCAGGAAATGCGGCGCTGTGCGCTGTGCGCTGTGCGCTGTGCGTTTTATGTGTTGCAGAAGGAACAGGCAATGTTTTGGCGCTAGGCGCCAATTAATTGTTTATATGAATTGTATAATTGTGCAGTGTGCAGTGTGCTCAGTACAGCACCTGCACATTTGTAAGCAACCGGGACTGAACTGTCGTGGTGAACGATTTGTTATTAGGCATAACGAATGTGCGCCGGCTAAGCGGGCTGCGCGTGCGCAAGCAGGCTCGCGGAACGCAGGTCGCTGTTAATTTCAATTTTTCACACTTTCGCAAAACTAACTTCCAAAGAAGGCTATCGAACGATCACACACAGGAGTGACGTGCCGCGGGCACAAGTGCATCGGAAGTCCAGTGCCGCGGACCTCTTATTGATTGGTTGGTGTCAATGCACCGGCGCAGTCGCGTTCAGCGAACGGGCCGCCGGGACTGGCCATCCGGGTCCACCGTGTACAATATCAATAGCCAAGCCTTACACAGTACTGTGTTTGTATGATCTATTCATGGATAGATGGATGGATGGATGGATGGATGGATGGATGGATGGATGGATGGATGGATGGATCGATAGATGGATAGATGGATAGATGGATAGATGGATAGATGGATAGATGGATAGATGGATAGATGGATAGATGGATAGATGGATAGATGGATAGATGGATAGATGGATAGATGGATAGATGGATAGATGGATAGATGGATAGATGGATAGATGGATAGATGGATAGATGGATAGATGGATAGATGGATAGATGGATAGATGGATAGATGGATAGATGGATAGATGGATAGATGGATAGATGGATAGATGGATAGATGGATAGATGGATAGATGGATAGATGGATAGATGGATAGATGGATAGATGGATAGATGGATAGATGGATAGATGGATAGATGGATAGATGGATAGATGGATAGATGGATAGATGGATAGATGGATAGATGGATAGATGGATAGATGGATAGATGGATAGATGGATAGATGGATAGATGGATAGATGGATAGATGGATAGATGGATAGATGGATAGATGGATAGATGGATAGATGGATAGATGGATAGATGGATAGATGGATAGATGGATAGATGGATAGATGGATAGATGGATAGATGGATAGATGGATAGATGGATAGATGGATAGATGGATAGATGGATAGATGGATAGATGGATAGATGGATAGATGGATAGATGGATAGATGGATAGATGGATAGATGGATAGATGGATAGATGGATAGATGGATAGATGGATAGATGGATAGATGGATAGATGGATAGATGGATAGATGGATAGATGGATAGATGGATAGATGGATAGATGGATAGATGGATAGATGGATAGATGGATAGATGGATAGATGGATAGATGGATAGATGGATAGATGGATAGATGGATAGATGGATAGATGGATAGATGGATAGATGGATAGATGGATAGATGGATAGATGGATAGATGGATAGATGGATAGATGGATAGATGGATAGATGGATAGATGGATAGATGGATAGATGGATAGATGGATAGATGGATAGATGGATAGATGGATAGATGGATAGATGGATATATGGATATATGGATATATGGATACATGGATAGATGGATAGAATAGTTTGTTTGTCCATGCTGTACAGAACACTTATATAAAGACAAAAAAATTACATCAAAGAACACAGATAAACATAAATAGGTTGACATAGTAACATTTTGGGTAGTCGATGCTGCCGTTTGCATGTTACTGCAATCGTACAAAATGGCCGCAGCTCAGTGTAACTGTTGCCGCGTAGTGAACAACGCGCTGATTTTCAGCTACTGCCTTATTAAAGAGCACGTATATTTCCGAGGTGCTTGTGCGCGCGCACGATGTAGCCGGATAGAGAAAGAGATCTAAAGTTCGATTATCGATATTAAATTCGGGAAAATATATTAATTCAGGAATAAATACAAATATAAATCTGCTCGAGTGCTGGAATTATAAAGTGTTAGGCTGGGAATTAATTTGTTTTTCTAAGAGATATGTTTTCAATTTTGATTTAAAATGAACAATTGTGACAACGCGGCGGAGCGCGCCGCGCGCCCGCCCGGCGGTAACAGACGCGCCCGCTATACCATCGGGGCGGCAGATAGGATGTTCACACAACTACGCACAGCGCACGTCGCCTTAGGATTAAAATTCTAATATTTAAGTGTTACTACTACCTGCCAAGGGGAAAACATCAGCGTTAGTAGAGAATAAAGTGTACTTAAACGCGGACTAAGTTTCCTGACATACTGGATGTACGGAAGGAGGAGGCTATTGTTTAGCGGTCCGATCGCAGTGCGCAGACGTCAACCGACATGCGCGGTGGCACTTATTGTTGCGTGGCCCGCGTGGCCCGCGTGAGCTCGCGAGTTGCCGTGAGGCCGCGGGTTGCAGCGTAAAGAGCACACGAACGAACAAGTCGATTGTGTGCTTCAAATGTATGTGTAATGTATAACACGGGGGCGCCGAGGGCACATGGGGTGCAATTACTGGTAATAATCAATCACACTGTGTAACTCGGTGACTGGTGCCGCGATGATGGCTGTGCAACTTAAAACCTTTCACACTTCTCCGGAAATGTTTTTTTCTTAATAGTCGTGAGAAGTAGTCGTTACAACAAAAATCTGTTTGGCCGATGACGTCACGGCGCCGGGGGTGCGGGTTGCAACTCTTCAGCCGCACGTACATGTGTGTGTTGTGGCCCGCAGGTGGGGATGGTGTGTGCGATGGTGGTGTCGGAGCAAGTGCCGAGCGCGCGCAGCACGCGGCTGTACTGCGCGGCGCGCGTGCTGCTGCGCGTGTTCGGCGTGGGCAGCGTGTGCATCGCGGTCACCATGGCACTCGAGCGCTACCTCGCGCTCACCAGGCCCTTCCTCTACCAAAAGGTAAATTAAAGTACCCGGTATTACTTCCGCTATCTGACCGATGCCGAACAATATGTAGTTGCAGCTGTGGCTGGCGGCGGACCGCCTCACCACCGCCGGCCGGCCCGCTTCACACCGGAGCGCCGACGAGACAGACGAACAATTGCTTCCACATTAAATCACACACAATAAACCACAACACAATCGACCACAACATTAAACTTGTCATTAAACAACATGTCAAATGTCCCACCGCTGGGCCGGCTCCGCGCCGCGGTGGCTGCGCGCGTCCTTTATTGTATTCCAGTTGTATCCAATTGCTATTTATTTAATTTCCTGTGAGAAACAACATCGCATCAGTCGGGTGGAGAGTAATATGTGAACGGCTGTCCGCGCGACATCGGCTACCGCGTTGCTTGCACGCGCCCCATGCACACGCCCCATGCACGAGCCCCATGCATGCGCCGCATGCACGGCCAACCAGACACGGAAGCACCGTCCCTCTATCTCTAGAGTATGTTCTTGGGGTGCCGCATCGAGAAACTGTACAAACTACGTTTCAAAAAAGCTTTTGGGTGGTCCACCACGACACTAAACTGCCAAGGGTCCGATGTCCGTCGCCCGGGAACTGCGGTCAGGATTCACTGAATAACGACTGTCCTCCGGCTCAACTGGCTGACGGTAGAGCGCGGGCGCGGGCGCGGGCGCGGTCGCTGGCGCGGGCGCGGGCGCGGTCGCTGGCGCGGGCGCGGGCGCTAGCGCGGGCGCGGCCTGCATGTGCCGCGTTCACGTACAAAACAACATGTACGGACATCAACCATTCCGGGCCGGTCGGGCGGCGCGGCGGCGCGGCGGCGCGGCGGTTGGATGGGACAAAAACATCCAGTAGTTAGCTGTCTCTTAGCTAGCGGCTTCTTCGACGATGGCCTGCCACGGTGGACACTATTGCATCGTATGTTGCTGGTACCCGCTGCGTTCTGCCTGAAATTTATTGTAGCCAGTAGATTTGACAAGTCTGCGGGGCATACGCGTGTGTGTGTCTGTGCGCGCGCGTGTGTGTACGCGCGGCTGGCGTAGAGGCGGTACCTTTAACTTGTTTATCTTGTATAACAAAGGCCTCAATCCACGGACACCACCCTCTATTGCGTAGTGCGGGGGCGGTGCAGCGGCACCATGTTCATGTCGCCCGTACCACGCACCGAAACACGCGCCGAAAGCCGCGCGTGCGCATGTGGTGCGTATTATTTATCGTGTACCTATTCAAATATCCGCGCATCCACTTTACGATTTATGATTTATTTGGATCGAAAGTATTTATAGTGTTCGCGAATTTTTACGATTTTGTTTTGGTGCGGCCGGGACGCGCCAGCCGCCGGCTGACCCGGTCGCACGCCGCACCGCACCGCGCCGCACCGCACCGCACCGCGCCGCGCCGCACCGCACCGCACCGCGCCGCACCGTACCGCACCGCACCGTACCGCACCGCACCGTACCGCACCGCACCGCACCGCACCGCGCCGCACCGCACCGTACCGCACCGCACCGTACCGCACCGCACCGCACCGCACCGCACCGCACCGCACCGCACCGCGCCGCACCGTACCGCACCGCACCGCACCGCACCGTACCGCACCGCACCGTACCGCACCGCACCGCACCGCACCGCACCGCGCCGCACCGCACCGCACCGCACCGCACCGCACCGCACCGCACCGCGCCGCACCGTACCGCACCGCACCGCACCGCACCGCGCCGCGCCGCACCGCACCGCACCGCGCCGCACCGCACCGCACCGCACCGCACCGCACCGTACCGCGCCGCACCGCGCCGCACCGTACCGCACCGCACCGTACCGCACCGCACCGTACCGCACCGCACCGTACCGCACCGCACCGCACCGCACCGCACCGCACCGCACCGCACCGCACCGCACCGCACCGCACCGCACCGCACCGCACCGCACCGCACCGCACCGCACCGCACCGCACCGCACCGCACCGTACCGCACCGCACCGCACCGCACCGCACCGCACCGCACCGTACCGCACCGCACCGCACCGCACCGCGCCGCGCCGCACCGCACCGCACCGCGCCGCACCGCACCGCACCGCACCGCACCGTACCGCGCCGCACCGCACCGCGCCGTTATCAGCCTCCGCGTCTAAAAATACCTCGTTGAATTTAAAATAAAGGAGTTTCCTGTTAAAGCCACTCCACGGTACTTCTGCCCACGTCTTTGAGATTGGAGTTTTTTTTTAATTCTTTATCAAAAAGACAACGAATTTTCTATTCCGTAGCAGAAATATCTCTATTCCCTACCACGACCACTTCAAGCGTCGCTTCCGCAACAAATTGCTGCCGGCGCCCCTCTGCGCCCCCTTGTGAGGCAGGGTCACACTTGTCTTTGCAGTATATTTTTCTAACTTTCATTTGGACAATTGAGCCTAAAGCTGTATGTAGACGCGACGCGCACGGCATGCTGTGTCGTAATACACCGCGCGGACGCACGGACGCACGGGCGCACGGACGCACGGACGCGCGGGCGCACGGGCGCACGGACGCACGGGCACACGGGTGTACGGACGCACGGACGCACGGATGCACGGATTGTATCAATTTATTTGTTAATGCCCGCGATAATTATCTTTGTTTTTATTATTTTGTTGTAACGTTGAATAGATTATGTTTCATTTGGCTGCTGTTGTGTGTGCGTGTGTGTGTGCGTGTGTGTGTGCGTGTGTGTGTGCGCGTGTGTTTGGTATTACTTCGTCCAACACCTAACCTGGAACTGATCGGAGGTACAGTCACACACATTTGTGCTCTTCACAATCTATAAAGAAGCACAGGTTCAGTGCGCTCGCACGTTTGATCCTGCGCGTGAACCCGCGCCGCACAGGGCGCGCCTTGTGTCGCTATCTAGTTCAGCGCGAAGCGGGCGCGCCGTGCCGTGCCGTGCGCAGGCGCCGCTCGGTGCGCTTGTTCTAACCGCTCATTTAACATACTTTATATTGAATCAGAGTACGTATAAAAGAGCTATGTATAAGTAAAATTCATCTTTAATATCTTCCGGAGCCCTTTACACAGTTTTCTCGCCATCATATCACCATTAACGTGATATCGAAAAGTTCATCCGGAATTAAAAGCTGTGTCCTCCCGCTCTTTGAACCGGTAAACTGTTAAAGAATAAATTAAACGTGAAGAATTATGTACTTGTGGCCTAAAGTGGAAAGTTATTTTATAAAGGCAAATAATTGTTTTTGGATTTAGGAGCTCTCCTTAGATTGAGCCCGTGCCATCGCGTGAAGAGCATAATATAAGGGCAAAGGTATCAGCGCTGCGAGGTCTCGAAGTGCCTACTACCTGCGGAGCGATGCTCGGCACCGGAGCGACGTCACGAGAAATTAATTTGTTAGGAGATAAACGGCCGATCATAGCCTATGTAAATATTTTAGCTCGCAGTGTATAATTATTGCTGCTCTCGCTGGGTAGCCGGTTAGCGGGCTGCGGCGCGGTGCGGCGCGGTGCGGCGCGGTGCGGTGCGCGGCTGTGTTATTGCAGTTGCATTCGCGGACGGCGCCGGCGGGACTCTATGTAAATTGTAAGAAGATAATGCAACGGTGCAATGACGACAAATTTTAGAAAAGTCTTTGTTTGGGAATCGTTTCCCGACTGCAGAGGTGCAGTGCAGGTTTCGCTTCGCTATTCAACGTGGTTTTAAATGCACTAGCAGATGAATGTAGAGATAGGGGAGGATTGCACAGGGATTGATACAGGGTCCGCGGTAAATGATATGAGTGTAAATGATGCGAGCGCCGACGGCAGCGAATGAATAAGTAACGCGGTACCGAAACTGGAGAACGATACTCCTTGCACTGCACATTATTATCCGAGCAGCTAAACTACAAAACTAAACCAATGACCCCGGACGATTTCTGCATTTATTCGAAGATGGTGTTGTGCGCCTGGATGCAAGATAACGAAGACTCGCGGTGAAACCCTAGGATTCTCGAGTACCGGTTGCGGGTGTGGGGCGGTGCTGGGTAGTCGCAGTCAAAGATATCGCTCGCATTACGCGCGTCAACCTCTTGCGCAGTACTGCTGCACGTTCAGCCCCGAGCGGAGGCGCTGCACGCTGAACAGTATCCACCGCGTCCAGACAATGGCACTACATGTTATATACGAGATATTTTTGGATCAGGTTATCGTAATCATTATAATTTCAGCCTAATAATACTGCTAATCTTAGGGATTCTCGAAAAGAGGAATCTCGCACTCGGCGCGCAAGGCGCGTGGACTGTTCAGAGCAAGGTGTTGCTAAAATTAAGAAGACGGAAACCTGCTACTGCGAGTTCTAAACAAGGCTATAAAAATTCCTTGAAATTTAAGGCTCACTTGTCGTCACAGCACTCCGTTAAGCAAACAAAATATTAGTAACAGTTAGCGACAGCGTTCACCCGCTGCAGCTGTTTCGCCGTACAGACGAACGCACAAAGATCTAATAAATAATTTTAATAACTTTCTATAAAACTGCGGCCCTCCTCTGGCGGTCGCAGGAGGGCCGCAGGAGGGCCGCATGAGGGCCGCATGAGCCCGGGGCAGTGGCTCGCCGCACCGACCTCGCGCCAGCACACTGCACTGTACGTGCGCTGCGGCGGGCACCGGACTGATAATATTTATTTAAAATCATGTTTATGAACCCCGAACACGGTTAATTTCCTCACAAAACTATCCCCCTCTCGCGTTTCATATTGCTGTGTTGTTATTATTTATAAGTGAAAGCTTATGCGGGCCGTTATCTCCATTTGTTGTATAATAAAATTATAGTTAGTAGAAGAAATAGTAAAATATTTTTTTACTATTACGGTGGGAGCGCGCGCTGCGGGGCCCGCGCTACGGAACCCGCGCCGCGGAGCCCGCGCCGGGCCGGCCCGCCCCCGCTCTCTTGCAAAACTCGCTGCTCTTCCAAAACAACAAACTGTGTATGATAAATAAAAAAGTTTATCGCTCTTCATTCGAGCACCGTCAAGTGGCCCAATTATATTTCTCACAGTGGCCTGGTTAAGCCACCGGACCGCCGGGTGGCCGGGTGGCCGGGTGACGGGCGGCCGGGTGGCCGGGTGGCCGGGTGACGGGCGGCCGGGCGGCGCGCGCTCGCGGACCACGTTCTCTGCGACTCCCAAATTTAAACACCTAACGATAAGCATCGAACAATAATACATACAGCACACTTCCGCTTCCTGGCCCATGACGCAGCCCGTGTTTACTTCCCGCACGAGACCGCCTCCTTCTCCACATTGTAGCGCCAGCGGATAGCGAGTTCATGGCAGCGCCTCGTTAAATAATAAACAATTAGGTGTTTCCATTCAGGAACGGTGCGCGTGCACGTGCGCGTGCGCGTGTAACTTACGCTCGTGTCACGCGAAATGTGATGTACAGTTTCATTACCTAAAATTTTAGGTTTAGTATCAATGGAAACAATGTCCGTACGGCATTGTATGCTCTGAGACTGCTCCGTATTCGCCAATTTTAGCGCGTGCACGGGATAGGGGGTGGGGGACTACTTCTCTCCCACCTGACCCCTGCGTGTAGTGGAGTACTCAAAGCACAGCCCTAGGCCGTGCCCGATGCCCCACTCCGCCCCGGTGCACCGGCCGGATCTTCTGTCCCAATATCTTCCACGTCAGTATATTTTAGCCCCATCCTAAACAATTCTGCGGAGACCAGATTACACGAGCGATTCGTACGCGATACCTACAATAAGTTTCAAGTAATGCAACGCGGGTGACGCTCACGAGCAGCAGGTGACGTACTACGTGATCCGCACGGCGCTGCTGGTGTCGTGGCTGTGGGCAGCCGCGCTGACCTGCGCCCCCGTGCTCGGCCTGGGCCTCTACTACGACGAGGCCAACCGCTGCTGCACGCGCTACCGCAACGCGCTCACCACCATCGACTTCGCGTACGCAGTCTTCTACGTTTTCTTCGGTGAGTTGAGCAATATTCCCCATTCATTGAAGGTACGAATCAGTTTCAGTTATAACCTCCTTGGCTAAACCCGCACTCCTTGCGAATTGTGGTTACACTGCGCACGCAGCTATAGCTTGTTACTTGCAAGCTGTATTGTTTTTATTCATGACATCAGCCCGTCCACTTCCTCTGCACGACGATCTCACCCCACGAGCAATAGTCGCAGTACGCGGTGCGCGATGCGTCATGCGTCATGCGCCATGTCCCATGCGCGATTCGGGCGGCGCGCGGAAGCTTGGATAGGAACCCAGTAGACCGGGAATTATTACAGGGTATTCAACCACTCTCTTCCTTGAGTTTTTTTATAGTCGTGCTTTATAATATGCAGAGGATAGAGAATAGTCCTTTTTTTCTCCATACCAAACAGAGAGGGCAGAGTTGCGAGTCATTACTGCGTAGCGTTGTCCGACGGAAGCTATTGTTTTCTCAGTAGTCTCCCCCCGCTCGCAGATGCACTGGTCAGTAGGTAAAGCACGACACATGCTGCAGGTACGCTGCTGTGCGCGGTGCTGGTGTACTGCAACCTGGCGGTGATCCGCGCGCTGTACGCGATCACGCTGGGCGGCGGCGCGGTGCGGCGCGTGTCCCGCAGCAGCTGCCGGCGGCAGGCAGGCCGCGCGCCGCCCGCGCCCGGCGCACCCGGCGCTCCAGGTGCACCCGGCGCATCCGGCGCCCCCAGCGCGCCGCCGCCGACCCGGACGCTGCACAACTGCGCCACCGCCGAGGAGGTCGCGTTCAGTCGCCTCATGGCCACGCTCTCGGTGCTGTTTATGATCTGCTGGCTGCCGCAGATGGTGAGCTTCAACATCGTATTATATAACAGATCGTGATTTGAAATTTTGGTACCGAGTACTCCGAGAGACTGCCGCGCATCCCGAATGTGATGAGTCGATGTTCGATTTCAGGACGTCATCACAGATGGTCTCGGCATCATTTAAAACCGAAGCCGGCAGCCTGTGCGACTGCGACAAGTTATTGTGTTTCGGTGCGGGGGACGGTGACGGGGACCCCCATTAGTGATTCCGCGCGGGCGTCATTTGATTTGATTACACCGAGCGCCGCGCTACCACCCCGCGGAGCTATAAGTTATTATCGTGTGCGTGAACTAAGTATAGAATGCTAAGTTAATGGGAGATTCCATTGTATCTTGTTGAGTCGCCCTCGGTCGTGCGCACCGTCGCCTGCTCATCGGCGGCCATGCGCGGGTAGCAGTTGGAGCGGCGCCCGGGCGGTACGAGCGGTACGAGCGGCACGGGCGGTAGCGGCGCGCGTTGCGATGCGGCACGCGTCGCGCTGAGCTGATACTTCATTGTTTCAATAAATGGCATACGAATTAAGAATTGAAAGGACATTCGCAAACACGAGGACTCATCGCTTGATATTTATAGACCGCGCGCGATACGACGCGACGCGACGCGACGCGAATGCTTGATGCCGAGCACATAGACAATATCTCAATTATTTCATATCGTCGGATCGTTCCCCGTGAACTCCGACTAGTTGCGCCGCACCCCGCGTGCTCCCGACACTGCATTGCTGCCGTTACAGTGAAACATAACGGCGACTCACATTTATTAAACACCTGACTGGTGGTAGGTCTCTGTTGTTGAAGACGGACTAGGTAGGTACCATCACGGCCGGGTCATTTGTGTCGGCGCCTATACTCTGGCATCCTGCGGAGTATGGCACTGTACGGAGCGCCCGTATGGGTGGATATGTGCGAGACCGCCAGGAACGGGCCCGTGTTGAAGAGGGCCCAACGTATCCTGGCGAACCGAGCCTGTCGGGCGTACCGTACGGTGTTCTGGACGGCGGGTACGCTTCTCGCGGGCGATGCGCCTTGGCATCTACAGGCGCAGTCGCTCGCGGAAGTGTACCTCTTCCTGCGGGATGCCGGAGAGCGTCGGCCGGACCCGGCCACGGTCCGTCGGATCAGGCGCGTTGCCCATGACGCCCTGATCCGGCGGTGGGAGACGGAGTTAGGTAACCCTGCCGCCGGCCGGGACACGGTGGAGGCCATCAGGCCCCACCTGTCCCGGTGGATGAGCCGGCGGTACGGGGCCTTGACGTTCCACCTGGTGCAGGTGCTGACAGGCCATGGATGTTTCGGCAAGTACCTGCACCAGGTGGCTCGTAGAGAGATGACGCAGGAATGCGTCGAGTGTGGTGCGCCGATTGACACGGCGCACCACACTCTGGCGGAGTGCCCGGCATGGGGGCCGCAACGCCACGCCCTCGTCGCGCAAGTCGGCAGTGACCTCTCGCTGCCGACTGTAATCGATCGTATGTTGAGCAGCGAGAGGTCTTGGAGGGCGGTAGCCTCCTTCTGCGGCGCAGTGATGCGTCAGAAGGAGGCCGCCGAGCGCACGAGGGAGGCCGACGCCGCTGCCGCACCTTGCAGGCGGCGGCGGGCCGGCGGGAGAGCGCGGCGGCAGAACCACGCCGTCCGCTTCCTCCCGCCGTGAGCGATGGGCCCCTAGCCGGGCACGGTGTGATGGGGCGTTCGGGCCGTTGGGCGTGGCCCTTTGGGCCTTTTGTCGTGTTTCCCCTGGGGGTGCGTCCCCCGGGGGAGTCTTGGTTTTTGTCCCCCCCCTCCCACTTCGACGAGGGGGGGAGTCTGGAGGGAGGAGGCCGCCGCCCAATTCCTTCACGGGAGGGCGGCGGCCGAGCATGCGCTCCGTCGTGGGCGCGCGCGGTCGTCTGTGGGGTCGGGGGGCCCCAACGTGCCGGTCCCGCGAGGGGCCGGTACGGGACGGCAGGTGGGTGCCTTTGCTCCCCGCGGGTACCCACCAAGAGGAGTTTTATACGCGGAGGCGCCCGGAGAGTTGCTTGGCTGAAACCCGGGCGTCTCCAGTATGCGTGTGGCGGGACAAGCGGTGGTGGTTTTAGTGGGTATGAGGGTCACGCACAACATCTCAGTGGCCCCGAGCCCCACATAACCCGGCGTCCCCCCCCTCGAAAAGGACGCTGGGTATGCGTTAACAGCATTTCCACCACCGATATCAAAAAAAAAAAAAAAAAAAAAAAAAAAGGTAGGTACCATCACAGCGCCTGTTGCAAACCGCACAGTACTAGTGTGCCTCAACATTACTGTTCCTCATTGAAGAGCGCAGTAACTAGTCTAATTACTGGGGTAACGAAAACAAAGAAAATTCAACACCTCATGTCAGAAGGCGACGAGCGCAATGTGGTGTAGTATGTACTATCCGTATTGTTATAGGCATTTACATTTAGTTGAATGTTAATTTAAGTAAATGTAAGTGCCTCATAAATCGCGACGTGGCCGGGGAGTGTGGGCTGTGGAAGCGAGGAGCGGAAGTGGCACGCGTCGGGCTGTACTTCAAATTAATTTGAAAACGACTGATTCACGCGAGGGGTGCACCGTGATACTAACAGTGTGGTCACACGTGAAGCGGTAATGAGGGTCGATACTTTGAAACGGCGACATGGGTTTAATTTGTTAATAAAAATATATAAAGCAATTGCCATCCAAACGATGACAAATGAATGAGGCGCAGGATACGGAGCCTCGCGCCGACCTCGCTGGCAATTCTGGAAATTAACCAATTATGAGCGGGGGTTGCGCCGGCACCACCCGCACCGCCCGCACCACCCGCAGCACGCCACCGCGCACTAATTAATTGTCCCGCGGAGCGCGGCACGGTAATGGCGTCAATTACCCCAGACAAGTTTATTGCCTGACAGCCCACTCCAGCACTAATGCAACTACCTGCAAACTTCTGCAATTCAATTCAAACAGTTTGATGCAACGACACGGCGGCTATTCGTGTAACGATGATATGTGGCGTCGAGTGCGTTGGCCCTGAGTCCTGGTCCTGACCGGTGCAGCTGCTTCGGAGCTGACGGGTCGAGGGCGCGAAAGTGCCTCGACATTTGCACTAAACTTAGTTTTAAGCAAGACGTTAAAATCTACTTGACGAATATTGCAATTAAAAGTATAAAAAATAAGAAGGCACTAAGTAGAGGAGGGCGGCGGCAGGTGACGTCGGCGCTGTACCTGGCGCTGGGGCCGGCGGCGTGGCCGCGCCTCGGCACGCTGGCCGCGCTCTCCGACGTGCTCATGCTGCTCAACTACGTGCTGGACCCGGTGCTGTACGTGCTCATGCGCCAGCGCCGCCGCCTCGCGCTGCCGCACTGCTTCAAGCGGGTGAGTCGCCATCGACGACACGCGTTAAATGTGCAAGCTGGAGTTACACACACACCCTTCCGGATCTAAGACTTACCCTTGCACCGCGTGGCTAGAATGTTGTACGCGTGTTACAATATGTTGCTGTGAAAAAAAATTATAATTACTTAGGTGTTACAGAATTCGGGTCAATCTTTGAGGGCATTCAGAAAAGTTTGCTGAGACACATAGAGTACCATCGAGTCTTCGGCGCATAACGGAAGCGGGGAAAGTACGCTTTCGTTCATATTGGTTATAACAACAGCAAATTTAACCGCAGAACCACAAGACGTCTACGGATTCAATGAAGACGTCCTGCTGCCCGCAAGAGACGACGGTGCTGAGCGACAGCTCCGGCGCCGAGCTGAAGCCGCTACGCGCGCCCTCCTGCGCCCCCTGCGCTACGCTCGTGCGCCTCGAATGATGGCGTGCGCGCACCGCAACCACTGCCACCGCCACTGCCGCTGTCCAGCCTGCACCTCCAGCTAAATACTGAAGTGATAGTGCAATTCGATTATAATATACTTCTTCAAACAAACCAGTGGTAGCTCTCGCAAATGACGTAACGATATTGCGCTCCTCAAGGATTAACCATTAATATGTTTAAGATTTTTAACTAAAAAAAGCATATAATTTTTGTAAATAAATCTTTACAACAATTTCACATTTAATACCTGCGCGCGGCTAATTATAACATATTAGTAGAATTACATCTACAAATTTTACGTTTCATACGATGAGACCGTGAAACGGCCACTGAAGCAAGCGCGTCTGCGGGCTGTGCCTTTCTGTAACGCGTACAGCCGCGTACAGCCGCGTACAGTTCGGGGATGAGGCGGCGTCGCGCGGAGGCGCACGTGGGCGCGGTGAGGGCGCACGGGGGCGCAGGGTCGCGTCGAAGTCCGTTCGCGGCTATGGGTCGTGTTCGCGAGCGGGGTTTGCGCGGCGTCGTTGTTACGCGAACACCTACCGATCATTTAAACTAGTCTTAATAAAACCAAAACATAAGTTGTTTATGTACTTAATGTTAGCGGTTAGCGTTTGTGTCATACACTTTGTTTGTATAGTTTTATAAAAATATTCCACGTGTCTCATAATATATACCTGATGAATGTAATACACACATAACAACAAAGTGCCCTGTCCGTGAATAAGTTAATGCCTCGCGGCAAATGACAGATGCACACACACACTGTGTTCACAGTGATAGTTTTTCAAAGTCTGAATGATATATAAGAAATGCAACCTGTACATTATTTAATAAAATATTTGTCCATTAATGTTAAAATATTAAACTTATTTCTTTTCTAATTGTGTATTGATTTATCCTTGTAAATTCGCTTCAAGTGGACCGACCCGTATCTTACTGCCTATGTGTACCGATTTCTACTCTGGGAGAGGGATAAACATTAACATTTTGACAAAAATAATAATTATTACTATACATATTTTACTTTATTAGTGGCAGGTCTCTGTTACTGAGACCGCCTAGGTAGGTAGGTACCACCGCAACTCCTATTACTGCCGCCAAATCGCAGTGTGCTAACATTACTGTGTTCCGGTATGAAGGGCGCTGTGGTTACTGATATTAATGGAGTAACCAGATTTAACATGTCTAAAGGCAACGAGCGCATTGTGGTGCGCATGTATAATATAACATCCTAACTGGCGTCACGTTGTTATGGGCGGGCGTATCACTTACATCATGTGAATGTCTTGCTCGTCTTATCGCTCAATTGTATTTAATTAAAAATACTCCCACTCTATATCTCATATACACTGTAGATATACCTTCAACAGATAGCACATTAACCGCTACATTCGCCGATGACACTGCTGCACTCTCTAACCATAAGAATCCTAATGTGTCGTCCCTGGTGCTACAGAATCACTTAAACAAAATACATAAGTGGATGGAGACGTGGCGTATTAAAGCCAGTCCAGACAAATCAGTGCATGTCACATTTAGTTTGCGAAAGGATAACTGCCCCCCAATTAAATTCGGAAACGATGTTTTGCCCCACCAAGATTCTGCAAAATATCTAGGCATACATCTTGACAGGAAGCAAAGGTGGATCACTCATATTAAAAAGAAACGGGACGAATTAAATATGCGGCTTCGAAACCTAAACTGGCTGATAGGTAGAAGATCTCACGTCACCATGGAAAACAAACTACTCATATATAAAACTATAATCAAGCCAGTTTGGACATACGGCCTTGAGTTATGGGGATCAGCAAAGAACTCAAATGTGGAGATCATACAAAGATTTCAGAACAAAGCACTGAGAATAATAACAAACGCACCCCTGTTTATCAAAACGAGTGAACTTCACGAATACACAAAAATGAGAACTGTGAAGGAAGAAATTGAACACAGAGCAAAATCCTACAAAGCCCGTATAAAAGCTCATACTAATCCCCTTGCAACAGCATTATATAAACCAATAAATGTCAGAAGGCTCAAGCGGCAACACATCTGGGATCTTGTTGATTAACAAGTCCTAACTCAATACGAGACGGCTTCCTCGCTGGAGGAACAGTGCTCTCCTGCCAATGATTCCTACAACATATCTGTTAAGGGCTTTCTAAGCCGATCGCAGGATTAAAAAAGAAGGAAAAAAAAAAAAAAATTAAAAATACGTATAAAGAGAAGCAGACTCAACACAAACACATGAATAGATATAATTTAATACTTCACTCCTTTTACTCCAATTAAAAGTCAATATGCCGACGACTCTACACGGGGGTGGTGCGCTCTATGGCGCTATACGGTGCGCCCATATGGGCGCAACACCTGTCGACCCGTGGCGTGACGCTGCTGCGCTCGCCGCAGCGCGTCATGGCCATACGGATTGTACGAGGTTACCGTACCATCTCTTTCGAGGTGGCGTGCGTCCTCGCCGGGACACCGCCGTGGGAACTCGAAGCGGAGTCGCTGGCGCGCCTCTACTGGCGGCGGAAGAGGGCCCTCGAGCGGGAGGGCTCGTTTCCGTTGCCCGACGAGGTGGAGAGGTGGCGCCGAAAGGCGCGTCGAGAGGTGCTTCGGGGATGGGAGCGGCGACTCCTCGAACCGTCGTACGGTCGCCTCACCGTTGAGGCCGTCCGGCCGGTCATCGGTGACTGGCTGGGCCGGGACTTCGGAGTCCTCAGTTTTTGCCTGGTGCAGGTACTCACGGGGCACGGTTGCTTCGGGAGCTATCTGCACCGGCGGAACTGCACGAGTAGGACGGACGAGGCGTGCGACGAGTGTGGCCACCCGGTGGACACATCGTCCCACACCTTGGCCGATTGCCCGCGATGGGGGGGGGGGGGGGGGGACAGGGCCGCGCTCGTAGCGGCGATAGGGAGTGACCTCTCGCTACCGTCCGTGGTCCGGACCATGGTCAGTGGCGAGGCGTCATGGAATGCGGTATCCCGATTCTGCGACTCTGTTATGACGCAGAAGCGGGAGACCGAACGTATCCGAGAGCGGGCGCCGAGGTGACAAGACGCGGTCGGAGCGCGATGACAGCTCACCGCCGCAAGGCGGGACCGAGCGCACGACCGCCGAATGGCTTCTCGGCAGGAACCTGGCGCCGCGACCGACAAGGGCCGTCGGGCCGGTGCCCCCCTTGGAGAGGGTTCCTGGGGTGGATATGGTGATGCGTCTCGTATTCCGACGCGTCGCCACGTAGGGATTTTTTAACAGGAGGGGTGCTTCACACCCCTCCTTGAGGTGGGCCCGGTCATTCGGGCGCCGTTCGGGGGGTCGTGGATGAACTGCAATACTTTATCCCGCGACCCCACGAACACGTGGATGAGAGTGGAATACCGTGTGAAGCTTTTTAGTCGGTTGGAGTCCGACACTACCACCGTCGCCAGCCCAATTTGGCGACGGGGTGTGCATTTCCGTTAGCATTTTGTTACACACGTAAATAAAAAAAAAAAAAAATTAAAAGTCAATAATGGTACCTTTCTTTTTCCTGCAACATTACGGCGCTCATAGTATACAGTTATAAAAAAACAGTTTCTTTTTTATTAAGCTGTAAATAAGAAGCATGTGATGACAAGAATAGTGAAAAGTGTTTTCTTCTACTTTTATTATTTGCGAATTGTTGTGCTTGTGCTGAAGACTGAAAGAGGAGGGTGAAGTGAAATACACCTTTGTTTTCTACCGGTCCAATTTTTGTGCCTTTTATTCATTCTGGTATAATAACAGACATATATTTTGTTAATAGTTATATATGTTAGACTATTAGTAACGTATCACGTCATAAATAACCACTGTAGATTTATTCTTTTGATTAACATTATCTCATCAACAAATTTAATGCACGAAACGATCACTTTGACGTTTTATCTACATGCCGTAATTAGTTTTTTAAACCTTTCTGATAATGTAATAT
This sequence comes from Troides aeacus, assembly GCA_033220335.2. NCBI lineage: Eukaryota > Metazoa > Arthropoda > Insecta > Lepidoptera > Papilionidae > Troides > Troides aeacus. The sequence goes on from CM067288.1 coordinate 10,446,670, forward strand.
TTTTTAATGCGATATTCTGATGTAGGCTTACCATGACTATTGCGCAGGTTTCAAGGGATAGAAATAAGAGATTTGCGCGGTTCACCAATATGAAAGAACAAGACTCATACTAATTGGAGCCTCCTTAATGTAATTAATATATTATTTAGTCTTCTGAACATTATCAATGTATTAGTCAGAGTCTTCTAAATAGTAATAAAAATAAATCACTGAAGCTGGAATAGTTTTCTGCTCTTGAGTATCCGAACAGCTACAATGTCAATCGAAAGTGACTTTTGTGTGATTCATAATTTTGTTGATTGCTTTACTCCTTAACGATTTGCTTTAAATGTTTGAATTAAAATAAAATGTAAATTTATGTTATAATAAAAAATCTGTATGTATTAGCACATTTAATTAAATTTTAGATTAAAAATAAATTTTCTATTGTCAAAATGTCTAAATGGTAAGAGATATTATACGAAACATTCATGCGTTTTCATCTTGTTACTGTCATGAATTTTATTCCGTTAAGTAACTTGGTTTTTAAATGCTATTAAAAAAAGTAATAGCAACTAATTATTTACAGGCAATCTGAGCGAAGCATTCATGAAATGTTAAAAGATACGCCGCCTCTGCGCGAATCAAGTGATTCTATAACATCAGGAACGGAAGCTAAGTTTCCTACATCTCGTTCCATGCCTTTTCCTCCAACTTATGGTGAGTAAAATGTTAATTTCCTGTATTAATTGTTTATTTATTGCTAGTAACTTAAATGCAATATTTTCTTTTTATAATTAAATATTTTTTTAGCCCCACCAGATGTTTCCCAGAATGGCACTGCTGGAAACAGCACTCTCTTACGTGCTGGATCTACGAAGCTGGAATCCTTAAAGAATTGGGGTGTCTCCACTTATAAATGTACAAGGCAATTGCTATATGAAAAACTTGGCAAGAGTTCTAGAACAGTTGATACAGGTCCTCTAAATTTAAATAGGTTTTTTCATTCATTATTTAGTTCCTCAATACCTGCTTTTGTGTGTGCATGTTAGATAACCACAATTAAATAGATCAGATTATGTTGTCATACTCAATATTTGGCCTATGATTACTTTATCATACTTTAATAACACATTGCAATATTATAAAATCACAAACTTGCAAGAAATAGAAAGTTTGATTAAGTAAACAAAAGTCAGCATATAACTATCAAAAAATTGTTATTAATACTTTACAACTTTAAACTTTTTCCATAGACTTGGAAGCAAAGATTGAAATGCTAAGGGAGACTCAACGCAAGTACAATGGTGTGTTACGGTTGAGTAGCGCACTTGCGTCGCAACTTTCTGCCGCGGCTCACACACAGCGTGCACTTGGTGATGCTTTCGCTGAGCTTGCTCAGAAATCACCTGAACTGCAGAACCAGTTAGTTTCCATTTCCAGTTCCATTATAGTTACTAACGCTGCTGTTTAACAAACATGATAATCCATGTTCATATTAATATTGAAATGTATGTCCATCAAGAAACCTAAAGTCTAAGATTTACCCTGAATTAATAATGTTCAAATGTTTGTAGGTTTTTGTACAATGCGGATACACAGCGATCCCTGACTCGCAATGGAGAAATACTACTAGCAGCACTGCACTTCTTCAATAACTCTCTTAACACACTGACTAACAAGACAATTGAAGACACTCTCCTCACTATACGCCAGTATGAAGCTGCCAGGTGAAATATCCCAAATTAAATAACACTTATACATAGTAACATCAAAAGAATCTATTGGATGCAAGCAACATGGGACCATACAATGTGGAGATCTTTGAGGGAGGCATATGTCCAGCAGTGGATGTCTATCGGCTGATGATAGTGATAATGATGATGATGACACAGTAAAAGAACAACATAACATAATATTGATTTCTTATGTTTATGCAAATGTTTAATTTTAGTGCATTTATATTATTATTTTCACTGCTTTGCTGCAGCTATGGTCATGGGGAGACTGGGGTGACAGACATCTTTATATCCTACTCTGTGACTATGTCTTAAACCATCCCAACCATTATTACATCAGCTGTGATAAACCACAAATCCTTGAAAAAGAGGACCAATTCTGAACAAAGATAATTCGTGAGGCTATTGAAATTGTAAAATGTCCTAATTTCAATAGAGAAGTTGGATGACTGAATATTTAAGTTATGTACATTTGTGAACTTTAGTTACAACAGCGAGATACAAACGGTGAAGAAAACATCGTGAGGAAACCTGCACACTGACATCATCTTTGTGTGTGCGTGTGGTGGCCCCAGTAAAGTGCCAATAGGCTCGCCCCCTGTTACATGGGACCTAATCTGACCACATCTGGCGAAATGTGGGTGTTTATTCACCTCTGCCCACCCTTACTGAAAAAAAGGCGTGACAATATAAAAAAAAAAGATGGTTGGGTAATACCACTTGCTTGGGACCTCTTAATTAATTGTTATGTTCAATGAAACAATGTTCTTTCTAAAAAATATTTTCTGCCAGGTAGCCAAGCACAAAAGGAAGTGTTAATGTTATGTAAAGTATATTCATACTACCCACTCCAATCATTTTGTTTTCTAACAGGATGAATTAGATTGGTATATTGACATACATGACATTAATAAATTTTAATCAAACACAAAGCATACCTCTTGAAGACTTAAATACAGTGAGATCATTTTATGTAGATCAAACAACAAAGACAGTGATCTAAAAATTTTTAGTTTCATTTGTCATCTCTGTCCCTCTGTAACAAAGGCTGCTGCAAAGCGCTCGAAACATTTGGATAATAAAAATAATCAAAATAACAAAATAGACGCGATATAATGTCCGTATATTTTAGTTGTATTAAACATGATATCATTTTCATGTAAATATTCCTGATCCTGACAGCCTATGTGCAACTGCTGTAGACATTTTATGTTTACATAATACTAAGTGACGAGGTGAGCATGACTGACGGCAAGTTCTACGCACATCAATAACAATGCGGCGCTAGTTGGGATGATAAACACTGCATTACATTGTCTGCTTCATTTTGAGACATGTTAAGACTTATTCTGTAGTTATTTTGCTTTCTGCAGCTCCCTTTACACTGAAACAAAGTAATGTTTTTGGACTACTTACCGACGCAGTGTCAATAGAAAGGTATCAGCAATGGGAACCGGACATCAAGATACAAATTTTTATTGTTATATTTTCTTTATGATATGGTAAAGATAAGTAATAAATTATTTTTATTTTATAAGGCCCATGAACAGGTTGAGATTCGGTTAATCAAAAATCATATTTAAGTTGTGCGTGGTTGTGACGGGTTCGTGCGCAGGGTGGAGTACGACGCGTATCGCAGCGAGCTGGAGGCGTGCGGCGGGAACCCCGGCGAGGCGGTGTTGGCGCGCATCGAGCAGCACCGCCGCCACTACGAACGGCTGCGCGACGACTCCGCGGTCAAGCTGCAGCTGCTGCACGAGAACAGGGTTTGTCCAAGCGTTTTATCAACACACTAACATGATATATCACACACTGCATTATTATACATTGCAACTTTTTAATATGATTACTAATACCTCCAGCTGAAGCTTTAAACTACATTTCTTCATCCTCGCAGCACTTGTAATCAATAATGATTTAAACTGCGTAGTAATTCCACAAGTGGATCTGGTGCAAAGGTTCACATAGTATTTCTATGACTTGTGCCCTGTATGATAATGGTTTTATTGATATTGTTATGTGGCGGAGCTTGCACATATATCGGGTATTTGTATTTAACGAAATCCCAATTACAAACGGTAATAAATTGGTCCAGGTGAAGGTGATGAACAAGCAGTTGCTGCTGTTTCATAACGCCGTCTCCGCGTACTTCAGCGGCAACAACGTGGCGCTGGAAGCGGCCGTGCGCCACTTCAGTGTGCCGACTGCGCCCGCGCACCGCGCGGCACTGCCCGCGGTCGTGGCTCCTGTCTCGCCGCCACCGCCCCTACTCACAGCGCCCACCACTCACTCCGCCCATTCAACTCCTCCACCCTCATAGGACTACGCTTCCCACAACCTCTAATTACCCTGTTCATCTCTGGGAGAGAAGCAAAGATACCACTCCTAAGTACACGCCACTCGTCAATTTATATTTATTTGTGAGATGATTTTCCGAGAAAAATGTGCAGCGAGTGCGGAGTTCATGTTACAGGAAATATTGAATGTGCCTATTCATGCTGTGCACTGAAGTTTCTCGCTAGTCGCCAAGTACAGAAGAAAGTGTACAGTGAATATTTATTTAATATTTTTTTATAATAATGTGGCATACTCAAAATGTATTTCAAGCAACATTTAAAAGTTTCTGCACAAAACCCAGAATTATCTATGTACTTTAAATTAATGCTATTTTGTAACTTGAACTGTAATTTAACCAGCAGTGCATGTACTTAACTTTAAGCCGTAGACATTAGTCTTACTCCCCACCATTATTGCTACATTCGGAAGCCACCAATTACCAATTTGTAATGTTTCATCCTCTGGAGTAGCAGCTGTCGCAACGATGACAGCGGTATTCCCCCTGTCTGAAAAATAATGGGTGCTGGCGCCACCAGCACTTATTTTATAACATAAACTCGGTTGCACTTTATGCAAGTTAAGATTTGCTTTTGCATGTTAGGAAATAAATGATTTTATCTTGGCTAGGGTTACATATATTTTTTACGTTGCATTTTCGTGCAGTGCTTTTATTCACACAAAATGCAATTGTGATATATTTTACTGCTTTAGCTATAGTGTTTGAGTGTATGTCATATTAGTTATGGATTGTTACTGTGTGCTTATTTCTTAGAAATGTGAATATAATATAGGTGGCAAGTCTCACAAACCTGGCAATATTTGTATTCTGTAAACTTTCATATTACTGAAAAGAAAAGACTAAAAATTCTATTTAAAGTTTAACAAATTTTTCATCATCATTGCATGCCCTGCCTCACAGACTGATGACATAAACACTGACTCTTGTTGCCTAAAATATATTGTTTTAACATATTATGTTACTTAATTGTGAAGTGTTTTGGTAAAAAGTATTTCAATATTTTCATCCATGACATCTCTGCAGTATTCAGTTAACGTATGCTGTATAGAAAAATTTATGTATATTCTCTTATTATAGAAAAAAATATATATTTTTTAAATATACTATGGACAACCTCTATTATACTGCTCTAAATTTTTACAACAGACTTGAAAATAAATTGTCTATTACATAGCAACACCATAAATATGTTAGTCGCTGCTTTTCCTTATCATATGTACCCCGACCATATAGCATTAAGTTATCTAGTTTGTATATCACAAGTTGTTGTATACTGGACATGACAATATGCTTTGGTAGCTAACTACTGTAGCCATGTGAAATAATCTTAGCTAGTCAATATTGTTTTTATTCCACTATTATTCATAGATTATATTTATTTTCTTTTTTATAACTTAAATGTCTAAAACAGTAGTATTTAATAAAACATTTAGGATTGTATTTGAGATTATATACTGACAATGCTTCAGGAAATAAATGAACTTGTAAAAACAACATATTGTATTGACAATCAATGTAACTGTAATATAAATTATATACATTGCAAAGTGTTTGTTTACACTGGCTTATCACAGCAACAGCTCCCTCTAAACAGGGACACTTACTTTCATGTTTAACACAGCAATAGAACTCGTATCCGTGTTATATCGCACTTCATTGAACCTTTTCTCTATTAGCTTCAGCTTTCTACCTTCGCCTACGCCTTCACAAGTTCTTTGTCCATTTCTTCACAGTGCATTTCTTCAGCCTCTGCTTTAAATTTATTCTAAAAATAATATTTCTGTAAATATTCTAACAACTATAAATCGGTTTGTATAACGAAAATATGAAAAAATAATTACCAGATCATAAATAACCTTTACTACAAGTGAACAACTTGGACAAGTTGCTACCTCTTCCCCAGCCATGAGTTCCTCCTGAAAAACACGAATTATAGAGTTAACGAGCGGCGAAATTTACGTAGGACGCATCGTGTAAATTTTTTTATTGTAAATAGGTTTAATAACATTCTATAAGAATTTAATAACCTTGCTGATTTGAAATCTATCTCCGCATGGGCAAGGGTAATAGTACATTTCTTCCTCGTCGTCATAGTCGAAATCTTCAATTTCTATTTCGTCGTGAAATATCGTCATCTTTTCAGTTCACTTGTTTATTATGATAGTATGTTACAAATTGCATCCTATACTACGCGCGTTTTCCTCCTTTGTTGTGATAATTTGTCGATATGAATTGACAAATTGCAAGTTGTCAGGCAAAAATTATACGAATTATCTTGTATTGTTGCCAAATTATTTTTTAAATATATTTTTTTTTAAAAAAAGGATTACTAATGGTGTTATTTAAAATTACAACTTATACTTTAATAGAAATAACATTGTATATCTAATAGATTATAATCCGTATTAGTAAGTGTAATTGTAGGAAATGGTAACATCGTCCGCGTCACGTCACACACGTCATTCATTTCATTTCACAGTCACAGGAGGAGGATGATCGTGGTAGTCTCGTTATATTTTTTATAAGTTTTCTATATAAAGTGGTGCAGTGAGTGAATTTGTGTATATACGTTCAAATAAACAATTAAACAGTTTACACGTATTTGTAAAAATGTTTAGCTGGCTAAAGAAGGAGGGCGAAAAATCAGAAAGTATTGACAATGTCGTCGAAGGGCTTAAAAAAATTTATAAAACTAAACTTTTACCTCTCGAGTTGCATTATCAGTTTCACGATTTTCATTCACCGCAACTCGAAGAGCCTGATTTCGATGCTAAACCAATGATATTGCTAGTAGGTCAATATTCCACTGGTAAAACGACGTTCATTAAATATCTTCTCGAAAGAGAATTCCCTGGTATTAGAATTGGCCCAGAACCCACGACTGATCGGTTTATTGCAGTCATGTACGATGAAAAAGAAGGCGTCATACCGGGAAACGCGCTCGTTGTTGATCCAAAGAAACAGTTCCGCCCTCTTAGTAAGTTTGGAAACGCCTTCTTAAACAGATTCCAATGTTCCACTGTAATGTCACCCGTGCTACGGGGCATCTCCATCGTAGACACGCCAGGCATTCTTTCTGGCGAAAAGCAGCGCGTCGACCGTGGCTATGATTTCACAGGGGTGCTGGAATGGTTTGCGGAGCGTGTGGATCGCATTATCTTATTGTTCGACGCTCACAAACTCGACATTTCTGATGAGTTTAGAAGAAGTATCGAAGCTTTAAGAGGCCACGACGACAAAATACGGATTGTATTAAACAAAGCTGACATGATTGATCACCAACAGCTGATGCGTGTATATGGCGCACTGATGTGGTCACTAGGCAAGGTGCTGCAAACGCCCGAGGTAGCACGCGTCTACATTGGCTCTTTTTGGGACCAGCCACTACGCTACGATGTTAACAGACGTTTATTTGAAGATGAAGAACAGGATCTATTCAGGGACATGCAATCCCTACCACGAAATGCAGCACTGCGCAAACTCAATGACTTGATTAAAAGAGCTAGACTTGCTAAAGTTCATGCATATATTGTCAGTGAATTAAGAAAAGAGATGCCTTCAATGTTTGGAAAAGAAGGAAAGAAAAAAGAATTGATCAAAAATCTTGGACAGGTGTATGATCGCATTCAAAGAGAACAGCAGATATCACCAGGTGATTTCCCTGACATCAAAAAAATGCAAGAGACTCTTGCTAACCATGACTTTACCAAGTTTCATCCTCTAAAGCCCAAGTTGTTAGAGGTTGTGGACCATATGTTAGCAACAGACATTGCCCGGCTTATGGACATGATTCCACAAGAAGATGTTAATGTAGTTACAGAACCGCTCATCAAAGGTAAGTACATGCACAATTGCACTTTAGAACAACTTGCTAGGTAGGTGTGTTTTGATTAAATATACATTAAATTGAAATTTGTTACTCAATGAGTTTTAATCTAATTCTGGTGTGACATCAGCACTGATGCTCTAATTGGTTTACAATTTTCAATATTGTCTATATTGCCTTTAAAAGCAGTTTGTGTAAATGTTTTTGATTTAAAGAAACTGCTTTTAAACTAAAAATTTAATTAAGACAAATAATTTAATGCTAACTTCCATTTTATCCAATACAATAAATTATAGTTCTTATTTTTTTTTACTTAATTGAGTAATAATAAGGTTACAGTCAAAAGTTTTAGGAAATGAAAGATAAAGCCTGTTGTGTCGCAGACACATACTAGTATTTTACTAAAACTGTTATAAACACTTCACACCACTGCTCACGAAGTGGAGCATGAGTCATTTTGAATGTGTGGCCAAATGAACAGTTTGCAGGAATGTAAGTACTTTACATACAGTTTGTTGTATCAAGTGATAACGTTAAGAAGTTATGGCGCGCTATCAGTAGATATTGACCTGAATAAATATTCTAATCAACATTGATAACATACTGCATGAAAATTGCTCGCTGTAGCTATCAGCGTCTACACTGCGAGTGAGCCATATTCCAAGTGCTGACCTCATGCTTAAACTCACATTACGTCGGCGTTCGTTTCTGTCTGGGTGTAGGCCATTTACTCGGGAAGTCTCTCTCTCACAGTCTCATATGCAATAGGAAGAAGTCGCGTGCCGCAGCAGAGGCAACACCGCGGGTCGCGTTGCTCCGCGGTGGATGGCCATGAAGTTTAGTCAAGCTGTGTAAAGCAGCTCGCGGTTATGAGTAAGCACATAAGTAAAGAGTAGATTCCGCTGCAATTTGGCGAACGCGAGCTAATGAGCGGCTCACGCCTGCCGCCGCCGGGCCGGCCGCACGTAACGATAATGGGGCCGGCATCCGCTTCCGGCCCGCGCCGGCATGACGCTGTGCTACTATTTCACTACAAAATCGCGTTTGCATGCTCTACAAAAAACGTATACTTATTATGTGATGCGGAGCGCGCGGCGCGACCGATAGGCGCGTCTCCTAAAATAAATATGCACCGATAATGTGGCCGCGCGTTCAAGTTCAATGCGAGCGGGTCGCGCCGTGCACCGTGCACCGTGCACCAGCTCAACTATTTATCAATTTATATTTGTGATGCAGCGCCACCGAATGCGCGATACTTACTGGTCTGCAAATCCAGGGAACAGTGGAATGCCAAGTACGCTCAGGTCCGAGAAATACTGTTTCTGAAATAATGTAAAGGTCGCATGCCTCTTTTTTGTATAGGCTTAGTCGGGGGGATGATAGCGCTATACACCCTTCCTCTTTGAGTGGAGAGGGAACAGCTCCAATCACTGCCCACAATATACATTTACGTTAATAATACGTGCGAGTGTGTATATAAAACGTAAATTAGTGAACGCGAGGGGCGCGCGCGTCCCCGTCCCACCGTCCCCCCGTCAGCCATCCGTCAGCAGCGCAGCGCGCGCTGCACCGACGTGACCCGGCGCCACCGAGCGCCACCGCGCGTCCAGCTGCGATTGGGCGCAATTAAAAGTAACAGCGGGCCGCCGCGGCCGCGGGTGTGCGCGCGCGGGCGGGACGGTCGGGCCGTCGGGCTGCTGCAAGCGAAAGTGCCAGCGAGACCGGCGCGCCGCGCGACTCCTCGCTCTAGTTGTTTCATAATTTGTTGACGTTATCGCAGAGGTCAATAAAAAGCCTCTCGAAGGTCTTCATTCCATACCACGCATGAGCTGAGCCACTCCGCAGAAAGGCAGGCGGTCCCATTTATGCTCACGGCTTGCGGCGGACTCGTTACACTTTAATAATTAAATAAGAAAATTAAAACAATTACGAGCACACGCGTTATAAGTATTGAATGAGTCATTCAGTGTTGAATGGCGGCGTCACGCCGTCACGCTGTCACGCCGCCACCCTCAAGAACAGTCGTTGCGACGAGTCGCTAATATGTGGCATGTGCATGCCTGCACTGCGCAAAGCAGCCCCCGCCGTCCAGTTCGATGCTCCATTGCTGCGGCCGGGATCCGCGCTCGTCTGCCAATTATATTAAGTACTTCGAATGCGCCCACCGGCTGGCCACGGCGGTGCTCCGCCGCTAATGCCGACTCAACACCCAGACTGTTGTGAACCTAGATGACCAGCGGTGGAACCACGCCGCGTGCTATGTAGCAATGCCTACAGTGTTCGTTCCCGAGGTTATTGGTTACTTTGATTCATATAGGATGATGTCGCTTTAACGAGAATACATGTTGACGATTTGCTCTTGTTTTTATGCACAAATTGATCACGTTTGTATACACGCGCTCCTGCCGCCCACGAGCGCGGCGCTGCTGCACCTCCACGGGCACACGCAACTAACATTGGGAAGTATCTTTTTTAATTAACTGCAGGGGGAACTTTATGCCGCACAGAGAGCGATGGAAAAGGCTATGCTTGGAGTTCCTCTTCGTTATCGTATCAGAAATGAGAAGATCCGCAAGAGAACTAAAATTACCGACATAGCCCAAAAAATTGCTAACCTTAAGTGGCCATGGGCAAGACACATCGCTCGAAGTACTAAAGGCTGATGGAGTTGTAAGATGCTGGAGTAGCGGCCGCCTAACGGTCGGTAGAGGCAGTGCCTGCAGGCCCCCGCTTGTTGGACGTGTCCTCAGCGGTGGTCAATGTCCGGCCGATAATGTAATGTATTGCTACATAAGTCAGCTTGGGCACACGTATTGTTACTTTTATAATTTAAGAGCGGGAAAGGTGAGTACACGAACAGAGCGGCGCTGGCGTTTGTAGTGTCTGCACATAAGTGATGCATCGTCAAATAAGGAAAGGCTGTCAGGGTAATACAGTTAGTACACAGTTATATGCTTAGTGCAAATGAAACGTAACCACGACCACCGTAACCTTCCTCTCCACTGTGTGCAACGGCAGCGGGTGCTGCTGATACCATGTGTATTGATACCGTGTAAAGGCTGTGCAGTGTTGTTTGAACTGATCCCGAGGCGCGGCTACTTAACGCTTGCTTTGTGACACGGAGTGCCTCTCGTCAGGGTCCCGAATTTAAAGAGTTGAACAGTTCCATGCATAAATTTGGAAATCTGCTCCCACGACGTCGTCGCCGTGTCCAGGGTACAGGCAAATGATATTCCGAGTAATCTGGGCGAGCGCGTTCCACCATCTTCGGTCTCATTCAAACATGACGTTACATTGAGGTAGTGTTAGCTGGCGGCCATTAATATATTAGATACATTCTGCGGCCGCGCGCAATCAGAAAGCTCTAATTAAATGTATCGGAAATCAACTTAGTTCGCGGGATCATACTTACGTCGTGGCGCCGTATGTGCAGCGCGGGGCCCATACGCGCACAGCGAGCTCCCGAACTTTGCAATTAATAAGTAAGTCAGTTATCGGTACCTTTATTTCCGAATAGTTTTAAATTGCACGGTTATATATAGTTGCAACTATCTGCTGCTGCGTCTGCTCCGCGTCGTCAGTTCACCCTGCGCTTGCCGCGTGAGCTGGCGTGTCAGGGAGCTCACGCGTGTGATCTGTCTGCACAGCAGTACCTGGACACTTACTAAAACATCGCCGAATCCGTGATCATGTTTCACACGAATGACTCATTGTGACAGTGCTAAACCATCCATCTGCCATCTGTTCGCCGTATTTCTCCGGAGTACCTCTTCCAATGTGTAAGACATTTTAAAAATGTTTTTAGCATTGTTATATTTACTTGTAGCTGTTCATGGTCGTCGTCGTCGTACATCTGCAATGCTCGGAGTGAACCACCTATTTTACTTGCGGATATTCTGCTTTGAATACCCTTCAGCTGTGGGGCAATAGAACAGATATCCCGGGCTCGTATCGGCTAAAACCCAACGGTATACATCTCAATTCTTTTAGTCGGAACAACGTGAACGTACATCGTGATCGCACATAACCCTGGTTCCGGTAACGATTGGTTTTGATGAGGCCGTGTTCGGGGTGGGGCTGGAACTCGCCGACTCATTTATCAGTATTAGGCGGCAGTATTGCGTGGACCAGTTGGAAACTTTTCGAACTTGGCAATGGACGACCTCCGGAGCACTAGAGCATTAGTATTATCTGATTTCGAGGAACTCCAATTGCGTTGGACGTGGCCGGCTGTGCAGTGTGTACTGACAACCACGGGTACTTCTTGCACAGGCTCGCTCCACGGCACGCGGGACACTCGGCACTCGGCGCGTGGCACGCGCACTTGCACGTGTGCGGGCGCGTGTGTGTGCGTGTGTGTGTGCTACTCTCGACGCGGACACGGAGTCAGCGTTTAGCGCTCAATGCGGAGGTGCGGTCCGGCTTGCGTAGGACACGTCCGCCGCTTGCAGTAACACGCTAACACGACCGTACTCGTGCGAGTGCTGCCGCTTGTGAAACAACGAGGTCACTGACGTCACCGCAAAATGTTCCATATGCAATTCAGCATTTTCCAGTTTAGAAAACTAGCTCCGCATCGTTGTCCTAACTGGCGAGCAGAAGTTCTGCGCGAACCTCTCGTTGCCCCGCCGTCGTACGGGATCCGTGTCTATGTACATAAATAGGTCAAGCGTCCGGCAGCCGTCGGACTTGGCGAAGTACTCATGTAGACGATTGGGACGATATCAGAGTAAGTATCCGCGCGGCAGCGGTCGAATGAATGACATTCGATCATCGCACAGCACAATGACCTACCCAAACAATATCCGGTGCGGTGGGCAGTGGTTACGGGACAAAGCAGTAGTGAGACTGTGAGACGGCGAACAGCGAATAAATTGTTCGTTATCGGGAGCGGCGGCGGGCGCCGGCCGTCGGCCGCGAGCATACGTCACGCCGGATGCGCGCGCGCCGCACCGCACCACCTCAGCGACCCATCTCGACCCCACCCCGACACGCGCCCACCTAGCTGGTCACACGCGCGTGGCTTTAACCGCAGCGACGCGGCGCTTCCAGCTGCCGCAGTGGCCGTGAACACGAGTTGGTGCTCGTGGTGAGGGTGCACCGGCTGGTTCGTGTGCTCTACACCAACTACCCACAACGTACTCGTACATACGCGCACCGCACGGCCCGGCCCGGCCCGCATGCCGTAGATTGATTAAACAGACGTTAGCGCGACAATGCAACAATAATACGCCTGAGCGAGGACGTTGCCGGCCGCGTACCGGAAGCCAGAAGCGCCGGGTTACTCGTCGAGGTGATTGTGAAGCGAGTAGGTGCGAGCGCGCGCCGCTTTCTTTGTTGCTTTCGGCTCGCTTCCATGACGAGTACGGTGCAGGTGCAGTGATTCAGGGGGCGCACCTTCCCGGCTGCGGCGGTAATCATTCCTGACTAAGTCGTCAACATCATTTCAACCGATGGACGTCTACTGCTGGACTAGGTGTCTTGTAATGAATTCCCGACTAAATGAATTCGTTAATTCTAGGAAAACGTACTACGAGCGATGGTGGGTAGACCGGTAGTGAAGCGAGGGGCTCGGATGCGGCGCAGGCACGGCGCATGACGTGAAACGATTCCCCGTCGATATCTCATTGTCGATGTCGCGGTTGCATCGTTTGTATCGTATTGATATATAATGTGACACTGGTCCTACGGTTACACTCCATGATACGGAGCGCACAACAGTGATTGTTGGAATCACTGATTGCAGATAATTCATTGTGGTAACCTTCCAAATTGTTCACTTTTTCGTCAGCTCTTCTCATCGACTCGTTATGAAATGTGAATCGATGGAAGCCGCGACTGCTCGTGTCGATGGACCCGCACTCGCCCGCAGTCTGCGCGCTTCCGGCTCCAAGTTTACGTCCTGAATATGTGTGTGCCCGATTGGACACTGCTTTTTCCGGTGCCGAGTAACTGATGCCCACGGATAAGGTCGCTAAGGCCGCGGAGCATACATTCGCGTCGTACATGGCAACGTGTGCGGTGCGGCCCGTGGAGAAAGTGTCGGTCGCGCTCCGACACGCTCCGGCACGCCGCACACTTTCAATGGGCTGCGTGAGCGCGACGACACCCTCACTCCGAATGTATCGGACATTCGTCTAACGCGAGCGGGCAACGGCCGGGCCCCGCACCCGGGCCGGGCGCGGCCGGTGGCGCACTCCTTGTAGCTCGGCTCCGCTCCCCAGGCGCGGGGTGGCGCACGCCGACTGAACCGATCACCGATAACCTCATGTTTACCTCTATCTGTGCACTCCTTCGAGTGTCAATCATCGGAGCGGGGCGCCGCCGCGTGCCGCGTGCCGCGTGCTGCGTGCTGCGTCCTGTACACCGCGTGGGACGGCTTTAACTGTGTCTCAACTTCTTTTTTTATTATTTATTAAGAAGTGATAGCAGGTTTTTATTAAAAAAAATTATACATTAAATTGATAAAGTGTGACGCGCGCGATGTTCCTAGTTACATGGCACGCACCGCAAGTTGTAACATATTCCGCGCGCATAACATATGCTGTTTATCATCATCCACAAATGGTACCAGAATTTCCAATCGTAAAACAAGTATAGTCAAGTAACGAATTAGACCCTTCCAGTATAGACTCGTGGGGCGCGTATCCTGACCGCCCCCGGCGACCGCACCCCCGACTGCAACAGTGGCAGTCGCCCGCGGTGCCAACGGCGCGCAGGTGACGCTGGAGACGCGGGTGCTTTGTGCCTCGCTGTTCCCCTACTGCCTTATTGACATACACTACTTTCTGCTAACTATAAACGGGACATATCATTTTGTTTCGATGCAATTAACTTTTTTATTTTTCTATAAGTATGAAATTTTCAAAATATATAATAAACGAATACAGAGTACCCCCAGCGTGGGTACACGGATGGCCTCGTGACGCGTGACGCGTGACGCGTGACGCGCGACGCACGCCTTCCACTCGGCCGTCCCCCGCGGGTTCGAACCCCGGACGGCGCGCGGCGATGAGTTATCTACCGCGTGCACGTGTGCGTGTGCGTGTGCGACTGTAGGCCACAACGGAGCCGCCCGCGTCGTCGCGCTGCCGCGGTAACGTGTCCCGATTGCAACAACCTGTTGTTGACTCAGTGTATGTAACCAGTGCTTTACTTTCAGAGGTCTCGCGTTCGAGTCCGGTCGCGAGGAACTGTGGAAGTAAGCACTCACGTATATAATGGCTTTACATGTGCCGCCGCCGTGCACGCACCGTCCGGGCTGGTGGTGCCGGACGCTCGCGCGCCGCCGTGGCTCGCCTTACGCTTGTCCGGCGCCATTTGTATGAGTATATATTATAATTTAATTAAAACGTGCGCCGGCCGTCTGTCGACCGATGCAACCATTGCAACATTGGTATGGCACAACGCGAGTCGAGTGCGTTTGACGCTGGCACCCATCTACCTTGCCCATCTCCAATGTTTACTTAGTTCATAACCATTTTGTGTATTTTGGATTCATAAACCCTCTGTTAGAATACTTGCTTCAATCATTGGGTACGCTGGGCTTTTGTTGTTGGTGTATCTATTCGCTTGAGAATTTCAAGCGCTTCAGATGCTTGAGATGTTCCGATGGAACGGGTTGGTCATGCCCCCGCAGCGCCGGAAGCGTGCCTCAAATGTCTGCTCCCGTCCACCCTGGCCTGAGAGGACAGCGTATAAGTAGCTGCAGTTTCTACCCACAGTTACGTTAGCTTTCGTATTCAGATGGTCTTTAAAGTCTCGCGGTACAGCGGGCGTCTTATTGGCGTAGATAGATATCTCGGAGCGTCCCGCCAAGGTCGGAAGCACCTGATGCGGTGGGCGGCGGACGCGCATCCTCCTCACGGCGCGGGCGCAGGAGACAGCGCGCCGCTCCGGGCCGGGCGCCTCGCCCACGCAGCCCGCCGCTGCGCCTCAATGTTTGTACTGTAAAACATTCGGTGTCACACCCTGGAAAAAGCAGTAGGTTTTTTGTGGACTAACCGAGGAAACACAGCTAACACACGCACGAACACACAGACACGCACTATTCCTGCTGAAGACAATCTGTGTTGATTCCCGCTCAATGAAAACAATTACTTCAGTGTCGGTACAGTACGTTATAGTCGGGAGCTGGTTGCCAGCCGGCCGCCAGCAGTGCACCACGCGCCGTGCGACCAATGCGCTAGCTTCCGTCGCACTGTTGTTAGATACGGGTAGGTAATCAGGTACACGATGTACGAGATTACTGTTCTGGCGCACTGTGCGCAGCGCCGCCGTCGCCGAGAAGCGCAGCTTACTGCTGACTCGTGCAGTGCACCGGCAGCAGTGCAGCAGTGCAGCAGTGCAGCAGTGTATATAATATATATTGATGCATTGATATCTCATAAAGCATGTAAACACCTAGTATTACATCATAAAATATAATAAATAGTCTTGGACCGGTCTGAGTGGAAATCTTTGGGGGAGGCCTTTGTCCAGCAGTGGACGTCTTCCGGCTGATTGGATTGGATTGGAGTCTTGATGTGCGATTGCACTCGCCCGGCCGCACCGCACCAACGCATCACGCTGAAGAATGTTCGAGAGGATAACAAACTCGTTGATCAACGCATCGTGCAGCCGGTGCAGGTTGGGGTGGGGGTGGGGGCTCTCGCTCGATTTATAGTAATTATAAAAATCTGCGCCTCAGTTGTTCACTAAACCGGTGAGACCTTCGCGCCGGTGTTCGCCTCGGGTGGTGAGGTGTTGCTGCGCGCCGCAGCCCAATGTTATTACGTTGTTAATCGTCACACGCGAGTGGCGATGTCGCGCCCGGTGCCACCGCGAAGGCCGGCCGCGCTGACCCGCCGCACGGGCCGCACGGGCCGCACGGGCCGCACCGGCCGCACCGGCGCGCCGGGGTCAGAGTTCGCGGTACAAACCCACTTTGTGAGCGGCGCTTTACAATTCACAAGTCTGTTGCTACTTATTGATTTTTACTTAGACATTTTTTCTCATTTACCTCTGGGGTGGGGAAAGGGAATCTTCTATAACGATATCCTGCTTCTGGGGAGAAGGCAAGGTTATGCAGGATTATTTACCCACTAAAACCCCTTGGGTGGTCATCTTTATCGTATGAGCTGGTAACGTCGCCAGTTCAGCCCGCGTGGACATTCGCCCTGGCCACCTGAGACCGGCTCCACCTGCGACCGGCTCCACCTCGACTCGGAGACGGTATGGG
Organism: Troides aeacus; assembly: GCA_033220335.2. NCBI lineage: Eukaryota > Metazoa > Arthropoda > Insecta > Lepidoptera > Papilionidae > Troides > Troides aeacus. The sequence continues at coordinate 10,463,790 of CM067288.1, forward strand.
GCAAGTTGGTGCGGGGCTTTGCTTTTTTATTTCATTGCGTCTGCACGGGCAATAGCGGTACACGGCGGCCGGGCCGGAGACGGGTCGGGGACGCGGACGCGGAAGGCAAGAACAAAGCGAGCGCCACGTGGGGGCTGCACAAAACATTTTTCAACTGCTCTCCTACCGCCGTGCTTTCACCGCTCTCTTACAGTTAATAACGCCTAATGCTACCAAATACTCCCGGAACCGTCGCCGTCACTCTGCTCGTGTACCGTCCGTAACAGATATGCGTGCGTGATTGCAGCCTCGGCGGTCGGTCGGTCGGTCGAAAATATTTTTTTAGCACCACCACCTAATCTACTTTTATTAATCTGTAACATCGATCCGCAGTGGGGTATTACTGCATCCGGTTGTTTTTTTTTTGTTCGTCCGTTCATAACGGCGTTTCGTCGAGTGGCAGTTTCCGGTTTCGCCGCTCCAACCGGTGCGCAGCGCGATACGGGAACAACCTCCGCGGCGGACGCCGTTGTTCTGTAACTTCTTGAAAAGCGCTACAAAAAGTTCCACGCGGGCGTCCGGCGGGTACTGACCGAACCGTGCCGCCGAGAGAGGCAGCGGAGATGGTGAAGTTGTGCAGTCACTGATCTTCCGGCTGGTCCGGGTATTTTCTTGGTATGGATGTTTCGGCAAGGACCTAGGCCCGTAGCTAGAGAGTCGGAATAGCGTGTACCCCGCACCGTCTCCCGCCCCCGTGATGATAATCGAGATGAGAACCCTGTACCATCTCGCGCGTTGTTTTGCGCTCGTCACTGCCTACGACGGATGCAGCGCTGCAGCATCACACTAAATCGAACCCCGACCGGCGCAGAGAGGAGAGCTGATTTTGGTCGCAATTTAAATAGAGTTTTAGCTGACTGAAACGAGGTTCACTTTTAAGCTTTATTTCTTTCATCACTGATGATGCTCGAGATCAGCCTAATCCGCCAACTGGAATCATTATGAGGAGCCATCTGGCTGTGTCTGATGATGTCGATTGAATCCAGTCGCCGTGCTCATACGCGCCCGCGCAGCCTACCGGATCCGAATGCTTCCTCAACGATGTTTTTCTTTGTTAAAAAATCTCAACATCAAATATATTTCGATTTTGAAGAACATGTATTAACAGATCAAAAACAAATCCGGTCCGCGCGACGCTGAGGGCCATACCACGCCAGAAGAGCATGAGCTCAGTTCCGAGTGTATCCGTTTGAACAGTGCTCTCTCGGCAGATCTGTCTGAAAAAACCGCCGTCCTATGCGCTACGAGCCGATTTGTGCGAACGGACATTAAGTGTCCAGCAAAACTCATTCGTTGACCCTGTAGCGAGGATCCTACACACAGGATTTCCTTACGGAAGAAAAATTATCTGACCATTGAGGTTTTATTTGATCGTGTTGCGGATTGGCGGGGTGCGGTCCGCGTGTCGCGCGAATCGTTCAATGTTCCGCGACGGAGCCCGTTCTGTAACTGCAGCTGCAGACGTCGGAAGGACGACGGATGGTGATATAGGGGGACAGCACGCGTGCGGTGAGTGGCCGGCGGTGGTCATTCGTGTCTGTGGCCAGCAGCGCAGCGCGGCCGCTCCGCGCGCCGCCGTCCGGCCGCCGGAATGTCGCCGTGTCCGTGTCCGTGTCCTACGCACGACTGTTTACAGCTTAAGGTCGTTTAGTGTGAACAGCGAGCCGTGGCGGCGGCGGCGGCGGCGGCGGCGGCGGCGGCGGTGACGACCGGAGCCAGTGCAGTGCACAAAGCTCCATTGTTAGGCGGGGTTATAATAAACGACGTAATATTATAACAAAATAAAATTCTTATGGCCGGCGATAATCGATTATTATCATGGGAGCCGTTTGTTCATATCATCTGTTAAATTTTTGTTGTTTGTGTTCCAATCGATGACTGATGTACTCTCTCTTTTTCTCTCTCTCACTCTCTCTCGCTCGCGTAAGTAAAATACTACATAAAATTACAATTAGATTGTTCACGAAATATCTTTCGTGTTTCAGGCGGGGCGTTCGAGGGCGTGGAGGACCAGGTCTCGCCATTCGGGTACGGGCGCGGCGAGGGTGTGGACGCCGGCCACGGCGACCCTGAGTGGATTTGCAGCAAAGAAAAACCGCACTACGACCAGATATTCCAGTCGCTCCACCCCATCGACGGCAAGGTCACCGGCGCTGGTATGCACGATGTCTCCGCATACTACTATTCCACCTCCTCCATAGGATTGAGGTCTCTAAGAAATTGGCACTGGTGATTCTAATAATACACATATTAGCGGAAATGGTGAATCAGACTACGCACTGGTAGGTGGCGGGGCCCCGGTGCGGCTGGTGGCCGCGGGGCACCCGCCCGCATACGTCGCGGGTGTGAGGCTCGGCCACTCGTGCGCCTCCATCAGAGCATTGTAAATATATTGAAACCGGGGCTCCGTGAAGGCGAGTGAGAGTTAGTGATGCGTGCCTGCAGCTCCAACCCCGCAACCCGCAACTCGCCAGTCGCAAGTCGCACGTCGCGCTCGCGAAGGGTGCGGTGTTAAAGAGCTGCCGAGCTTGCAGAGCTCCGCTCGCTCACTGCACTGAACCTATTTCGATCTTTGGTACGCAAACTCAATCTGCTGTTATTTTTTATTTGGGAGCTATGTACCGGAAAACGGTACGGTTTTTGTTCTACGTTTTATTTGCAATCAGTCTATAGATAAGCAGATGTGATGATGTTCCGACTTTAAAGAATAATTTCTTCATCAAGAATTGTCTTCCTTCGCATCAGATCCTCGGCGTTATTGTTTTATTTTAAACTATATTACATCAACAGCTCTTTTAAGTCGTTTTCAGTGTCGTCCGCATTTGGATGAGGTTGCAGTGAAGGGATTGTTATAATGTTTATTTCCGCTTTTATAGCGCTTAGCTAATAACCCGATTTCCTGCTACGCAATGTAGATTTTCTGTAAATCATCCAGCTCTGAGAGGGGATCCTGAAACATTTGAGATATCCTTTGTTATTCGATTTCGCACTCTTTGAATGATGTATAAATTTGATGCACTAACAGTATCCCATATGGTAACCTGCAAGTCTAAATTGGTTGAGCCCGGCATCGTACAATAGAAGCATATTGTCGAAGCTCTGAATACAGGTTCTCTTTTTGTGAGCCCGCGGAGGTTTCGATATTGTATACTTAGCTAGGTTCTCTCGGCGAGAATTCGGCATTTGTTTGTAAGTTTGTTATCGGGGTTTATTACATACAAAGTGAACACAACTGGGCCTAGAACCGAGTCCTGTAATACACCTGCGCGGAGGTTGTGAAATAGAGATCTACTGTCACTTTCTCTACCTTGCAGTATTCTGTCAGTTTTTCTTAAACTTTCATAGGAAGTGAGTGCGTGGTAAGTGCTGTTTTTTTTACATACCTATGTGACATACCCTTCGGATACATGTTGCATGGAAGCCATGCTGATGATCTGTTATTTCTTTCACATAGAAAAGGTTCCTCGTGCTGCGCACAGTACAGTACAGTACAGTACAGTACAGTACAGTACAGTACAGTACAGTACAGTAGCAATATCTCAAATAGTTTCTACAAGAATGTAAGCACGTTATACGCCTACATTATTTTACCCATTACTCAATTGGTCCGTGTGATATCAGAATTCCTACGTTTATCTTTTCTACGAATCATCTCTATCTGTGATACCTTCCAGAGTGAGTTGCCTTTAACTATGAGGTCATGCGTACTAAACCATTTCTATTTTCGATAACTACTGTATCAGAACCCTTTTTGTTATTAAATTAAAACCGGATGCTTTTTCATTCTAAACATTTAAATTTCATTCCAAATTTCTTTGGGATGAAATATAAATGGGTATATCTATATAGAAGCAATATCTGTTTCATTCACCCCATTTGCAGCAAATTTGACACAAATTATTTTACAAGATGATCTCAAGAGATTTGCTTTCTTGTACTTGTTCTGGCCTATGCGCTATCGCTATGTCATATTGAAGGTTTTCCAGTTTGTGCTTCAATGATTGTTATAAGAGCATGCGGAGGAGAGCAGTTTCTGTGCTTGGTTAATAAATAAATCCAAGTACGTGTGTAGGGTGCTTCGTTTACAGTTTTAAGGGTTTATTGTACTGGTAAGTATATCTTCATTTATCTTATACGATAACGTTATCGTGCTTTTTTATTATCTTTATGTCGGCCTACGTGTCAAACGCGCCGTCGTTGACTTTTTTACCACATTTTATCTTGTTACAATGCGGATACTGAAATTAACATTTTGAATGTTAACCTTTTCGGGACTTTGTAGCCGGCGTGAAGATGGAATGATGTCGGTTAGGTCTTAAACAGTATCCTCAACGTCTTTTGGTGTTATAAATGACACATTTAATTTTACATTTCTCACCATTGTAAAAATAACTAGGTTAGAAACTATCTAACCGTTATCTTAAACTGCTAAAGTTTGTTAATTTTTCAATAGCGGCGAAAACGGAGATGGTGAAATCGAAGCTGCCAAACTCAGTGCTGGGCAAGATATGGAAGCTGTCGGACATCGATAAAGACGGCTTCCTGGACGAGGAGGAGTTCGCGCTCGCCATGCACCTCATCCAGGTGAAGATAGACGGACACGACCTACCTGCCGACTTGCCGCCACACCTGCTGCCGCCGTCCAAGCGGAACTGAAGCGGCGCACGTGCGCGGGGCCCCGGCTGGGCAGATCGCGGCGCGTCGCCACCGCCACCGCCACCGACACCGACATCGGCACCGGCATCAGCACCGCCCGCCCTGTATACAGTATACGCTACTTGTTATTGTTTTGTAAATTATGTAATGAAGTGTATATTTTCGCAGCGCATGTTTCGTCTAAAGCACCCGTGTAGTCATACTATCCGAATGTGTGCGTTTCAGTCCGGCGGCACCGCCGCCCGCCGTCAGCCGTCAGCCGCCAGCAGCTCCTGTAGCGATATGCCACACGTGGACAAAGTCCATTAAAATTTACTATGTCACCACTTCCTTAACGACGATGGGAAGTACTTTTTTGGGAGCAGTGCATTGCACCTCGTGCAGAAACACAAGCGCTGCGGCGCCCGCAGCGCAGCGCGTGCGTACCCTTGTTGCAATTTACGAATTCGTCGTACGGGGTGAGATCGGGTTGAGTCGGGTGGAGGTGCAGCGGGTCGGCGCGGCGTCAGTGCTGCACTGCAGCTTTACTTGTGCTCCAAACCAACCGTTATGAACCGCTTACTCGATACATCGACGCACAAGTCCCGTCGCACTGCGCGTAGCCGGTGCTGGTGCTGGTGCTGGTGCGGTGCGGTGCGGTGCGGTGCGGTGCGACGACGCGGCGGGCGCGGCCGCAGCGCGCCGTTTGCTATAAATTGATATCGAATAGGCAATATTAAGCTTTACTATTAATTTATTCAACGAGTATCGATTGGCTTTCGGTGCTCCCGGAGTTTGATGTTTATATTTATTTTGAAAATTCTATTGTCGGTGTTATTGTTAAGTACATTATATTTTTGTTTTAGTTTTGTTATATACGAATTGAACGCCCCGGGTCGCGCCCCCGCACGCACACACACGCCCCGTTCACATCGCACCATTGCTTGCTTACGGAAACTGTTTCCATCGCGCACACTGTGTGCACTGCTGTACGCACTTACTGCGCAATCAATGTACTGGAACATAGTGCGATGATCATTGCGGAATTTGTCGTTCTGCATTTATGACTGCAACGTGGACGCGGGGCTGTGCTCGTAATATTTACATTTGCTACTGTGTGTACATAAATATGTAAATGTATTTAACATAAATTTTACACAATGTGAAATAAATAGGTAAGAAAATTGATGTTTTATTTCCAAAAGCGGCATTCCTCATTGTTCGAACTGTTTCATTTTACTCATACGGTTCCGTGCGGAGACGCGCGCACTATCAAACCACTAGTCAGCGAAGAAACGCGGAGAGCCTGTTGCAGCCAAGCCATAATATTAAAATTAAAAAAGGACGTATTGACGTGCGACGGTACACATCATCAGGTGCACTGCCTGCGGCAGGCGGCCTCTCAACCAACAGCGGGGCGGACCTGCTCATCGAATGAGTAACAGGCTTTGTTGACCTTCCCTCATCACTTTAATCACCTGAATGTCTTGCGGAGCAGTCGGTGCAAGGGCTGTGACACAATTTGCGGAACGGAAGCATAAGGCGGGAGAAAGGCCCGCGGGCAGGGCGCAGCGCATCGTGCTAATCTACTTCTGCGAGGGCATTTCGTAGAACTCGTGAGGGCCACACACAGTCATTCGTCGTTTCTAATTAATTAAATTGTTTGTATTTGGTTAAATAATCTATTTATGCAAACAAGGTGTGTAATTTGTGATTAAAAGGAAGTTTTCCGCCTCACTTATTCCCTAAATAAAATTAATTTCTATTTATAAGACTAGTAAGCACCGACTGCACTGCGCTTGCGCACGACAACGTGACGCGGTTTATTTATTTAACAGGAATCCGGCGTCGCATGTAGATTATATTGAAATATAATAATAAAGCAACTCTGTTTTTTTTACAATAAACTGAAATAAATCCATTACATGAGTTAATAGAATAATTGTATAATAAATCGAAATCGTACACAACGCAACGCATGATAAGATAATCTAGAGGTTTTTTTTACAAGGTCTGCGCTTGACCACGATCTCACCCGACGTTAAGTGATGGTAAGGCGTACTAACTTGTAAATATTATTAAGTTGTGTGTATTAAACGTTTTGTAACGGTCTTATCAGAGTGACATATTATTAACAAAACTCTGTATAAAAATATAAATAAAATTAAGTTCAACCGTGTTAATTGATTTAATAATTTTTTCTGAGATCTTCCCGAGTTAAATTTAATATGGCAACATTTACGTGCAGTACCGCCACCGTCACGCCATAGGAAATAGGAACCATTTCACAAAACGCGCTGGACCGCCGACTGCACCGGCTACTTTTAATTATTTATTCCAAAGACTGCGATGAGATCAATGTCTGTTTTTATACATTTTACAATATATTCAAATGTATGTCACACAAACAATTTCAGAATATTATTTCATCGCATCTCTCAACCTTTGCTTCATCATGATTAATCACGTTGCGCACGCGCACTGAGCGGTGCGGTGTACACGTCTGAAAGTCAATCAACAATCTTTGATTGTAAAACACGGCACGCCCCCCGTAGCGTTTAACGAACACACAACACATCGCGGTTACTCTACAAAACCGATACTGGGCAATTGTTTGTCATTACCGTACTGTTGCGTTGCCGCTCGCGGTGCTCAATGGAACTAGATCGTAACGTGAAATAACGCCACACCGAGCGCGTCACGTCGCGTCCGCTGAACTACTACGAACTGAGTAACTTTTTGACTTCGCTCATCTGATGCTGGACTCGCGGACTCGGGCTTCACGGCTTGATAGGCGATCCATAAATGATGTTTTCCTGCATTGGTACATACGACCATGTCCACACGCCGGTAACAAAAAATGTGAAATACCTATAAATTGTGCTCGTTTGAAATCGAAATGTGATGAATACTACTCACGCTGCAACAAATAAAACATTGCAAACTTGGTGCAAGCGGTTTAACAACAATATATATTCTATGTGTAGCTCAGCTCGTGCAGATTGCAATTTGTAATAATCTGATTTTTTAATTTGAAAAATGCTACTTAAGCACCCCCTCCCGAGGTTACATCCTGAAGCAATCTGCAATCTGTGTACAGCAGCAGCACTAGCTGCAACGTTAATATGGCAGTCAAGTGAAGGGGTAGCAGACTGGATGATTTGTGATGAATAAATGGTACAGCAGTTTCAGGTTATTAGAATATTGAAAATGTAAAGAAACTTAAATAACAAACTTTAATGTTTATGAAAATATAGAATTCATAACTCTATCAGCATACAATATCACTGCTGCTAATATGTTAATGTACAGGTGTTTGACAACGGAGTGGCAGCCAGCGCACCATCAGCAGCACTCACACTGTCATCTTAAGCTCTGCCAAGGAACAATCAAGTTGACAGCACACAGCGCTGCCTCCGTTAATGCTTTTCTTTAACACCAATAGAAATAAACAGATATGAATAAAACCCAATACACACAATACTTCTAATAAAACCCTAAGAGTTATTGACAGAATGAATTTTGTTTTGCAAAAAATTAATGGTTATGTTCCACATGAAGTAAAGTTCCATGTGGCACATATTCCCATGCCACTTGTATCGACATCACTTGTAACTGGCTGTGCGATAACATGCTATGGACAGTCCCTCCATTAGTTTCCAACCCTCATTGTGAAGGGGGCTGATTATCTCCTTGTCCAGGGGGGCGCACCTGCCTCCTTAGCTGCTCCACCAAATCAGGGTTGGCTGCCTGCATGTGTTGAGCGAGGGCTTGACCTGCTTCCAGCAGTGCATTCATCCCGCCCGGGCCTGGTGCGGATGCATTAGTATTAGACATCAATCCTGAAATAAGATTTTGCATGTTCGGGTCGGCCAGCATCTCTGTCGCCATGTTTAGTAGCGCCGGGCTCTGCAACAAACCGCCGAGATCTAAGGGACCCCGCTCGCCTCTCTGAGCCAGTCTCTCGTCAGCCAAGCGCAGGTTCTCCTTGTAGGACTCGTTGTCGGGCTCGAGCTGCGCGGCGCGGGCGAAGGCGGCGCGCGCCTCGCGGTGCCGATCCAGCGCGGTGAGAGCCAGTCCCAGCCGTCCGTGTGCCTTGCCGTAGTTCGGCTGCAGGGTGAGCGCCGCCATGCAGTCCGCGATGGCCGACTGGTGCTGCCCGAGCTTGAAGTACGCGGCCGCTCGGTTGCTGTAGTATACCGCATTGCGATGATCTATTTCTATGGCCTTTGAATACTTTTCGTGAGCTTCACGGAACTTTTCGGCTTTCATAAATTCGTTGCCCTCATTCTTCAGCTTCTCGGCTTCGGCGCGGCTGGAAGTCACATCGCTGCGCTGCTGCCGTAGCAGCTGCAGCAGGTCGACGCCTTGTGCCTCTTCTTCTGGGCTTAGTTCAAACGAGGCCTCGATGCATTGAATGCTGACTTCGATGCTCTCACGGTATTCGCTGTTAACTTCGTTACCCTCGAGCTGTTGTTTTAGAAATTTAAGTATACTCGCAGCAACAATTTTTGTTTCAGACATATTGATATCTCAAATTTCAAGATAAACCCAAAAACAAAAAGGTAATTATTGAATAGCACACGGATCAATCCAACTGACAGGTCAAAGTGTCAGATCGTTCGGCGCGCGCACCGCTCACCGCTCACCGCTCACCGCGCACCTCGCACCGCGCACCGGGGCGCGGCGGGGCGCGGCGGGGCGCGGCAGGGCGTGCGGCGCGAGTTAATGGCGTGACAAGTTAAAAATATTGAGAATATTTATTCAATAAAGGGGACCGTACAATTTTTATTATAATATTTTCGATGCAAGTATTGCCAGGTACAATTTAATAAGATATTTTTTTGTCCTTAGACTTAGACTTTTGTATAAGTTTACCGATTATTTCATAACCTAAAAAACTATATATTTTTTTAAAATACTTTTATAATATAAAATTTTAATAATAATTTTAATATTTTTTACGGCTAACTTCCGGCGGCGGCGCGGCACTACAAGACGAAGATTTACGATTGAACAATGTTATTTGTTAAAAGGAATTTTAAAATAACAAAAAAATAAAAATGTTTAAAAAATTAAATTCTCTTTATTCTACGAGTGCCTCTCCATTAATTGGAGCCGCCATTACGACAAGCCGCAAAAAAATAAAATAAGTTTAGGTATTGATTTCTTAGGTTTTCACGATTATTTTAATATTGTTTAAAATAAATGAACACCACATGGGCTCACCACTAGAGCCCGGCGGCTGCAGCTACGTACGTATAGTTGGTAATTTGGATGTCCCAATGGGGATATACTCATTTCTTTACAAAAGGTCGTCGAGTGGCGAGGCTCGCTTGAGTTGCGTAGTTTATAGGTATAGATAGCAAGTCTTGGAAAAGCGTAAACATTATATATATATATATATCACGCCTCGTTCCCAGTGGGGTAGGCAGAGACCACCTCTCTCCACCTGCTACGATCCTGGCACACCTCTCTCGCTTCCTCCACTTTCATAAGCGTCTTCATGCACGCTCGTCTGTTGCGTGTGCTTTTGATCCGGCCTTTCTTTAGGACATCTCCGATTTGATCGGAGTATATCCGTCTAGGTCGACCTGCACCTATTTTTCCAATCATTCTTACCTTGTATATTTCTTTCGTTAATCTTCTTTCATCCATTCTTTCGACATGGCCGAACCATCTAAGCATCCCTTTCTCTATCCTTGTCACTACATCTTCAACCACGCCGCACCGCTTCCTTATCACACTGCTCCTCACTTTGTCCATCCGTTTCACTCCAGTTATACTTCTCAGGCTTCTCATCTCCACAGCATTAATCTTATTTTCATGTTTCTTCTGCCATACCCAACATTCACTACCATACATCAGTATGGGGACCAACACGCCTCTATGCACAGCCAGTCGTGCTCTTTGTGAGACGTTCCGGCTATTCATAAAGTTATGAAGTGCCCCATTGACTAGATTCCCTTTTAAAACTCTTCTTTCAATATCATCATCACACTTGCCATCTCTCGTAAACTGTGAACCCAGATATACAAATTCTTTCACTTGTTCCACTTTTTGTCCCTCAATCATAATGTCACAGTTTGTCATACATTCTTCTCTTTCAAAAACCATTACTTTCGTCTTGCTTACATTCACTTTCATTCCTTTGCTTGTTAAAGCTCCATGCACCATGTCGACCATCGCTTACAACTCCCTCTCCGATGATGATAATAAAACTTGATCATCCGCGTATAGGAGGCACTAGACGGTCAACTCATTCATTCTTAGTCCATAATCACTATCTTTCAAATCTTTCAAGCAATTGTCTAAAAATAGGTTAAACAGCCACGGCGAGGCCACACATCCCTGTCTAACACCCTTCTGGATGCTAAACCAGTCTAAGCTCCGTTTATCTTGACACAAGCACTAGAACCCTCATAAAGTGATTTCAATGCTCGTATCAGCGTGCTGTTTACCCCATAAGCAGACAATATGGACCACAATTCATTCCTCACCACTCTGTCATAGGCTTTTTCCAAATCTACGAAAGCGCAATAGACCTTTTGGCTATGTGCCAAACATTTTTCGGTTATGCTACGTAAGGAAAAGACCTGGTCCATGCATCCCATTCCACTTCTAAATCCTGCTTGTACATGCCAAATTTTCTCTTCACTTTCATTCATCACTCTTTTAATCAGTATCTTTGCATACAGTTTGCCGACGACGCTCAGTAAGCTAATGCCACGATAGTTTTTACAGTCTTGCTGTGACCCTTTTCCTTTATATACCGGAACGATTACGGCTTTGCACCAGTCATCTGGCACTTTGTCGCTCCAACAAAGATTGAAAAGGTAGTACAGCTGACTAGCTACCACGCCCTTTCCAGCTCTCAGCATCTCGACCGTAATCCTATCATATCCTGCAGTCTTACCCAACTTCATACTACTCATTGCATCTAAAATTTCTTTCATAGTAATGTTACTTTCATCCCCACTCTCAGTTTGACCCCTACCGGGGTTTGGCACATGCGTATCTTCTTTCTCGAATAAACTTTCAAAATATTCCTTCCACCTCTTTAGTATACATTCTTCACCTGCCACAAAGCTTCCATTCTGGTTCCTGATTTCGCCATGTGAGCTTGTATTATTAGCTCTGGCTATTTTTATGGACTTCCAGAAGAACTTAATGTTCGTCCGGAAGTCATCAGATTGCCTTCTTTCAAATTCATCTCTATCAACCATTTTCTTTCTTTCCACCACTTCCTTTGTTACGGTCTTACGTCTTTTATACTCATTCTTCGCATTTTGTACATCCTCTATCGTTGCCTTGTCCATTCTATGATTGGCTTTTGCTGCCAACCAATCCTGCCATGCTTTCCTCTTTTCAGACACCGCCTTCACAATTTTTGCACTTACAGTCTTCAACATACTTCTTTTGCTTCTCTTGCTCACACCACATACATCAGTGGCCGCATTCACAACTCCATCCTTGATCGACTTCCATAACTCTTCAACCTCACACATTCCTTCTAATCTGTCAAACTTATCAATCAATTTACTCTTATACTTCTTTCTCATTTCATCATCTTGCAAAACCTCGACTTTCACTCTTTCTAGCACACTAATGGGTTCCCGAACATGATGCCGCCATCGCCTAAAGATCCCCCTTATCCGGCATAACACCAGGAAGTGATCAGTGTCGATGGCAGTGCCACGGTACACCCTGGTGTCTAGCACTTTCTTTCTTAATCTCTTATCGACCATTAAAAAATCAATCATACTTTCCTGGTTTCCTTCTTTTCTTGTGTACCTGTGGATCTTTTTGTGCTCAAACATTGTGTTTGTTACCACAAGATTCCACTCCAAGCAGACCTCAAGCAGATTCTTTCCATTTTCATTCACTCTTTCATCACCGAATTTCCCTAACACAGTTTCATATCCATCACGCTGCACTCCAACCCATCCATTAAAATCTCCAAGCATTACAATTCTTTCATTACGCTTACATTCATTCAGAACATCTTTCAGACTATGCCAAAACTCTTCCCTTTCGGTTTGGGCTCTCGAAAACCGGTTCCATCCCGCATCTTGTGGAGCATATACCCCTAGAATGAAGATGCGGGTAAGGCCAATCTTCAACCTCACCCACATGAGTCGAGGACTCACACACCCAAAGTCAGTCATACATTCGTTCATTCTAGCAGAAAGCAGCACACCAACTCCTTGACAGCCTCTGCTGGTTTCAGGGACTCCTGACCAGTAGGCTGTGTAAGATCCATGTATGGTGGTGTCGCATCCTTTCCGCTTAGTTTCATTCACACATAGAATATCAATTCTTCTTTCCCTCATCATCTCACATACATCATCAATTTTATCTTTCATTCGTCCTCTAACATTCAAAGTAGCAAAGTGGCTATCGGCAGCCCACTTTTCGCTCCCCCGGGAGACGAGACGTGACGGGTTGCGAACCACGTCGCCGCCATCCTGGCATGAAAAGTGTTTCATCATCAGCGTTCCCACGAGCAGCAAGGGAAAAATTCGTCGACCCAAACAGAGCCCCGCATGTTTGGGTAAGGTTAGCCTTATTCTGGGGTCACCCGGTCCCAGGGCAATGGCAAGCTAATCCCAGACTCGCCTCTGGGCACGCAGCACTTGGGCACGGCCTACCACTGGCTTGGCGGAGGGGAAATAGGAAGGATTAGGTAGGGAGATGTGTAAAGTAAGGGAATGCGGACTTTGGGAAGGGATTAACAATAAGAAGGGATACTACTGACCCGGAAAGAGCAGAAAGGAGTCAGTAGTAGCTCGGGAATCCAGGGTCACGTACCCGTTACTCAAAAATAGTGCCGGACAGACCAGTTATTAGTATTATTTGGCAGGAACGAAACGATGAAGGTTGGTAGCGTTGGCAAACCTTGCGCTTAGTAACCCTTTGTTTTGAGGACACGCGGGTCCTCAGCTGTAACACGGCTCAGGGTGTTCACTGCTATTAAGTATGTTTGGCAACATAATGCACATTGACGACCAGGCGGTTTTAGTAAAAGCCGGACTTTTGTAAAAAACTTTAATAAATAAATGAATTTCATAATAAAGTATAGATCGTCGAGCTGACAGGCGTTACCTCGTGTTTTGGTTTATTGAAAGCTTGAGAGTGAAATTTAATTTTTGAACAAATAATGTAAAAACGAAGAAAATTAGGAAGCGGCTCTCGTTGGCCGCGCGCTCTCAGCTGCGCTCACTGCGCGCTCCAGTGCGGGTGGTGCGGCGGCGTGTTGTGCAGCAGGCAGGGCCAGTCGCGCAGCCGGCGGGCGCGCGCGTACGCGTCACGTGGCGTGCCGCGCGTCACGTCCGCCGCGCATGCGCCGCCGCACAGCGCCGCGCCCGCCCACGCCGCGCTGTTCTCGTGCGCCGGCGCACTGTGGAACTTGAACTGCACCTCGCGCAGCCGCTCCCTGACGCGCAATCAATAAATTCACATTTTAAGTCTTATCAGCCGTGAAACGCTCACCTCACTGCTAGGCATAGGCTTCGAGGAATCGCATTGAGGCGAAATAGAGTTTTATCCTCACATTTAATAACGTACAAGATACTTTTGCAAAAAAATTACCTTGCTCATATAAAATATAAAAGGAGGTGTAAGAGTTTCCGCATGACAACTCATGGGATCCAAAACAACCTTATTTGCTCGTGGTGCACCCTGATAATTAATAAACGAGGTTGTGGCTCTGGCTCCCACCAACCTGCAATGAGCCAGCGTAGTGAAGCCCAAATTTCTCGTTATGAATCCTTATCCGATCAATGTGAGAGTATTTTGGGGGAGGTCTGTGTCCAGCAGTACATGTTTATCGGCTGATGATGATGATGATATAAATATATATACATACAATGTCACATTTAAAGTGAAGCTTATGAAAGTGGAGGAAGCGAGAGAGGTGTGCCAGGATCGTAGCAAGTGGAGAGAGGTGGTCTCTGCCTACCCCACTGGGAACGAGGCGTGATATATACGTATGTATGTCACATTTAAATTAAATAACTTATTAACGCTTCTAAATCGAGTACATCTTACTTGTAAGGCGGTTGCGTGACGAGGTGGCGCAGCTCCTGTGCGAGGCGCGCCTTGAGGCCGGGCAGCGCGGCGCCGCCGCCAGTCACCAGGATATTCTCCGCCAGCGCGCGGCGCGTGTCGATGGGGCACTGTGTCAAAGGAATTCCACACTCAAGTAACGCGATGTTCATTACGGAAACCAACAGTAACATAAGAAGGCCGCGGAGGAGTCACCTGCAAGATGCACTGCAGCACCATGTCGGGCAGCGAAGCGAGCTCGTTGTCGCGCTCGAACAGCAGCTCAGCGACGAGGGCGCGCGCCCGGCGCGACACACGCACGCCGGCGCCGCGGCGCGCCTCGCGCACCGTACCCGGCACGCCCTCCGCCGCCCAGCGCAGCGCGCGGCGCCGCTCCGGCACGAAGCACGCGCGCACTGCGCACGCGGAATAACATCAAAGGACGTTAGGACACCCGTAAACTATATCAGTTTATACTCGTATATACTACGGGTAATGCCATTTCCGTAGTTGTTTGGAATAATGGATGTAACAGTGAATTTTACCTTTAATATCTTCCAGTAATTCATCAGCGAGATGTAGCTCGGCGCCGTTGTCCTCGTCGAGGAGGCGCGCGAGGCGGTCGTGCAACGCGCGCGCTCCCAGCGGCTGCGACTGCACAGCCTGGATCACCGGGCAGCCGTGCACCACTGCCGACCATTCGACAGCATAAAGAGAAGCGTTTCCACTTGTTACAGTACGGTAAACATGCCCGGAAGGGATATACCTTACTCCAGGCGGAGCCTCCGCTGCTCGTGATGTTATTAAATACGTAGTTTACAAAAGCGAGTTCGCAGGGCACCGCCCGCGCTATGTTGCCAATATAGGTCCGCACATACCCGCAGTGACCTCCGCGTCGCGCGCGCCCAGCGACACGACCAGCGCGACGGGCACGCCGAGGGTGAGAGCGCTGGCGCGCCCGCTGTCCACCCACAGCGCGCCGGAGACCTGCGCGCGCACCGACCCACCTTACTGTTACCGTTACCTTCATTTCGTTGTTATTTCATATTATTGAACAAAGTAGTCACCGTGAAAGTACTTTTGTATTTTGTTTTCATTCGATAAAAATATTAAACACAAAGTTGTGACGGTACGAGGAGAGATCAAAAACTAGTTAGAACAGAACGACATATATATATTCCTTGGTAAGAAAAAAAATACTGGCATAGCTCAGATACATGTTTGTAAAATTAATAATTTTTTCTGAATGCAGTCATTTGTTCGCTTCGCGTAGGAACGTGTTCTCGAAAATGGAGAAAAATTTTTAAAAAAGTTAACGGCGCAAGAGATTGATTGCGATTTGAGGGCAACATAAGGAGAGTCTGCTCCGCCGTATCCCACTGTCACTGTCACTGTTGCAAGGTGGGCTTCTCAATTTCGAGTAGGGAGAACAAGAACGAGCACGGTAGACGAACATCGTTGCGGCCGTCACCACGTCCATCGACGTCAGTTACCCAAGAAAATGTAGCGAAAGTCGAGAAAATCGTACGAGTATTGAGCGATCGAAGAGTTACCATCCGATACTTACTCGTAATTCAAGAAACGGGCATGTCATGGAAGTATTCAATCCATATTGAAACTATCTTAGAATAAGAGAAATGTCTCCGCAAGATGGGTGCCGAGAATGTTAACCGACAGTCGGAAACAAAATCGAGTTGACATTTCGAAGATACGAGTATTGTTGGACAAGTTTCCAGCAGATTCTGAAAACTTTTTATTTCGTTTCGTAACAATGGACGAAACAGCTCCATCACTTTGATCCCGAGACAAAACAGCAATCTTCGCAATGTAAACGGCCATCATCACCGACCCTGAAGAAGTTTCGTGTCGTGGCATCGGTTGGCAAGGTTATGGCCACCTCCGGTTTGGTCAGATCGGTTGACGGAAGCCGACGTTGCCGGGCTAAAGTTAACAACCTGCAGCGAAAGATAGCCATTCGTATCGCACGTGGATATCGAACGATATCTTTTGAGGCGGCCATTATCCTGACCCGATTCCGACCTCTGGAAATTCTGGCGAAAATGGCCGCACGGATTTATTCGCGTCAGCGTTCTCGTCGAGAAGAAGTCGAACCTCTAGATACGGTGGAAGTACACAGGCATGAGCGCCGCCGCGCTTTTGAGGTATGGAGAGAGAGGCTTGCAGAGCCGCGAAACTCACGGCAGCGTATAGTAAGCGCTTTTCTGCCGAACCTCGAAGCCTGGCTTAGATCGGGCGGAGTGGCGCATGTCACCTTCAGGCTGGCTCAGGTACTCGCAGAACACGGGTGTTTTGGTGAGTACCTGAATAGGATCGGACGTGAACCAACCACGCAATGCCACCACTGTGGTGGGGAGCTGGATTCCGCTCAGCATACGCTCACAGAATGCCCTACGTGGGAGTCCGAACGGCAAACTCTGATCCATAATATAGGCATGACCTTTCTTTGCCAGTAGCGATAGCAACTGCACTGGCAAAGAAAAATGGGTGGATAGCGTTGGTTTCCTTCTGTGAAACCGTCATTATGCAGAAGGAGTCCGCCGAGCGAAGTCGGGAGAGGGCCGACTACGTCCATAGACGAGGACGTCGGGGCGATGGCAACGGACGCCCCAACCCGTCAGCCCTGTAGTCCCGGGCCATTAAGAATAGGACTAAGGTATTCCCCGCCTGTCGCACAAGGCGACTAAAAGGGTCCTTGGTTTCGTGGGCTTTGAGGGTGGGGGCCCTCGGAGCTTAATAAGCGAGCCTTAGGAGGACAGTAAATACATTGTGGTGTTGTATTTGCCGTAGCACCGCGTGGGTGTTAAGGAGGGCTTGGCCCTTCCGTGAAATGTTTTAGCCAGAGTGCAGAGGGGCACCGGTGCGTTCCGTAGGAGATCCCGGAGCCCCTCCTAATGCACTGAAGGAGACCACCGAGGGGGTTTTAGCGGGTAGAAGCCCCACGTAACCTTGTCTTCCCCCAGAAACAAGGTATCTTTTAAAAAGATTTCCCCCCAAAAAAAAAAAAAGGTTATGGGGTCAATATTTTGGGACTCAGAGGGGATATTATTGATTGATTACCTGGAAAATGGAACCACTCTTACATGCCAATATCATGCTGCTGCATGGTATTTAATAATTTATCATTCATATATATAAATTAATTCCCAAGTTGAGGAATGCCATCAAAGAGAAAAGGAGAGGGAAACTTCGAAGGGGCGTGCTGTTTTATCACGACAACGCACCCGCGCACAGGTCGGCTGTTGCCATGGTTGCCTACTCCTCTTATTCACCAGATCTGGCGCCTAGCGATTTTTATCTGTTCCTCAAATTGAAAGAATACCTAAGGGGAAACAGGTATGAAGATGATAACGACACCTCGTTATCGTCTTCGTACCTGTCCATCACCATGGATGCCGTGGAGAGCTTTTTGCAGAAACAAGACAAAACTTTTTTTTTAAAGAGATTGATGTCTAGGTAAAAAGCTGGACTCGGTGAGCACAGAGACTCGGAGACTATGTAGAAAAATAAATTATTAAGTTATCAATACTCATTATATTCTTTCTCATTCTCACTACTTTTTGATCTCTCCTCTTAATACAAATGTGTTCGAGTTTGTATACTATTGTCCGGTGTTACAATCAGTTCCCAGGCAGTGTGCAGAGAGATAGTCGCTTGCACCAAAACAAATGTTGTGTGCAAAATAATGTAAGGTAGTCCCTTCATTTCACAATAAAAAGGAGGAGGTGCACATAGTTGAATATGTCTACTACATATATAAGAAAGTTTGATTGGGACTCAGTACTTTGATAATATTGAATACTATATATTTGTAGCTCGCTGGCCTAATGGTTAGAGCGTGCGGCTTTCATTCCGAAGGTCGCGGGTTCAAACCTCGGCATGTACCAATGACTTAATATTTAAGTTATGTACATTTGTGAACTTTAGTTACAACAGCGAGATACAAAAAACGGTGAAGGAAAACATCGTGAGGAAACCCGCACACTGATATCATCTTTGTGTGTGTGTGGTGGTCCCAATAAAGTGGCAACAGGCTCGCCCCCTGTTACACTGGACCTAATCTGACCACATCTGGCGAAATGTGGGTGTTTATTCACCTCTGCCTACCCCTACTGGGAAAAAGGCGTGACTATATAAAAAAAAAAAAAAAAAATATTTGTAAACATAATATTAGAAAATGTTATTGATATTTTGTATAAAACTGCAAAAAGTATCTTAAATTATTTACTTGTTGTCCACAAGTTTACCTCATAATGTATGAAAAGTACTTTAGCAAGAGTTTCACGGAACAATGTGGGTGTGAGCAGTGACTCCACTACAATGACCTTCCTCTCCTTTGGGTTAACCAGGACATGTCTGTAATAACAGAATTATATATGATCATTAAATCAAAATCTGCAACAATGTGTAGAGGAGAGGAGAGGTGTGGCAAAATTTTATTAATATTGCATTCTTTCACATAAGTGAAGTACCAGTTGTTGAATGAACATCCAAACAAGACAAAGTACACAAGAATGGATGGAGAACTCAAACACTATATATATTCCACAAAGCCAATAACATATATGGCAAAAGGACTTATTTTTTTCAAATGCTAAAAAAAACGTTAATTTTATATGAGTGAATATATAAAACCAATTCAATGTACTGAATGTTGAAATAAAATTAAACAAATATCATCTTGTATAAATAAGCCGTAGATAACAATGATCCCCTTACAACTAAAGTCTCATTAATAAAAATATGTAAAAAAATTAGATAAATACTAGGCACTTTATGACTTACGAAGATAATTTATCAGTGATGAAATGCAGTGTGTATGCACTCGGCCTTACTGTCAGTGCCAGAACAGACATTTATTATTAAATGTAACAACAAACAAGGATGGATTGAAATAAAGGATAAACTATACATAAATAAAGAAAAAGTCTTAGTCAATTATACAGCCTTTAGTAATTTCACTTGCTAACAGGACCAGTTATACTATTACTTGTTCATGAAACAGTATAACTGGTCCCATTTCTGCATACTTATTAATATTGAGTTTAAATTTTTTATTTTTACTCTAATTTGTTACGAGTGTATATCAATAGAGCAATACATGCCTTTGTTATGTTTATAATAAATTATCTATAACAAGTAGTTAAAAAGAGTAGCTGAGGATCGAACTGGTTTTCTCAATCTGATCGCCAAACTTTAATTTGAAGAGGGCACCTGATGAATGAATAAATTAATGAAGTAGTTACTCGCTTGCCTGAAGTACAACAAGTGCAGCAAGTGGACCAGATTGTTGTAGAGTTCTTCCTCAGTATGGTAGTCATACACACGTTTATAACGGCACAGCACTGGGCACCAGTACTCAGAGCGCACAATACAACGTGGAGCTGCCTCTCCGGTGAACCCAAATCTGCAATTGCAGTAATCCGTTTCTTAATACAATACCAACATACACACTGGTCAACTATTGTTTTATTAATTTAGTAATAGGAATATCATCAACAAACAAATCTAAAAAATTTAACAATACAGTAAGTTCACAGAATCTGACAGGCATGTGAGCTACACAGTCATTGTAATTTTAAACATGGAACATATTTATGAGCAAAAGAGAGAGAATTACTTTCTACAAGAAGTCTGTGCCTCTGACGTCGATATAGGTTTTTGTTTTAATCTTGCATGTTCCTCATATGTTTTACACATACTTATTTAACTTGATGTAAATTTAGTTTATGGCCCATGTTCAGTAATGTACGTCTGTCAGGTGATAATGATGATGAAATTTAGTTTTCGAAATATCCTAAAAGAATAGGTAACAAAATTAAAAAGGAATTCACTTGTTAGCAAATATAAAAACTACATATATTAGGGAAAATATTAAAATGAAAATAGTAAATGCCTTTTTATGTTTGTCTTTTACCAGTAAACGATTTGTTGCGTTATTTTATACATACTTCGTGTAATCGTTTCCTAAATCCAAGACAACAGCTTGTTTCTCTTGAATAAGTGCAATGCCTTCGTAGAGAGCCATGTTGTTGTAACAACCTTGTTCTTGTTTAATTCAATTTGACATATCATAAAAACGTTTGAGATAAATATGATATATTAATGACGAGATCGACTTGATTGTGCACAAACACAGTTGGCATGAGGATAGGAAGTGGATGACAGCCAACTTGACAGTGCCCCTGTCAGGTTGGCTGTCAGAGCCGGGTGACGTTTGCGTTCGGGTTTCATTGGTGGCTTTTGTCGAGCATCCATGTCCTGTTCATGTTCATTAATATTATTCTGGAAGGTTGATGTACGTAAATAATTAAATATACGATAAAAAGTTGTAGCTACGACTGAGTGAAATTATTCTCAATTGTTTTATTAATTTTTTAGTTTCTGGTTTTATACGTTCTATCAAAGAAATATTTTAATATTTGCATGCCTGAAGAAGGTTCCAATTATAAATTTAAAAGTTATTCAAGCTTTAAAAAGTTCTGACGTTGATTATGTAAAAAATTTGGGTGTAAAGTGTAAGTTGTGTCTATTATGGTATTTTTCAATCAATTTATTGAAATTTTTGCATTTTGTACAAAAAGTTATTGGTTAAATAATGTAAAGTTTATGAATGAAAGGTAATTCGATTCGAATTAGTGTGATAAACTTCGAGTAAACCTGTCAGTTATTGTTGTTAAGAAGAATCTAAATGCGTTGCTATCAAGTAGTGCGGGCATTACATGTTTCTAAGCTAAGTGGAGTGCAGAAGAGTACGAAGCCGGCATCGCATCTGTTGAATTCGCAGGGCCTGAAAGGCGGCAGCCCGAGCACGGTTTTCACTCCGCAGGGCCACCTGGGTCTTCGCAAAGGTGCGAGGGGTGATTCGCGACGCCGCTGCTGCCTTGGCTGCGTAATGAAGATGATTGATTCTTTTTTGATTAGTTTCTCCTGAAATAGGTTTTTGACGATACATTGTTGACCTAGACGAATCCTTACGGTTAATGCTTATTCATAATTGTAGGTTTTTGTATGAGAAAATTTAAACTTTAGAAAGCGGATTTTCATATTAATGACATTCAAATTTGTTAAATGTAAAAGTGAATTGTAATGTGTACGGTTAACACAATGTTTTAACTTAAAAACTCATTGAAGTAGCTAAATAAATTCAATAATTAACGTGAGAGCTTAAAGACTTTAGTATATTGTACTTTTTGTAACCTTTATTTATTATAGAGGGTTTTATTATTCATATGTCACTTTCATATAACTGTTGCAAACGTGAAATACTTAATATTATTCACATTAAAAAAAGACAACAAAAAAGTACTTTTTAGATTTATAAAAACTTTTTTGATTATTTCGAACAAAATACGAGCGCTCATAGATAGAGGAAAGGTTAGGATGGGATTGTTAGACTTACAGATAGGTTCTTAAAGATTTTAAGGCTTTGACTCAACGCTGCGCTTCGAGCATAGTGTGATGTGTTTGGGGGGACATTAGTGGCCACAGGATACAAGTAGTCAGAGCTTAAATAAGCTTTTTAAGTTTTTTTTAGTAAAAAAAACAATAACTTCATTATAATTTTTCGAAACTAACGGGTTTTTCTCTGAGTCATGTTATATTAAATAATTTAAAAACGGTTATAAATAAAATTCGTATAATTATGAACATGTCATTCAGATGCTTAAGATCTAATTTTACATTAGGACTTAAGATGTAAAAGAAATTTAATAAAAATATAAAAAAATCGAAACGAAACCCATGACAACAATTGTAGATTTCAAATAAATTACATCATACAATACTATTCTATATGAAATGAAAATCTCTGTGTTCGTATAAAACTTTGAGGAGTTCGAGAATAAAGGCGATGTAACTAGGTACTACTCGTTTATTTTACACAAATTCCGCTATAATACATATTTACAAACGTATAAACGAATCAAAACGACACAATATAAAAAGCTTGAGCACGGCGGCGCTGCCGCTTCCGGACTCCCCGCGAGTCCACACTATAACTAATAGTAGGGGAGGCCCGCAGCCCCCACGCGCCCGCGCATCCGCGCACCCGCGCACCGGCGCGTACCCCCCGCCCGAGTGGCCACAGGAACCGTGCCCCCGCGCGCTGCCCCGCGATTAGCCCGGATGTTCTTTATCAGATGAAAGACACGTGATGACACAAAAGTGGAATTCAAAAGTTCTATATCCGGCAGAGGGGCAGTGCGCGGGGCGCGGGGCGCGCACAGAAATGGTTTCTTATGGCCAGTCAAGTTCAGGGAGTGCAGGCCGCGGTTGATTTAAGGTCTCGATACCCTTGGATTTTGGCTCCGATTGACCGAAAAGTAGACCGCAGTCGACGCCCAAGAATAAAGCGACCCAGCGCCGGGCTTCCGCAGGGGACAAGGTGGCCCGTGCAGCAGCCCAGCGAGCCGTGGGACGCGATGCGGCCGCGCCCACGAGCTGGCGCAGCAGCGGGGGCGTGCGCAGCGCGCGGGCCTCCCGTTATTGCACTAGGCGCGCGCGCGTTAGATGATGGAGGTGATGAGCCGCGCCTTGAAGTTCACTATCCTCTCCGAAGTCTGCGCGATGCGCAGGATCAGGTCCTGGATGAGGTTGGCGATGCCACGGTTCGCGATAATGAACAGGCGTGTGATGGGGCCGGGCACGCCCTCCGTCAGGTTGTCGCCCTTGCCGGCATCCTGCCCGTCCGCGGCGCCGGCGTCTCCCGAGGAGCCCGACGACGAGCCGGCGACCAACTGCAACGCACACACAGCCGCATGTACTCTCAGTTCCGGCGAAGTTCGCTACGAGCTACGCACTACTCCGGCGGGTGGCCACACCTACCGCCCTTGGTATTGTTGCTGGAACATTGCTCTAGATGGAGTTATTGTTGCAACACTTGGCCGGAGGTTAGTGACATTAGTGACTCGTGTGGACGAGGCGACGGTTAGTGCGTTAACGACCTGCAGGTACTGCTACAGTTAAACTATTGTTCATACATGCCTAATATTACACCTATATGGATATTATCTACAACTAGTCTACGGAAACAAAAGCTAAAGAATGAAGGAAGATCAGGTTAGAGCAAAGGACAGGGTGGCGCACTGTGGGGGTTGCCCCTACAGGGCAGCAGCAGGGCGAGGGCGAAGCACGACCTGCGGCACCGCGCCGCATATCTACGTGTGTACTTGTGGCGCTACTAGTGTGCGTGGGTGTGTACTTGTGGGTCGTTGGGGTCCAGGGTGGCGGTGTGGGAGGCGGTAAAGCCCACGTTGAGGGAGTCGGTCCCGGCAATCAGACGGAAAGCGGAGCCTGCTGCGCGCGCCATCGCCTCCGCCGGCCGCTGCAACATCATACTTCCTCATTCGCACTGACACCACCGGCGCGCGCGCAAGCCCGGGGCTGGTACGTGCGAGTAGACCGGGGTGCGAGACGGTAGCTTCGGGAGTATCGGTTGCAGAGTATTGGAAATTACCGGTACACGGCGGCGTGTACCGGCAATTGTACTGTACTTGTGTAACAATTGGTGGGGGGTTCTTCCGGCTGTGAGGCCCCTTTCGCTGCTATACACTATACACATATCATTTCACTTTGTAGACATTAGAAATATGAGCGGAGGGTTCAGGATCTCCTACCTCTGCGTCATGGAAAAAGAAATTAAGTGCATGGATATTCTCCGTGAAACTACTTTAGACGAGCAAAAGAAGAGAGTCGGGACAGTGGTGTACTCGTGTCGTAAAACGAAAGTCGCAACGGGGGAGAGTTGCATGGGGTGCGATGACGCGTGTGGATCGAAGAATTAGTGTTAAAGATACATACTCTGACGATGTCAAACAAAAAGTTTCCGGATCCGCCGCCCGAGGAGCCGGCCGAGCCCCCAAAGCTCAGGAATCTGGAAATGTAATTTGTTTTCATTATTTGTTCGACGAAAATCGCCAACGTATTTTAAGAAACGCGATGTATTGTATATATTGTGTACAAGGGGCGGCGGCTGCGCCTGCGCACCCCGGGCGGACGACACGCACCAGACGACCAGCGACAAACGACAAGCCGCTAAGTGTCCGGACAGTGCCATGCTGCCGATGGTGTGGCCGTGCGCCGATGTTGATATCAGTGAAACGGTACCATATTAGCAAAGTATTTGTTATTTTCCGACGCTTGTTGATTTATTCACTCGCCTTCCTGATGCCGACCTGATGCCGACCTGATGCCGACCTGATGCCGACCTGATGCCGACCTGTTGCCGATAAAATTTACCTTTTGTTTCTGTTTTCCTCGCTGTCGTCGGTGTCGTCGAGCGTGATCTCGTCGATGGAAGCGGAGTTGGTCTGCGCGGCGGTCTGCTGGTCATCGGCGGGCGCCGCGGCCGCTTCCTGCTGTTGCTGTTGGCCATCTCCGAAGGCGACGCGCACCTCGGCTTGCTGAGACTCGGCGCCCGACAGCAGATTGTCTTCGGCAATTGCGTTCTGTAAACAAAGCGCGCAAGTCAGCAACGGCAGCCGGCACTGGGTCTCGGTGATTATGGCGATGGGAGGCGACGTTGCGATGAGTGACAGTGACGATGACGATGGCGGTGGTGATGGCGCGCGGTCTGCGCGCGCCCGCGCTGCCGTCCCCGGGCAGGCTGAGTGTGACCACATGCGACCTCATACCGGCAGGAAGTAAAGCGCGCGCCTGCGCCGCGACGACGCCGTGGTGCTAGTGGACGTGGAGGTGTCCTCTTCTTCTTCATCGTCATCGTCTTCTAACTCTACCGTCCCGCCGTTCATCTTGCCCTGGTTACGGTTTCCTCCTAGGAAAAGGCGCAGGAACAGTGGGCCAAATGTCCGCAGCACCACGCTCGTGAGCTGCTGAACCTTCTGTTCGATTATCTAGAACACACATTGCGCTTAGGGTGTCGACAACAGAAACATGTTAGTACGCGAGTGCTGCAAACGCCAATGGTATAACATCATCGGTGCGCTGAACGTGGAACTGGAACAGATCGGGAACTAAATCTGCACAACACGGAGAGGTGGCAGTAGGGCCCTTCCCTGTACATCAACGCACATGTGTAATTATGAGAAATCCTAAAAGGTAAGGTTAAGTGCGCACTAGAGTAGAACGTTCGGCTCACGGGGGCGGCGGGCCGGCCACTTCGCTTCCTAGGACTTCCGGTTAATGGTTTCCTTTGAATTTAATTTATTCCAGAACGTCTGGCTCTAGAACGGCGAGTAGGCTGAAGATGACAAAGTGGATCTCTCGGGAACTGGGCATACCTGGGTGAGAGTAGGGAACAGTTGGCGCAGTATGCCGATGGTGCGCTTGTTGCGCTCGCTTAGCTCCGAGCCGGGCGCGCCCAGGTTCAGGGTCGCGAGTGTTTCCTGTTGACACGAAACCATATGTTAGCGTGCGTATAGCAGAAGCCTGCCCGAGTTTACCACATGGGGAATCATCAACCAATGGGCGTCCATTGCTGGACAGCTGGACGTTCACCTGATGGTAAGTGATACGCTTGCCCTATACAACATGGCGCTAGTTAGGACATTACATTACGTTCGTCGCCTGGGACAAGTCTCGTTATCAGTAATTTTATACAAGCTACAGCACCTTCCGAACCGGAACACAGTAATGTCTGCACACTACTGTTATGCGGCTGCACTAGGCGCTGCGGTGGTATGCACCGGGACGGTCTCCAGCAACAGAGACCTACCACAGGAACGACGTTAAACAGCAGTTATTATGTACGCAAGTGTATCGAGGTCGCTTCGTGTAACTTTGCGCGGGAACTGGTTTCAGTGCAGCCGGCAACGTTATGTCACGGTTGCATCCGGTTCTGCCGCTCGCCGCCCGCCGCCCGCCGCCCGCCGCCCGTCGCACGGACGCGCTGCAGTCTATGTTATGAAATATGTATTTGTAGCGGTCACTGCGCTGTTGTAATTACTCAGGTTTCGACATCGGCGTCTGCAAGAGTTTGTAAAGACCAAGCTCGCCTACCTGGGCACTGGCGGCCGGTGCGATGATCTCGATGATTTCGGGCCGGTCGTCGGCGGCCGGGCTGGCGGCCGGGCTGGCGGCCGGGCTGGCGGCCGGGCTGGCGGCGGGCTCGGGCGCCGGCGCAGCTGCACTGAGCGCTACGCAAAGCGCCACTAAGTATACGGCGATTCTCATTGTCTTTGTCTTCTTTAACACAGCCTTCTATTTAAATGATTTTCTCCGGATGTAATTTCCGATTAGAACCTGTTGACAAATATTACAGCAAGTCAGTAAGTGGTTTTATGTCGCGTGGGATGCGGACAAACGGTCCGGGTCGTTGTACTTTTTACTTAAGTGCTGTTTGCATAAAGTGAATTATATGGAAGGAATTCGTATTACAAAAGCAAAGAATAACTGAAAGACAGCCGCGATTCCGGCGGGCGGCGGTCGCGGCGGTCGCGGCGGCTCGACATCCAAATTGCCTTGGTGGGCGGCCTCGGTGCTTTTGGAAAGTCAAATATAATATTGCATAATTGAGTTCAAGGGATATTGCTCTGGTTTCGGGAACCGCCGAGGCCGGCTTAGGGAACGTCGTCCGGACGGGCGCGGCACCGCCGGCGGGCCCGGCGCCGCCGCGTGAACAGACAAGCGATTGATGCGGTGTAGTTGTGTGTTGTGTACCAATGTCCGGTCTTATTCATTGCCTAAAATCATTTAAAGCTTTGCATACTTAATTAACTGAATGTTATACCGCGGCGAGGTTAGCGGCTCCGAGCAACAACTAAACGCGTACAACGGCAAGCGGCGGGCGGCGAGCGGCGGCGGGTGCGCGCGGAATGTTTACGATCTAATTATTTATTGCGAGCTCGAGTGCGGCACTCGGGCGGCGGGCGGCGGGCGGCGGGCGGCGGCAAGCAGTGAAGGTTGGTAGTGGATATTTAATCACACGTGAACTATTGATTAGTTTATTGGCTACGCGGATCCACTCCGACCTCTCGGCGTTGTTTCGCAACGCCGCAGCCCCATTCGGTGCCGGTTTCGTAAGCCCCGCTCGCCGCTGCTCGCCGCCGCTCGCCGCCGCTCGCCGCCGCTCGCCGCCACCGTCGCCCGCGGAAGCGCGAGCGCACGCGTCAACAGCTTACGTAACCCGTTCAGCACACGGGGGGCCTATTCTGCGCTGATCGCACAACAAATAATAATTAAAAAGTTGCAGGTGCTATGGCACCGGGGTATCCATCAGCTCAGTCCCCGTGAGCGTGGCTGCTGCACAGCGGTCTAAACGTCGCAGTGACGGAAATGAACTGGAAACGATAATAACTGTAAAATATAGTTTTATTAAATATTTACGTAATCATTTGCATATGCTCGTCCGGCGCTGCCGGTGTCGGTCGAGAGCAGGCGTCCGGTGCCGCGTATGCTTCTTAGCGACCTTCTTGCGTTTTCTGCAACCTCTTGCAATGGGATAGACATGAAACGGATACTAAAGATGATAGCGTGTGTTCAGATTTTTGTTTGTAAAAAACTTTGCAAGTGCCTACGCATGGACTTGTTGAAATTGAGTACGAAAACTTTATTATATTACTTGGTTGTTTACTTGCTCCAAGTTATCTCGCAGCGCGGCCAAGTTTAGCGAATAATGTGCGCCGCGTTACGTGCGGCGTTGCTCGCTCGTTGCGTCGGCGGCGGCGCGCTGCCCCGGCCCCACCTCCTCGGTTTAAGTACAAGTTTTTAGATTTGCCATGGATGAGTAGGTTACATATGAGATACAACAATAATACGACAGCGTTGGTTTCGCAAGCTCTCAGCTCGAAGCGTTAATCCATCGCTCAAGGAAATTAATCGGTTAGAAGCGTTCAGCAAGTGATGGGCAACGGCGCGGCGCTGTCGCAACGCGGAGTTGGCGGGCTGTAGGAGCGCGGCGGTGCGGCAGTGCGGCGGTGCGGCGGTGCGGCGGTGCGGCGGTGCGGCGGTGCGGCGGTGCGGCGGTGCGGTGGTGCGGGGGTGCGGGGGTGCAGCGGTGCAGCGATGCGCGTGGATCGAACCAGGGACCTCCGTCCGACGAGTCGGAGGTGCGCACGCGCACGCTACCGGGCCGCAAACTTCATCAATAATTACGTAATTAGTATTGCGATCGAAAACATTACAGACTAAACAAAAACCAACTAATGACTTCGTTCTTAAGCCGAGTGCGGGGGTGAGCCGGGGCGCGCGGGGGTGCGCTAGCGCGCGGTGGGCGCGGTGGGCGCGGTGGTTGCGGTGGGCGGTGTGACCTCGCTTATTGCCCAACGATATAATCGCACGGCTCGGTCGACGCAAACTTAACAAGGGGAATTATTTTAATCGATCTGGAGTAATTTGATAACGAAAATAATTATATTTAATAGTGATGATGGCGCGCCTCACGGGAATAGAGCGATAATGTGCGAAAAAATAAATACATGTTGTTAGGATATGCACACCGCTAGTGGATGGGTCGGCGGAGCGGGGTGCGCCGGGAGCGCCGGGGAGCGCCGGGGAGCGCCGGGGAGCGCCGGGGAGCGCCGGGGTTGCTCGGTAACGAGACGCAACTGGATGCAGTACATAACTAACTCGTTGCAAAAGGTGTTTTAGTGCACGCTCTGTTAATTATGTTGTTTGCAACTTCCTACTTACAAGCGAGTGAGCACCGACACTGCTACAGTGCACACACATTCGCAGGCAACGGTTTCCAGCCAAGAGATCACTGTTGTTGTGTTCATTCATTACAAATTAAATATATACAAAAAAAATGAAATGTGTTGAGTTAATAAGGTACGTAAATGTTATCTCTGCCGGCCGCGCGCCTGCGCACTCACGTGTCCTCCCATTTATTTATTTAGTATAGCAGTCATTTTTGTTTTAGGCATGAACTTTGTTGTCAGAGCGCGCTGCGCCGGCCGCGAGCTCACTCGTACCTTCTCCTGTACTTAGACCAATGCAACTGTGCACGGAACAAGTGAACAAACGCAGATGTACCCTGTGGCACTGAATGAATACCGGAGATGTGTCTGCGGAACCACTTGGCCCGCGGCGGCGTGCCGCTTTTGAATCGTTGTCGTAACTATGTGTTTGGTTCTCTTAGTTCCTTTCGCGAGCTCCGAAACACCAGCCTCAACGGCCGCAACGCGAGCCCGCCCGGCCCGGCCCGGCTCCGCTCGCGCTGCCGCGCCCGGCTCCGCTCGCGCTGCCGCGCCCGGCTCCGCTCGCGCTGCCCCGCCCGGCTCCGCCGCCGGTCTGTCCCGAGGACGCGAAGTTTACTTCATAAGAGACGTGCTGATTATGTTAAATAACGGACATTACGTTGTAACATTAGCATTATCAGATCGGGGCGCGTCGTTACCCAAGCGCCGCGTTGCGTCAGCGCACCGCCGCGCCGCCGCGCCGCCGTACAGCCGGCTCACGTTTCCGTGCTGAAGTGTGGACGCTCACGCGGCGGCGTACTGCTTGCTGTGTGGTGACGTCACCGATGTACTCTTTTACAACAATTGCCTGTCAGAGGCCAAGGGCAACTTACAATATGAGCGTGCTGCTGCTGTGTGTGTGCGTGTGTTTATTGCGGATGTTACGCATTCAACGCAGCCTTCGTTACCGCACCGCAACGCGCTGTGACACAACGCCCGCGTCGCCGTCGCGCTACGTCGCGGGATTGTTGCACACGAGTGTGTGTGCGCGTGCGTGCGTGTGTGTGTGCGCGCGCGCAGAGCGAGGGTGACGGGTCGAGAGGTGGAAGAATTGAACGGCGCAGTGCGAGCTGAGAGCGTGTTTATTGCTAATTAACGACAAACACATTCACCTGTTGAAGGTCTCGTATCCGTTAGCAATAGTTTTTTGTTCAATAGCGGACGGGGGCGGGCGGTGGGGTGCGCGGCCGCCCGCAACTAGCGGCACCAGCGGCACCAGCGGCAGCAGCGCGCGGGCGCGGCGGCGGCGCGGGTGCTTGCCGCGCGTGCCCTCAACTTCTACTAGCGGATCATTTGCATTGTAACGATAAACATTAGTATTTATTTTAAAATATGAGCGCATCCTGTCATCAATCATCATCATTTATCTCAAAATCCTCAAACTTCCTGACGTCTCCTTGTAGAGTTTCACAATGTGAGGCTGCATGGTGTTAGTGCTCCACTTGCTGGTGGCACGCGTCTCGCCGGAGACCGCCTAGGTGGGTATCACCGCAGTGCCTGTTGCGGGCGCCGATCAGTAGTGTACAAGCATTACTGTATTACAATATAAAAGGCGCTGTAGCTAGTGGAATTACTGGGGTAACAAGACTCAACGTCTTGTACTTCAAGGCGACGAGTGAATGTGGTTTTGTGTATAACACTTGTCATCAAGTGAACCTTTCGCTCGTCTCGTCACTACGTAATATAAAAAAACGACGCGCTTCTCAACACTTGGGTTTGCGTGTCGGGATAGGAGGAGCGGGGGCGAAGGCGGTGAGAGGAATGGGTTAGTCGTTTAGGCTTTTTATTAAGATAGGTTTTTGTCCAAACACTAGTTTGGGCCAGTGGACTGCACGTATGCCCCATGCCCCATGCCACATTCACGCGCTACGAGCTAACGCCCGCGGCCGCGCGGCGCGAGTTCCGCTCCGTGTACATTATCTGGATTTATCAAAACATCTCGATGGACTGGATCGCCTTCTCAATTATTTTGTTAAACACATTTTCGATCAACTTAATTTGAATATGATCAAGTCTCCGTCTCAGGGCCTCAGCCAACGGCGCAGTGAGAGTGGTGGCCGCGGGGCCGTTGCACTCTGCCGCCTGTGCCTGTGCTAGCGGATGGGCGGGAATAAGTTGCAATGGAATAACCCCGATTAAAACTACCACAAGGTGCCTTCTTCGCAGATTTTCGGCAAAGCCAAGGGGGACTCACTTCACTCATATATACGTGTTAAATGCCTATACAATTCATCTATACATAAGTTCAGTAAGCATTTACACTTAACGAATAAATGAGCGTCTTAAAGCAAATACGCGAGTTTGATTCCTAACTCTGTGCCGGCTCTGCGCGTCACTAGGTGCACATGGCGCCCACCGCGCCCACCGCGCCCACCGCGCCCACCGCGCCGTGATCGTTGTGAATACGTATAAATGAAGTTGTATACTTTAGTAATAGTTTATTGAACCAGCAGACAGGGAGCGGCGCAGCCCCCCGTGTTACATCTTAAATTAGATCTAAGGCGGAGATATGTGGCCATATTTACATTTTAATAAAAAAGTGTACTAAAACAGGTAACGTTGCGAAGGCGTTGCGAAAGTGTTGCGGCCGGGCGCGTTGCGGCAACGCGAACCCTGACCTTGTCTCATTTTTTTGCAGCTTTTCTTTGCCTCGCGCCGAATACCGCTAAACTGAGGTCGTGCGGTGAGCCGCGGGCGCAGTTCATGTGATAATGTGTAGATATTGTTTAACCACCGCCCGGCCGGGGCCACGAGGAAACGTTCATTTTTTTAATTCAACGGAAATCCTAACGTGAATTGAAATTATATGAAATAACATTGGAGTTTAACGCGTCGATGTCTTCTGTACGGCGACTCGTGCGCACGTGTCGTTGCGACGTTGCGATCCCGCACCGCCGTGTTCGCAGAGCATTACAACTGTAGGTATTGCAAACACATTAAACGAGAATTGTTGTCGGAGTGGTCGGTGTGGGTCGCCGCTCGCCGGTCGCCGCGCGCCGCTTGTTGCGCAACGGCGTTTCGTTAAATGGCGGCGGTTACCGAACGCGGCGGCGCCTCGACCGAAGTAAAAGTGAATGCGAGCGAGCGTGCGCCGTGCAAACATCCTCGTGATCTGTTTGAAGGGTGCTTTCGTTAGTCATATTGCTGGGGGTATGAGATTAAACGTGGCGTGTTAGACGCGACTAGTACTAACTATACGGTGCACTGTAAATATTAACTGGTGCTACATTATAAGTAATATATTATGCGCACGCGCGATACTTACCATTATGTAAATGTCCCGCTCGATTCGTCTGCTACTTAAAAATCTTTTAAAAGAAGAAATAACAACCGTGCATCGTTACACGGAACTAATCATTTTAATATCTCAAAGCGTACACGTCGCGACGCTCGCGAGCGACAGCTCGAGATATCTTGAATAGCTTGAAGCGGATACAAAGGTAATGGTTGCGTAACCCGGCCGGGGCGCGTGCGCGGCGGTGCGGCGGGTAGGGGCCGCGGCACGTGCGGGCCGCTCGGAGAGTGAGAGTGAAGACAGGTCGGTACACTGACCCATTGAACGGATTGTCCGTCAGAGGTGCGCGGGCGCGGGCGCGGGCGCGGGCGCGGGCGCGGGCGCGGGCGCGGGCGCGGGCGCGGGCGCGGGCGCGCGCGCGGGAAGCACGCGCTTCCTCCAAATTAGCGGAGTGACAGTGCGACAGCTTGCCACATCACAATCAACTTATTATGTTACGAACAATAGAATTGCCCGAATCACTGTCCTCGCTGTCGCTTCCTGATCCGTCCTCGTAGCCGCCGTCACCACCGTCTCCACCGTCACCGCCGTGAGCTCGGCCACCACTCACTGAGCGGTGGCCGAGTGTTTAAGCATTCACAGTGACATTTTTAATACACCTCTGTTTGTACGCACGCAAAGCAAAGTGTAGTTTACCAACAGGCTACAAGACCGCCACTACATCGAGTGCGAGCTGTACCTCGCTCCGCTGGCAGTTTTGCAGTGTGGCAGTGTGGCAGTGTAGCAGTGTGCCAGGTGGCAAGGCAGAGTATGTATTCCGGCATTAACAGTGTCTCTTGGTAAATTTTTTTGGCATAATTGGGTACTCGAGAAGGACGCGACAGTAACAGAGGGCTTCCTTCGCCGGCATTTGACTAACTTGTCTGCAGGTTACAGCCATTTGATCAGCTCGTTTGCAACAAACTGGGCTAATCACTTTACGCGGGCGGCGTCGCGCGTCTGTCGCAATCATTTCGCAGCGGAATATATCGCTCATTGTCTTGAGGAAAAACTCCCTGCAGTTCGCTGCGACCGGCGGCCGCGCTCCGCAACAGTGCCGGTCGAATGCATTTGTTCCGTGCACCAGCGTGCACGCCCGGGAGAGCGCGGGGCTCGCGAGCAGCCGGTCTATTCGTTCGACCACGGTTTCTACAACCTTGTACTCGTCCGTTTGCTGTTATCGCAGGCGAGGGTCCTCCAGCCGCCGGCCGATGGACATCATCGTGTCGGTTGGATACTTACAGGCTTCGCATTGTACGACGTGGCACACCCTCTCCACCCTGTCACTCACCACGAGCTTCTGTCACAGTAAATCGAAGAGAGCGGTTCCGCGTGGTTTCATTTTAATATTAATTGAATTCTTGTGTTGTGAAACTAATCATTTTTTATGACTCTCGGACAACTGATTATTTAGTGAAATAACAAAAGTTGAGAAAGGTTGTGAGTTGTACCCAAAAACCTTCAAGATATCATCGATCCACTAAAGCAATGTATTACTAAGTTTTCGAAGAACTGGAGCCGACCACCGCCGCCCCGAGCCGGCCGTGTCACTTTGTGCTACCAATTGTTCCTAGTATTTCAGTCATACGCTGTGGAGCTGAGACTGCTCACTTACCTCCGACCCGACTACGGCTTCCCCGCATTGTGCTCTTGTGTGTGCGCCCACTCGTGTGTGTGTGTGTAAGTATCCACGTGGGAAAGTACTCGTGACGCAACCGGCGGCGGCGCGGCGCGGTTCGTCGCGTGACGCGGCCGCGAGAAGTTTTGCAGAAAAGTTTGGGTGCAACAATGTCCGTTTCCGTCAAGTAAGTGCAGCCCGCGGTGGGCATTTTATTTATTTATTTCTGATAACTATGTATGTGATCCGTTTCAGTTTAGTAATATATATTATACGTAAGAGTAGTTGTTAGTAACAGTCAAAGAAAAGGTCTTGCATTACATATGTCTCAACACGCACCGGATGACACAACGATGCCACCATAGCGCTTGTTTACTTGCAGCGTGCAGCGTGCAGCGTGCAGTGTGCACTAAGCAGCTTGCAGAGGTGTCCAACGAGCGGGCATCGCCGACTCTTGTCTATTTGCCGACGCACGCAGGATAGTGCTGGGCACATCAGCACCAGCTGCCGCGGACGTGGCCGAAGCGTTGACCTAACGCGGCAACGCCATTAGCTGCCTGAAGGCTTCGTGTGACCGCACGCGCGGCACGCACTATACGCGCGGTTGGTGATACTCTTTAAAAAGAGTTACCTTTCATTTAGATATGTATTTAATCGTATAGTCAAATCAATTAATTAACGGGCCGTTCAAATTATCAATCATTTGTAATTAGTTAAATTTTTTGTTTTAACCGCGGCGAGGAAAGGAAATTCTCTGCACAACAGTACGCACTGGACGTCGAGTGTTTCTGCGCTCAAGCGAGAATCGAAATGAAACTTCATAATAAATAAAGAACGCGGCGGTGGAGCGCTGCGACGCGACTCTTAACAAAGCGACGCGACGCGACGCGGTGCGACACCATGCGGACACCACGCGGACACCACGCGACACAACGCGGCGCGATGCGACGCGACGCCGACACGACGCGACGCCGACACGCCGCTCGCCAAGCGCTAAGTAGCATTTTGGCCTCAATTTTTATTATGAGCGGTGACGTGACGTGACGTGACGGCCGCGCGCCTTTTCCTTAACGCATGTACAAATATGTTTTTTGTTCACGAAGTGCTGCGGGCGGCCTTCTTACGTAATACTGTCGGGCCCGCTTCCGCGAGTTGCAACAGCGCACGGCCGCACGGGCAGCACGGGCGGCACGGGCAGCACGGGCGGCACGGCATGCGAGCGCAGCGCGGTTCCAAACGGTTACGTTTTACAATTAAAAAAATCAAAGTAAATTTAATAACAATTGAGAGTATGTCCCGCGTGTACCGCGTGTACCGCGTGCACCGCGTGTACCGCGCGCGTTGCTGTGACAGTGAAGCTTCCTCCATTTAAGTGAAACCGCACCCGCGGTGACCGAGTGTTCTACAAGGGTATCCTGTCGTTGCACGCGCGGCAGCGGTTCGAGTGGCGCGGCGGGCGAGCGCTTGCTTTGGAACGCGGAGGTGCCGGTTCGATTCTAGGACCCAACACCACTGACGTTTCCAATCAACTTACTTGTAGCTGTTTAGGTTAATTCGGGTTAATGCGTGTCCCGTCCGGCAACCGAAGCCAAGAACATTGCCAACAATACCGGGGACGCGCGGCGAGGAGCTAGCGGAGTAGTGGCGGTGGTCATGATCATGCGTGTGTGTCAATTTGTATAAACGCTTGCCGGGGGCTCTCGCCCTTATAGCTCCTGAACATTCATTTCGTGTGACAACACTTCGTTAAACGTGTTTGCATTGCAGGTTAATATTGTTTTACTTGCAGCGGTCCCAAGCGGTGTAAGGGGTCCGGCTCAACAGCTAACGGGACCCAAGCGGACCGCACTTGCTCGCGGTGCACCCTGCTAATCAACAAACGAGGCTCTATTTCCATCGATCCACATGGGGGCCCTCCATAGAAACCCCTACAAAAGAAGGTTACGGGATGTCGCTAAAGGGTCGATCGATATGGAGATCTTTGGGGTTTAGCTATTAACGTATACAGGCTCATGATGATGATGACGATGATTGTCATAAGTCCGCGTGCTCGTGTACGGAGGTTACGCGGATAAGGTACGTAGGACGTAGCGGCGGGGGTCGCTCCGCGGGGCGGCAGCTTCAGTTCCAACAGCTGGTGTAGCTGTTCCAAGGCGTAAACACGTTTTCATTTCTTTTATATGTTTCATTAAAGTTTGTGAGTTGTTTGTTGGTGTGTGTGCTCGTTCTTACGTTTCGGATCCTTTTTAAAAATGCCTTTGTTCAACACATTCATAATAATATTTTAGTACATTGTAACTGGTTTGTGTGGTGCCCGCGCTGCACCCTATGCCGAGTGACGACCGTCGCGGGTAGCGGGCAGCGGGGTAGCGGGCTAGCGGGGTAGCAGGCTAGCGGGGTAGCGAGTTGCTTGCCGCTTGTCGCACGGCGGTCAGTGCACAAGTATAAAGGTCGAGGTGATCACTAGTGAATGCAACGGTGACATCTGCCCCTTTCCTCCCCGCTCTGTCCCACCCTGTCGGTGCGCACCGCCGCGACGGCTCCCAGGGGCCGCCACGGCAGCCGCCTACGTGCTGTAGCAGCAACAGCAGCACCACATTTTAATTTAATCATCGCCGCTTCTTATTATCAGTTGATCGCGAGCAGCACCGGAAGAGGTTCCGACGCGAGCACAGTCCGACAAACTTCCGCTCCGGCCGCGCGCACTCGCTCCGCGTTGCGGCGGACGCGGAATTTCTTTACTTTATTAACGCATTCAATAATTCTTAAAATTAAATTGCTGCCGGCGGAGTTCACCAGCTCTTCTCCGTCTCCATCCGTGTCACTCTTCTTTAATTTGTTTAAAGTAGCCGCGTCCGCTGCGCGCACACGCGCGTGCTGGTCTGTACCGCACGCTGGGGTCAGGCCAGAGGCGAGGCGAGGCACGCGACGCACGCGGCGTGTCACGGCGGCGGAGTGTTTACGGTACAGTGTTGGTATTGCAATATGCGGAATATTTATCGATGCGGCGGACACGCAAGCGAAGCGGAACTCACTCACACAAAAACACGTGAGCCGAGAGTGCGCGCGCGCAAACAATCGGTACTCAAGTCCTCCACAGCAGCGGGCGGCGCGGTCACTGGGTGAACTGATTGACCTGAATATGAATAAATAGCAATGTGTCGTTTGACACGCTTCTGCGGGATAACACCGCCCAGTGCGGCGGGCTGGCAGGCGGGCGGTCGCGGCGCCGTATCGCAACCGTATCGCAATCGTATCGGCAACCGCTTTCCATTCATTCGCCGTTGATGGAGCGCAACAATCGAACGTTCCGAGCGGCGGCCTTGGCGCGCGCGGTCCCGCCGTCCGCCGCTTGCCACCCGCCGCCCAAATCGGACAGCACTTTCGTTTTCATCTCATTACACGAGCGCGCGGTGCGCGAGTGCATGCCGACGCACTTCGTGTTATTTTTTTTACCCAGGAGCTCAACCAAATCGCAACTACTATTATGTTACAATGAGGAATTGGCTGATTAAGAGTTTCAGCCTTGGCGCGGTACAACTAAGGTACGCACTGCGTTTCCTATGAGACACGCGCACAACCGTACGGGTCCCGCCGGTGTAACCGGTAACTCTGCGGACGCATCCCGCCGGGAACCACCGGGACCCATAGAGCTTGTCGTCAACTGAAGTGAACGTGGACAATAAAACGTTTCATAAAGATACTAATTGTACAATTGGTTAACGCGGAGAATGAAATTAAAAAGCTCTCTTTGTATTACGACGTGATCGAGCTTTTGCGTCCGGCGAGCTGGTGACCGTCGACGTGCACGAGCGAGGAGCGCGCGGGCGGGGCGCCCACCGCGTGTCACACGGGATGTTAAAAGCTTTGCTGAAATGCACAGGTACGTTTGCGTGCGGCCTTTCCGCTCCGCCCGCCGACCACTTTCGGTAAATGTATAAGTGGAGGCGCGCAGCCGCGCGAGCGCTCCGACTGGCGGCGGGCGGCGGGCAGCGGGCAGCGGGCAGAGCGCACTGCGGCGTTGCAGCGATCTGGTGCAAGCGGTGGGAATAGTATGAGAGGTACATTACCGGTGCGGGCGCGCTGCGTCGTGTGCGGTGCGGGTGCGGTGCGGCGCGAGGTGGCGCGGCGCGAGCAGTCGGTGCGGGCGCGAGACGCGGAGTGCGGCCGCGAGCGGCGCGCGCGCCGGCCCAGCGCCCGTCGTGGCGCTCCCCCACCGCTCGCCCACCTCCCGCACCCGCACCGCTCCAGCGCCCGTGCCAGCGGAACCTTCACCCCGTGCCGAGGCGATTCACACTTAACACAATTAATTGACAATCTATCGAATTGGGCAAGGTTTATACTTTCTTTTCACGCCCTACATCCGCGCGCGCGCAGCCCGGGTGCGAACCAAACCGAGTATATTCATAAATAACAGTTTGCGCCGCCGCCGCCGCCGCCGCCGCCGCCGCCGCCGCCGGATGTGACACGCGCTGTATGCCTCTTTACTTACACATGAACCGTAACCGCTCGCTCAGCGCGCGGCGCACGTGCTGTGCTTAGACTATATTTACTTTAGAGACGGTATCAAGTCAGTCAATTGCAAATTCAAACAACAACAACAAAGTCGCTAGTCCCCAGGCCGACAGAGCCAGGGCAAGCCGCGCGACCCGAGTTCCCCACAAAAAATTCAAAATGTGTAGACACGGTAGCGCGGGGTGGGTGGAGCATGGCCTGGACGTGGACCTAGTGCGTGTGTCGGTTTAGCAAATGTTGATATTCTGAAGGCAACAATTCATAAAGCGGGGTGGCGCGAATGGCGAGTTGGGCTACTCCTGCGCGCGGCCACCGGCGGACTTCCGCGCAAAGAAAATAGCTCAGGCAGACTCAGGCAGGCGAGGTCGAGCGACGAATACTTGCTCACAGAATCGGGCCAGACTCTTCTCTGCCAGGGGAGAAAAGTGTATGAGCGAGGTATTAATCCGTGAAACCTTTGAGGGGGTACAAAGGGGAGGAGCGCCTCCGCTCGCAGGGGAACGCGCTGGTACGCCGGTGGCGGTGGTGGTGGTGGTGGTTGTGACGGTGGTGTTGGCTCTGGCACTGATGGTGGTGGTGGCGGTGGTTGTGACGGTGGTGTTGGCTCTGGCACTGATGGTGGTGGTGGCGGTGGTTGTGACGGTGGTGGTGGCGGTGGCAGTGGTCTTGGTGGTGGTGGTGGCGGCGGTGGTGGTGGTGGTGGTGGTTGTGACGGTGGTGTTGGCTCTGGCACTGATGGTGGTGGTGGCGGTGGTTGTGACGGTGGTGGTGGCGGTGGCAGTGGTGGTGGTGGTGGTGGCGGTGGCGGGCCACCGACCTGTCGCTAGTTATTGTTGGGATAGTAAGGAAAGTCCTCCCACTCGGCTTAAAAAAGGCGAAAGAAGTAGAATCGACATGCTAAGTCATGGATAATGGGGAGTGTTCGCGATGAGCCCGGTGACAAGTTCTCCGTTATGGATGAACACGTCAACACGTCAACACATTAACGTGAGGATTTTACAGCTCAGTGCTAATGAGAAAGACGTATAAATCCAGTACGTTGCGGACGCAGTGATTGTAATCATCAACATACACATTAACGATGTAATAATGCTGAAGGCTAATAACAAGCTATTTGTCAATACTTGTTTTGAATGACTTGGCGTCACACAACTACCATCGTATTCATAATTTTGTTCTGAATCAAATTGACAAGGGGCAGTGATCACCCTCACGCCGGCTACGGTTGCACCCTGCGGTTCAGCTGAATGCGATGCACTCACTTGTGGTGACTTGACGCGACATGTTGCGACAGGTTGCGGCCGCCCTGCTGCTGCGCGCGCAAGAGTTGCAACAAGGCGGTAAAGCGGCGAGCTCAGGTTGGCGCAAGGCGGCGGGCTTCCCCCCAACAGGTTCCCGTCTTGTCGTGGCGGGGGGCTCAGTAGCGACGGCGCGGTCACACGGTGAAGCGAAGAGGAACATACCTGGCCGATCCGAAGATTAGGGCCGACCCGACGTGTAGGGCAGGCTTGATGTATAGGGCCTAGGCGGCCGCTCCAGGTTAGAGCTCCGGAGGTCCACCGAGAGTTCACCTGAAGCGTGCCGGTGGGTTGCAGGGTCTGTTTTGTACTGCTCTTCGCAGCCGAGGTGGAGTCGCAGAGAGACTAACATCTGCGCCTAAGCGGTGCCGCGGTGGGAGAGGAGTCGGTATTCGGTAGTCGGTAGTCGGTATAACCATGCGCCGCTCTCCTTATCCTCCGCGGCCATATAACGGGTGCCAGAGGGCCCAACATGGGATCCGCCGCAGGGAGTCGGAAGAGTTCTCTCTCTTGGTTCCCATGGCCTCTGGGCGACGGGTTCAGGGGAAACCGTCGTCTGCGCGACTGCAGGAGGCCGAGAAGGGGGCGCGCTGCATGTACCGGCGTGCCCCTGCGGAGGTGAAAAGGGAGGGTTCTTCCTTCCCTCCTGAGGTGGGGCTGCCTTAAGTGGTTAGCATTGGCGGGGTCGCGGATGTATGTGAAAGGGTTCCATGCCCCTGCCATCAGGAGACGAGGTGCAACATCGTGGAGGTTTTAGTCGGTGCAAGTCCGACATAACTTGTCCTTGCCCCGCGAGAACGGTTATGCGCGAGCATTTCCCCCACGTTTAACAGCTTCTCCGAGATCGGACACTAGTTCGCAGTTAAGTAATTAGTGTAACTGCGAACGGTACCGCGCGGTGCGGCGCGGTGCGGCGCGGTGCGGCGCGGTGCGGCGCGGTGCGGTGCGGCGCGGTGCGGCGCGGTGCGGCGCGGTACCGCGCGGTGCGGCGCTAATTGCAATCAGTATAGCTAATGTTCCAGCGTTTCTCTGGGCGCCTTGGCTTAGTTTTTTGAGCGATGGTCGCGCAAAAACAACTCCGACCTGTCATAGTGCAGCGTCACGTCACTTGCGCAACCGGGCCACCCCCACCGCCGGAGCTGATGCGGAAGACCCCGGCTCTGCTGCCGAAGGTACAGGCGTATTGGGATAGATAGTATGTTCGCATTGAATTATATAAAACACAAGAAAATGAGATCAGGCGGGTGCAGGCGGGCGCAGGCGAGCGCAGGCGGGCGTAGGCGGGCGCAGGCGAGCGCAGGCGGGGGCCGGGTCATTTGTGTCGGCGCCTATATTCTGGCATCCTGCGGAGTATGGCACTGTACGGTGCGCCCGTATGGGTGGATAGGTGCGAGACCGCTAGGAACGGGCCCGTGTTGAAGAGGGCCCAACGTATCCTGGCGGTCCGAGCCTGTCGGGCGTACCGTACGGTGTCCTGGACGGCGGGTACGCTTCTCGCGGGCGATGCGCCTTGGCATCTACAGGCGCAGTCGCTCGCGGAAGTGTACCTCTTCCTGCGGGATGCCGGAGAGCGTCGGCCGGACCCGGCCACGGTCCGCCGGATCAGGCGCGTTGCCCATGACGCCCTGATCCGGCGGTGGGAGACGGAGTTAGGTAACCCTGCCGCCGGCCGGGACACGGTGGAGGCCATCAGGCCCCACCTGTCCCGGTGGATGAGCCGGCGGTACAGGGCCTTGACGTTCCACCTGGTGCAGGTGCTGACAGGCCATGGATGTTTCGGCAAGTACCTGCACCAGGTGGCTCGTATAGAGATGACGCAAGAATGCGTCGAGTGTGGTGCGCCGGTTTACACGGCGCACCACACTCTGGCGGAGTGCCCAGCATGGGGGCCGCAACGCCACTCCCTCGTCGTGCAAGTCGGCAGTGACCTCTCGCTGCCGACTGTAATCGATCGTATGTTGAGCAGCGAGAGGTCTTGGAAGGCGGTGGCCTCCTTCTGCGGCGCAGTGATGCGTCAGAAGGAGGCCGCCGAGCGCACGAGGGAGGCCGACGCCGCTGCCGCACCTTGCAGGAGGCGGCGGGCCGGCGGGAGAGCGCGGCGGCAGAACCACGCCTTCCGCTTCCTCCCGCCGTGAGCGACGGGCCCCTAGCGGGGCACGGTGTGAGGGGGCCTTCGGGCCGTTAGGCGTGGCCCTTTGGGCCTTTTGTCGTGTTTCCCCTGGGGGTGCGTCCCCCGGGGGAGTCTTGGTTTTTGTCCCCCCTCCCTCGTCGAAGTGGGGGGGGGAGTCTGGAGGGAGGTGGCCGCCGCCCAATTCCTTCACGGGAGGGCGGCGGCCGGGCATGCGCTCCGTCGTGGGCGCGCGTGGTCGTCTGTGGGGTCGGGGGGCCCCAACGTGCCGGTCCCGCGAGGGGCCGGTACGGGACGGCAGGTGGGTGCCTTTGCTCCCCGCGGGCACCCACCAGGAGGAGTTTCATACGCGGAGGCGCCCGGAGAGTTGCTTGACTGAAACCCGGGCGTCTCCAGTATGCGTATGGCGGGACAAGCGGTGGTGGTTTTAGTGGTTATGGGGGTCACGCACAACATCTCAGTGGCCCCGAGCCCCACATAACCCGGCGTCCCCCCCCCCTTGAAAAGGACGTTGGGTATGCGGTAACAGCATTTCCACAACCGATATCAAAAAAAAAAAAAAGGCGGGCGCAGGCCGGACAATACCCAACGAGTACTTTTATAATATTGTCCTGCGGTGAGTGCACAGGTGTGGCTGCTGAATGTGGGCGGCATGCTGACGTGGTTGACCATCAGTCGTTTATTTGATAGAGAAGTGCACTTTTCACTGATGCCGAAGATTTAAGGCAACCTAAGCAGCTGATGGCGCGCACCTTCCGTCAGTGTGGTGAAAGTAAGCCGCAATAGTGGCCGCGAGCTGACGCGGCGCACGTATGACGTCCGAGTGGTAGTTCAGTATGGTACGCACGCATTCATAGTGTAAAGTGTAAAGATTAATAGTGTTCCGACTTGCGCCGCCGACGGACACGCGGGCGGGCAGGTCAGCCTCTCCGACCATGAAGCGGTGAAATCCATGACTAGGTCAAGTGCTAGGCGACACCGGAGCGAATAAAACGCGCGGAGCAGCGCAGCAGCCGCCAGGACAACGGCGCGGCGCGCGGCGGCCGGCGGTGGGTGTTCTTATCAGTCCTTGAGCTAAACTGTGGACTTGACAGCAACTCCACCGTTTACCTCTGTGCGGGCCGCAATGAGTGAGAAGCTAATGCTCTTCTCAGCAGTTGTTGCTGCTACCGTTTGGGATTGTCGGTGCACCGGCGGCGCGTCTGCGACACCTGCAAACCTGAACTAAAAGTTACAAAATTTCAAACGCACCTCAATACGTATCAGAGAGTTGATTTCTAACTAGTTCAAGTTTATATTGGCAATCGAAAGGAAACCGGAACCCGCCACTCGTCACCCTGCCACCCTGCCACCCTGCCTCACCCCGCCACGCGGCACCGCGCGCGCCGGTTTCGCTTGTGGGTGAATAAGCTACGTAATAGTTAACTAGGATGTACCGCGAGCCGCTGCGGGGTCGGCGCGGGGTCGGCGCGGGGTCGCTGCGCGCCTAATGTCCCTCATTTGCATGTTCTTCGTAACCTCCGACATAGCACAACTTGTTAAAAAAATATGTAACCGCCCGCGTAAGGCAATACATGTACAAGTATTAAGCAATGCGGGACGAGATCGTCTGCTGACACACGGACAGGAACCTGCGCTGCATCCGGCCTGGACGTCAGCAGGGGACGGGCGGCCCGCCCGCCTAGGGTAGTAATTTGTAGTGATGTTGCCGTTGTGATCGCGCATCACGGCAGCGATCAGGCCCGGCCCCGGCGCACACACGGCACACAGAGCCGGACGGACCACCTCACGGCGCACAGCTCTTCAGCCAGCGACTGGAGTGAAAGTTCCGATCTACTGCAACAGTGTTTTGTTACGATATTATAATATAATATAACATAAG
This sequence comes from Troides aeacus, assembly GCA_033220335.2. Lineage (NCBI taxonomy): Eukaryota > Metazoa > Arthropoda > Insecta > Lepidoptera > Papilionidae > Troides > Troides aeacus. The sequence continues at coordinate 10,507,880 of CM067288.1, forward strand.
TCAATAACAATGTTAAGATCTATTACAAAACTAGGTGACGCCAACGCCATCCCACCACCCCAACACTCCGACACTCCGACACTCCGACACCGCGCCGCGTGATAAACAAAATTTTAATTGTAATTCCGTTCGGCGAGCGAGCGAGCAGAGCAGCGCGAGGTTAACGCGGTGACAAGTGATGCGCCCGCGCCCGCGCCCGCGCCCGCGCCCGCGCCCGCGCCCGCGCCCGCGCCCGCGCCCGCGCCCGCGCCTGCGCTTGTCGCCCGAGCATGTCGCGTCGCACTGTCTCCGCAATTAGATCGGTCGTCGTGGCGACGCCCGCGCACCGCTTCCGGCGGCGCGCTGGTCTCCGGGCGGGCGAGTTACACTGCAGGTGACGCAGGTGTTCGCGTCATGTTGCTTCAGTCAGTGCACTGCTGCTGCACTGTTTGCAACTTCACATAGTTGGCAGTGCGCGTTGCGACCGTTGAAACCATCTTTTGCATGTTGCTTCTGATAGAGCATGATCACCATCACCATATGCCTCGACAAGCATTCGACTCGCATGCGACTCTGCAGCACTTTTCTACAAATGAAAACATAAAATTAATGCTTTCCGCGAATCATCACTTTCTGGTACAAAATTCGACATTTTTAACACGATGGAAAAATATGATGTTGTCTGTTCAATGACTTGATGTAGACTAAATATGTTTCACAGATGTCAAAGCAAACAAACAAAAAAAAAATAAAGGCTCGTTATAAACAAATGTTCCCTACCGAGACATTAGTAGTTTGACGCACAGCTCGTACCGGTGCACCTGCGGTATGTATATTCATTAATTCGTCGCAGTGTTTTTCTTTGGCAAATTTTATTTCGGAATTTTTCCAGTGATTGGTGAGCGGGGTGAGCGAGGTGAGCGGGCTGAGCGCGGTGAGCGCGGTGAGCGGACAGGGCTGGGCAAGGCGGCGGAGCGCGGCCGAGCGGGTGTGTGCGTGTGCGTGCGTGTGTGTTGCTGCGATTCCTTTGCAATGTTTTGAGCAACGGCGTAATGTTTCAAGGTTTTGAAAGCGCAGAGACAAAATTAACTTTATGGTGCATTACGCGAAATAGCGCGCAGCACGCACGCGCCTTGCGACACGCCGCCCACGACCGCTGCCGGGCGGCGTGCGGCGTGCGGCGGCGCGCGGCGGCGTGCGGCCCGCGCAGGAGCGCACTGTCGGAGAGCGGGTCGCGGGGAAACCCCAGGTGCGATATTCAGGTCGCGGCGCCACCTCCCAAACGGCAAGAAATTTGTGCGCGTTTACAGGTTATTGATATTGTTGTACGTCGGCTGGCCCCCGCCTTTCAAGGAATAGTTCACACAAACTACAAATTTGTGTGAACTATTCCTTGAGAGGTGCTGCCAAAGACTTTCTATAGCAACCGTTAGCATCCGCATAAATAATACTAAATGTAGATGTTTATGAAAATGAATTAGAAATAAAAGGATGAAAGATCTATAAAATTCAAAAAAATAAATATCCTCTAACGTATAACAAATCATTCCGCGTCGGGTGTTCACGATGTGTCGATACGGTCACTACTTTTTACGTGATTGGCGAGCAAACAAAACCCATTTTTATTATACATATATATATACATATATATATATATATATATGTTTCCGTGTTACTTGTTATATGTCGATGTCAATCCGTGCCGCGTGCACGACTCGACACGTACGACAGCCACGTTTTCAAATATATAATCATGTTCGTTATAGGGGTAGGGTGGACAAAATTTTATTTGCGCCCGGTGGGCGCTGGGCGATGGGCGGTGGGTAGCTGTCAAAGGCCAGCCGCTGCGGTGGTGGTGGTGGCAGCAAGGGAGCGGTGTGCGCTGGCGAGCACTCGTGCGACCGCTAGCTGTGTGCCCGCAGCCCGCAGCCCGCAGCCCGCCGCCCGCACGTTGGATAACAAAAGCCATCAGTTGCGCAGCTTTCACCTCCGGAATATAAACAGTATACGGAGAATTTGCATGTTTTGGTAATTAGGAACACTACGTATACGAGCATCCATCAGCAGGAAGTTAGCGGGTGAAGGGGTCGCGGGGCGTCGGGCTCATTCGTAGGCTTGCCGATGATAGCGCAGGTGTCGGATGTGCCGTTAAAGACAATGTCAAGGACCTCTCACACGAAGAGATTAGGGACCCCTCACACTAAAGGAACCGATTACATCAGCTCACACAGTTCCACGCCGAATTTAGTCTGTGGACCCGTCGCCGCTCACTCGTTAATTCCACGTAGTTCTAAGTGAGGTGCAGATACACTTTCATTAGAGAGTAGGTGCATCGGTGTGCAGGTCCGCGTGCCCGACCTAGGTGCATACCTTTTTTTTTTTTTGGGGGAAATCTTCTTAAGAGATACCTTGTTTCTGGGGGTAGACAAGGTAATGTGGAGCTTCTACCTACTAAAACCCCCTCGGTGGTCTCCTTCAGTGCATTAGGAGGGGCTCCGGGATCTCCTACGGAACGCACCGGTGTCCCTTTGCACTCTGGCTCAAAAACATTTCACGGAAGGGCCAAGCCCTCCTTAACACCCACGCTGTGCTACGGCAAATACAACACCACAATGTATTTACCGTCCTCCTAAGGCTCGCTTATTAAGTTTTGAGGGCCCCCACCCTCAAAGCCCACGAAACCAAGGACCCTTTTAGTCGCCTTGTACGACAGGCAGGCGGGGCAGAAAAGCGCGGCGGCGTATCTAGAGGTTCGGCTTCTTCTCGAAGAGAACGCAATCGCGTATAAATCCGTACGTCCATTTCCGTCAGAATGTCCAGAGGTGGGAATCGGGCCAGGATAGTGGCCGCCTCAAAAGATATCGTTCGATATCCACGTGCGATACGAATGGCTATCTTTCGCTGTAGGCTGTTAACTTTAGCCCGGCAACGTCGACTGCCGTCAACCGATCTGACCAAACCGGAGCACCATAGCGAACCATTGATCGCACGACGCCCGCGTAGAAGCGGCGGACTACTTCGCGAGGGCCTCCGAGATTAGGCAGCAGTTTATGCAGAGCACCCACTACTTTCTCAATCCTCGGGACCAGGCGGTTGAAGTGCTCCTCGAACCTCCATCGACTGTCTAAGGTGAGACCACGATATTTCATCACTGATCCCACTCGGACAAGTACGTCACCTACGCGAACCGAGAAGCTGGGTGGTTCTCTTGTTGTAGGTAGCTTATGGAACCATAGCGCCTCGGTCTTGTTTGGCGCTATCCTAAGACCCAACTCCTGGATTTTATTCACGACACATGCCACTCCAAGTTCGGCTTGCTTAATAGTGCTCTCAAATCTGTCCCCGCCGGCCATCATTAGGGTATCATCTGCATAGCATACGACACTCACATCAGCGGGAAGATGGACTCTAAGGACCGAATCATATGCCAAGTTCCACAATAGTGGGCCCAACACAGAGCCTTGAGGTACTCCGCAGTTCACCTCCCTATTATTATACAAACTGCGGTGTCCCGAGCTACGTACTGAATGCACCTATCCTGTAAGTAAGCTTTGACAATGCGTTGTAGGTAGGAGAGCACGCGATGGTACGCCAAAGCCTCTCTAATTATCTTCCAAGGCAAGGAATTAAAAGCATTGGTAACATCAATGCTAACTGCCACTGCTATACCACCTTGTGTCACCGCCCGCTGCGACTGCTCTCGGACGCGAAGAATCGCGTCCAAAGTCGATATCGCTCGCCGGAAGCCGTACTGGCCATCTGAGAGATCAGGGCCCACTTGATGCAGATGCACTTTGAGACGCTCAGCAATTATTCGCTCAAACAATTTACCGGCCTCATCCAGTAAGCATATCGGGCGGTACGAAGAGGGGCAATCTGCGGGTCTACCATCCTTTTTAATTAGTACCATCCTAGCATTCTTCCAGCCTGTGAGGAACACGCCGGCGCAGTAACAGCTGGTGAACAGCTGCCTTAACCTAACAGCTAAGTCGGCAGCTAGAGCTAGTACCCAAACCCGACCAGGAATGCCGTCAGGACCTGGCGCTATGTTCCGAGTTTTTAGACGCTTTATGGCCAGTCCCAACTCCTCATCCATTACCGCCCATTCGTCAGGCCAGACGACGTTATCCGAAACGGGTACATGGAAAGGTTCGGAATATTCCTCAATCCTCGGAAAAAATGTATACCTTGGTGCGTACCTACTTAAATGCCGTTTAGTAACGACGTAGCGAAGTAGCGAGCTGTTCATGTCCGTCAGCAAAGCTCCGCGGTGGCGCAACGCGCCCGGAGAGCAGCCGCTGATGCAACCCGCCCGCCGGGGTGACGGACGCGGTGGCGGGGTTCGTGCGGCGCTGCACCGAGCACGCTCCTATTACATAGTACATAGTATCTGATACATATTTATTGTCAGGGTTTGGAACGGTACCACGCACAACCACCACACCCCCACACCCCCACACCACCAGCACCGCGTCTCGTTGGCCCGTCGTCACCCTCCGCACCGCTGCGGCGCCGCGCCGCGCCGCGCGGTTATTTTCCACTGACACGGTGTATATACTTAGCCGTCAATCGTCTTTCATAATACACAGACAGATTAAAAAGTAAAACTGTAATACATAAGAAAACGTATGACATAATCAAACGAGAGAGAGAGAGAGAGAGAGGGAGAGAGAGAGAGGTGAGCGCGCAGGGTTACTGTAACGGTTACGTATTTCCCCAAGGAAAAGTCTGTGCGGCGGCGGACGCGCGCTGCAATTGAGATGCAAATGTTATTGTCCGTAAGCTGTTACACACACACGCACGCACGCACGCAAGCACGCACGCACACACACGCGCGCAATGATTATCTAACTGTTCTAACAATTATAAGTAACCACATGATGCATTACAATTTGTAAGAAAAATTACTTTTAACAATTACTTAATTAAATAGAAGAAATATGAATGGATTTAATTGTGCGATTGCAATAAGACATACAGAGCAGAAATATTACGCAGGCCACTAAAAGAAAACATCATAAATAACAATAATACAATGAAAATAATATTATTTTAAAATTAAAATTATGATCAAGGTAAAGTATCAAATGTTATAAACAGTTTAAATCGACACCTGACGCATGACGCCCGAACAGCGAATGTACGGAGCTCGCGGCGCGCGCGTGCGGCGCGTGCGTTGTCGCGTTGTCGCGTTGTGACGTTGTCGCGTTGTGACGTCGTGCGCAATTAGACGAACTAGCCACAGAACAATGATCACATTAAAATAGTAAACATAAAAATTTCAATTCAATCGCACGCGGATTGACGTCGTAAATTAAAATGAATTATGAGCCTAGTGCAATGTGTATGTGTGTGTGTGTGTGTGTGTGTGTGTGTGTGTGTGTGTATGTATGTATGTATGTGTGTATGTGTGTGTAAGGGTGTGTGTATGTATGCATGTATTTATGTATACACGCTAATTATTGCATTAGATTCAATTAACTTAGCGTGTATACATAATGTACTACATATGGTGTCATAGAATATACGAGAAGATACACTTTATATTTTTTCAATAAGTTTGTGTGGAGAAAAGCACAACAAGCGCGTGCGCGTGCGCGTGCGCGTGCGCGTGCACGGGAGCGGGAGCGGGAGCGGGAGCGGGCGCATGTGTCGCTTCATATGATTTTTGGTGTATTTTTGTGTAAAGTCGAGTGCTGCGCACACTCTCTCTCTCTCCCTCTCTCTACAGCGCGCGGTGGCGGGGGCGGGCGTGCGGCCGCTGAGGGAAATGATCCTTTCAAAACAATACCATTATACTTGCATTGACTTAAAGTTTTGTTCGCAAAGGTTTCTGCAACTTGTTATCGGAGTGCGGTTGCCTCAATGCAAAGCTCTAAACAGAGTAAAGGCATATCTAAAATCTCCTCGTTCATTTCCTCCCCGCTCATTATTCGAGAGTAGTGTTCTCTTAATTGTCAGAAATGTTCACCACAATATTCCGATGCTTCTTGAATGCAGTCCCGGCTGTGCAGGTCCACACACCTTTTTGCAGTTTCCATGGACTAATCTTTAAATTTCTGTGTATTGATGATATTAATCGGATGTTATGGATTGTAAAAGCAATCAACAGCAAATCTATAAATCCCCTCCTTGCTGGCGGAGGTTTGCGCGAGAAGACGCCGGCGTGCGTTCGTGTAACGGTTGCTACAGTACGGTTTTTGCGTAAGTGTCTCGGGTCATCCGCTTGACCCCGCGGACTGGTAACGCTTCATGTTTAATGGTGAGCAGACCGGGCAGTTGCGAAACTCCGCTCGCGAGCGGACGCTTACTCTATGTCCATAAATTATTTGATTCTAATCTTGCCCGCTAAGAATCGCCGCCGCCGCTCACACCTTGGCCCACTTGGCGTCGGAACATTTTGCAAAAATTACACAGCGCGGCACTTGTTCACGTTAAACTGTAGTAAGTAGTAATACACCGCAGCAGCGACCCTCCCTGATGGACGTTTCACTGTTCGATACTTTATTTATAGATATTAACTTGGATTGAAAAAAGTATAGAACTTCGTAATTTTGATATCTAAACGCGTATTACGCGCGTTTAGATATCAAAATTATATACGTTCGCATATATATATATGCGAACGTATAACAAGTTGTTCTCTTTTTTTTGTTTCGAAGGGGGGAAGGAGGAATCTTTGAATAAATACTCTTCACGGGGGAAGTCAGAGTTATGTGCAGATATTTACTCACTAACAAGCGATAGCGACAAGCAAACAGGAGATATTTACTCACTAAGAGCGGGTCTCCTCCCAGCATCGCCGACACGATTGCTGGCAAGGAGAGGTTTGGCCCGATCCGATTTATTAGGATCCGCTGTTCCGGTTCCCACGCCGGACAGATCGCGAGCGTGTGCGATGCGGGTTCCCGCTCTCTTCCTCCGCAGTGAAAGCAGTTCGCCGTCACTTCTCGTCCAATCTCACACAGATAATTGTCGAAACACCAGTGCTCGGTAAATGTCTGCGAGAGTCTGTAGGTGAGACTTCCTCCGCGTCGTTGCATTCAGGCATCGAAGAGCGGCAGGGCCGCTCCCACAACGCGTTCGCGCTCCTGCGCCGTTCCTGTCGTCAAGCCGTCTTGAGTACTTCGTCTGGCTCACTGCTACCGCTCTGGTGGATGGCACGGATACGTGTGTACACCCTCGCATCCATAACCACCAGAGTATCCAAAGATAGAAATTGAGCCAAGATTGTCGCCGCTTCGAAGGATATCGTTCGGTATCCTCGTAGGATTGTTATGGCCGTTCTTCTCTGAACGCTGTAGACTTTAGTTCTACAGCGTCGGATGGCTACCTCCTTATCCCATACTGGCGCGCCATATAAGGCTACGGGCTACGGAGCGTACGCGCCAGGTGTTTAACTTAACTTGACCGCGAGCGGAACTACGCGCACACACACACGTAGTTGAAGGTTGGTGCGACACAACAGGTGTGTCCGCAGTGCAGTTCCCGCTCTGCGTACCCGCGGCGACTGAGCGGTGCTGATGTGAGAGCTGTTGGCACTGTTGATGCAGCGGCGGTGAGCTTCAAGCGAAAAAGAGTGTTGGTATAACGTTTCGTCGCTCTCAGGCGTATTGTATCTGGAGATCTTTGTGGAGGCCTATGTCCAGCAGTGGACATCAACCGTGCCGATTTATAGCCATTTAGGACGACTCTCGGAACTCGACCTCTCACGTAAGAGTCGAACCATATTAATATTGTTTCGCGAATCCTTGCCTGCCACATTAATTCCCTTATTAAGATGTTATGGTCAATTCGGTCAAAAGCGTTTATAATGTCGGTATATATTATATGATATAGAAACTGTTTCCGCCCGACCATTTATACTTTTAGATAACTTATTTATTTATAAAAACACACCAGTAGCATGTGCATTAAACTATTTACAGTATTATGTTAAAGTGATTACAAATTCTGATGCACGTGCTTATTAAAGGTATTTATAAAATGCGCAATATTGTAGTTACTAAAGGAAACAATAATAAAAACCGGTGATTTACTGCAGACATCTACAAGTATAATATAAAGAAAGAATGATGATTAAAGATTCTATACTAAACGATAATCATATAATTATTCAGATGTTTCGGGCAAGAGTGTCATTGTTTGATTGTGTGCATTGTCGATGTTTATGTGAAAGCAACACGATGTTGGATCTTCGAGTGGCACCTGTCCGCTCGGCGGCGCGGCGCCCGGCGCTCCCCGACGGTCTTGGTGTCTTGTTACTTCCCGCTAAATGCTGCTATGGAGCCGTGGAGTCGTGGAGCCGTGGAGCCGGTTAGGAGCTTATACTGCGTTGTATTTATAGTAACAATCAGATCCTTTTATATAGAAGGACTCGGGGACTCGGGGACTCGGCTCGTTGTTAGCGCGTATGCACAAACTCTGATTAAATTGCACATGGCAACGCGAGTAGGCACGGTCGACGCACATTCTAGGACACAAAATGATATAAATTTACTCGAACCCTTAGAAGATCATACTCCCGGCAGCACCCTCCACACATAAAGTAAATACATAACTCCGCCAACCGCTGTAGTGATAATAGCCAATAATTATATATCGTTGTTATTGCGAGCCGTGGGGCACTCAGTCTGCCGTTGAGAGAGTTGTTGTTGAGTAGAATGTTGTTCTGATCGAGTTCGTCTCGCCCGCGGACATCTCGCCTCATATGTTACAACATGGGGAACTAATGACGTCTTCACTTACGAAATTATTAAAATAGGGGGGGGGGGAGGGAAGGGTTAGACAGTCTGCAGCCCCGTCGTCAAGAGACCTGACTTGGAAAAAAAGAAAATTGATAGTCACGAACCATAACGCGAGACCCAACCTTTGCATGTAACATTTAGCCGAGTGACCGTCGAGGCCGTGTGGCACTGAACTCGGACAGACAGGCAATCGACTGTCACCGGCGCACAGCACCGTACAGTGCGCGCCAGGCGTCAGGGCAGGAGTGCCCAGCCAGCCGAGCCCGTCGCACGCGTCAGCTCGGCACCGCGGCAGCGACACGCTGCGGCAGCGCGGTACGCGGTATCAATATCCGATAAGCGCCCAGGCAGTAGCGTGCGTAAGCTTCCGCTTCCGCTGCCACGTAACGCATCGATGCAGTTCGATTCGACTTCGAAATAAACAAATGTTATTGAACACGACGCGACCACTGCGGTGGCGGTGGCGGTGGCGGTGGCGGTGGCGGTGGCGGTCACGGATGCGGGCTCACCGCTTCCCTCCCGTAACTGTCACATGTTATTCATGTTACATCGCTATCAAAATTCTTAGACATTGATGAGTATCTATCTGATCCTGACGTCATTTTGCATATTCGACGTCATTTCCATAGCGCATCACAGCTGGCTGTCCTGTAACGCCACTAACCCCACTAACCCCACTATTTCTGTTTTAAACGGATATCATTTTCATAAAGCTTTGAAAACCCACAATCGAAATGATGTGTTAATAGTACATATAAAAGAACTGTTATTAAATATTATTACATAAAGACATGGCACCAAGTCTTAAGAGATAACGACTAGGCTATTGCACAGTGCCAGACCACCGCAGACCTTTGGCGATGGTTTAGCGATGTGTCAAGGTTTTTTAAAGTCATTAGAGTTAATACTAGAAGAGCTTAAACCCTACCGTAACACTACTTGTAGAGAATGTGAACATTGATTCATCTAGTGGGTGGCCGGGGCCCGCAAAGAGTAGACTACTTACTTCTTCTAGTATTGCTTCTTACACGGCAGACTTCTTAGCGCGCGTTGCTCCTACTCATGGTTCTACATATTATATTATATTTCGATCATGCTGTGCTGCGTGCCATATACTCTGCCACAATTCTATATTTCGAAGATACCATTACTGATCATTTCGCTATTCTAGTGCACCAACAAGTTACTAGAGTCTAGAATAAACATAGCATATCAGTTCAACCTGTTATCACAAAAGATGTTGCTGCTAATTTTTCCAATGATTTATGTAAAATAGATTTTCAACACGATTGGAACAAAATGATTCCAACTTAGTTGTTATATTAAAAGTTGAGCTCACTATAACAGCCCGGCTGATAGCGCACAAGTTGTGACCTGGTCGAACAGTCTACCGGCTCCCAGTACATTCCCAGCACGGTGTCGCCGTTTGCGAGGCTCGATTCGGTTGTCTCGGAAGCGCAACCTGAAGGTATAACAAACTCATTGAAAAACAAGTGCTGTTGGATGGGGCAGAGTATCTTCTGAGCTCCTGAAAAAGCTCTAGGATATTTTAATTCGTTCCTTAACATACTTGTGTAATACCATCCTTAATACAGGATACAGGTATTAGCATTCCCGCATTGTTATAAAAGCAATTCCTTTCTTTATATCCAAGCCTGGCGAACGCGATCGAGTTTAGTGTTACAGGCGCATGCCGCTGGTGACGAGGACTTTATCACAAATACTAGACTGACTAGATAAGACTATTAATAAATGTAAAAGCTGCCAAGCTGTGTATTGCACGGTGCGAGCAGCATGGCAGCTTTTAGTATTTCTTTTGATAGCCTTTGAAGATAAACCAAAGAATATGACGGCAGTGCTGTCGGCATGCGACAATTTGGTTTGGAACAGCCGTGTGAAAGAGTTAAAGAGATCGTTTATATAAATCAAATGATATCATATCTCACGAACATTTTGTAACGCGTTAATACGGACCCCCGGGCGCAGGCGCAGGCGCAGGCGCAGGCGCAGGCGCAGGCGCAGGCGCAGGCGCAGGCGCAGGCGCAGGCGCGGGTCCGCCAAATGGACTGCAGCCGAAATAACTTCGTGCCTTACATAATATTATTAATATTGCTGTTACGCAGTCGATGTCGTCCTGCCCCCATTGTACAAAGTGGTGGGGGTATCGGGGGGGAGTGCCGGTGCGGCCGTGAATTATTTTTAATTTATTGTATTACTAGGACGCAGTAAGTACATAGTAATGTACAACGAGTCGCGTTCACTTTTATGTTGTTGCGCCCTCGCGTAATTACATCGCACACGCGAAGTGAGGGCTCGGGACCTGCCGGCGGCGGCGGCGGCGGCGGCGGCGGCGGCGGTGGCGGTGAGCGGCGGCGGGAGGAGTCCGCTCGTTCCGCCGCTCGTGCCCGTCACCGGCGCCGGCCGGTGGACACGGCTGTGGGTTGGGCCACAACGCAGCGCCGCTCACCCGGCCCAAGGCCCGCGCGCCGCCGCCGGCGAGGTCGCCGCGGGCGTTAGGCACGCCGCCACCCGTCGCCCGTCCCCGCGACCCCCCGACCAACTTATTTTGTATTAGATTATTTTCCATACGAATGGCCGCCCCGTCCGGTTAAATTGCTGGTAGTAATTAAATAAGACTTTACTGGTGGTAGGTCCCTGTAGCCGCAGACCATCTAGGTGGGTTTGAAGTGAGCTGTAGCTGGTGTAATTACAGGGGTTACGAGACAACATCTTGTCTCCAGACTATGTGTTCAATGTGGTGCTATGTATACCATAGTAACTAGCGCCACGTTGTAATGGGCGGGCGTATCACTTGCTATCAAGTGAACGTCCCGCGTGTCTCGTCGCCTAAAGACTAAAAACAAACAATTAGGTGAATGGTAAAATGGGATCCCATAGTCCCACGTGTGGTATGCGTGCGTCGGTGGGGACTACACCGCGCTTCAGGTACTCGTGGAGCCCTCGGTGGTGCGCCGCCGGCGGAGCACCACGGCGGGGCTGGTGAACGGCTTGGTACCGGTTTTGGGGCGAGGTGCGCTGTTCTGCTCCGACAACTTTTGCGTAATATATGATTAAACATCACCATTATTAGTAACTAATAATATTATAAAAATAATCTTTTTTAACTCTATCGGCCGATGTGGTCTAGACCCGAGGCTCGGGACTCTGGACCCTAGGCCCGGGGCTCTGGGCCCTGGACCCGAGGCTCGGGGCTCGGGTAGGACAAAATCGTCGCCGCGAGCTGGTGGGGGTGACGGCGCCACACACGTCACAACAAAGCGGAAGTCGAGCGGGCGGGAGGGCCCAGGGCCCTGCTGCCGCGTTTTATTTACATTTCCACGTGTACAGGTCGGCGGCCGGGCGGGTTATACACTAAATGCATATTAAAATCAACTTTCGAGTACGAAAATAATTTGTTTATTACAGAAGAACAAGTGCACAGAGCGCCTCTCGGGCTCTCACTGTCGGGCGATTTTCATGCCTAAATGTCGGACAGTATGACCACTTTTAATATTAATACCAGCGGTAAATCATTTTGACACTTTGTAAAGAGTACAAGAACAATATAAAATGGGCCGTTATTTGAACTAAAATGAAGTATATAATAATTTAGTTAACCTAATAAAAATATGACATTAATTTTACGTCAGATAGCAGCACCGCGCAGCGCCCGTATCTACCATTATCAGCCGATATACGTCCACTGCTGGACATAGTCCCCAAAGATCTCCACATCAGTCGCTCCTGTGCTATCCGTATCCAGCTGCTTCCCGCAACCGTCTCCTAATCGTCGGACCACTTGTTGGGGGCCTGCCAACACTACGTCTTCCGGTAAAAGGCCACCATTCGAGGACCTTAGTGACCCATCAGCTGTGAGTCCTTCGAGCGACTTGTCCTGCTCATTGCCACTCGAGTCTGGCGATTTTTAAAACAATCTTCTTTTTCTTTTCTTTAATCTTTTTCTTACTTTGTTTCTTTTCTTCTCGCAACCGCTCGCAGTGGGCCGCGTGAAAAGGCTTAAAGTCGCACAGAGAGCAATGCAAAGGGCTGTGCTCGGGGTTTCGCTGCGTGATCGATTCGGGAATGAGGAGATCCGCAGGAGCGCTAAGATCACCGACATACTCCAAAAGATTCCTAACCCATATATACTTTAACTTAATTTTACTTTCTTGGTCTTACAGACATTTCATTGCCATTTACCGGAAGCGCGGTGCTGCCATCCAGATCATTAATTAGAATTTACTCAGTAGCTTGCGCTCATCGTATTCGGTTCGAAACCGCACCGCGCCCGCACCGCGCCCGCACCGCACCCGTACCGCACCGCACCGCGCCCGCACCGCACCCGTACCGCACCGCACCGCGCCCGCACCGCACCCGTACCGCACCGCACCGCGCCCGCACCGCACCGCACCCGTACCGCACCGCACCGCGCCCGCACCGCGCCCGCACCGCACCGCACCCGTACCGCACCGCACCGCGCCCGCACCGCACCCGTACCGCACCGCACCGCGCCCGCACCGCGCCCGCACCGCACCCGTACCGCACCCGTACCGCACCGCACCGCGCCCGCACCGCGCCCGCACCGCACCGCACCGCGCCCGCACCGCACCCGTACCGCACCGCACCGCGCCCGCACCGCACCCGTACCGCACCGCACCGCGCCCGCACCGCACCCGCTCGCCAAGCTAATACCGACCATATCGTCATTTCGAGGTCAAACTTGAAAACTTCATTATCATATGCTAATGTAACGCCGCGCACCATCGGCGCAGTGCGGGCGCGGTGCGGGCGCGGTGCGGGCGCGGTGCGGGCGCGGTGCGGGCGCGGTGCGGGCGCGGTGCGGGCGCGGTGCGGGCGCGGTGCGGTGTGGTGCCTTGTGAAACTGATGTTTTAACACTAAAACAACTGATTAGGCCATCATTCTTCAGTTTTATGAAATTGATCAGAAATGCTGAACCGTTTTCACTTTCGAAGGGTTTACATTTTACCGTCTTTTATGACCTGAAAATATCTGTTACCACGGGAATAATAAGACATAAGGTTCTGTCATACCGTATGACGACCGGCACCGTGTGGAGCAATGTGAGATAACCAGCGCGATAATGATGTTAGAAGTCATATCACTTACCATTAAGTGAACTTCCTGTTTGATAAAACTTGTACAAACAATAAGCTTATTTTATTTAATCTTTATTTTTAAATTGCTTCGACTAAGTAACACCATACGTTGCTTAAACTTAACACAGTGATTACGGAGTCTTATTCAAATGCTACTTGGCGATTCAATATTATGTAAAAACACGCAATTAAAGATAAACACACACGCGAGCAAGCAGAAAGTAAACTTGCTAATTATTACTAGCGTAATTTACCCAAAGTTAAAGGATGCAACGAATAGTGGAAAAGAGAAAAAGGGAAATAATTTAATTACGCTGCTCCGTTCCGGAGTGCCATTTGAATCCCACGCGTGAGACTTTGCTCCTTCGATTAACACGAGGTCGAGTGACAGTAAAAACTCTGGCGCGGATGTTGACACGGCGCGCCGCAGCGCCCGCGAGCTCGCCTACTCATAACCGCTCGCCCTTTAAACAGCTGCGCCCGCGCTGCCGCCGCGCGCTTCCGGTGCCCCGTGCGTCTTCTCGTTGCGCTGCGAGAGGCTGGGGGACGCCTGACACTACAATACCCACATAACGTGTATCTTCTTATCCCATATCATTATTCACAACTTTATCGTATCGATCTGAAGAACAATTTGTTTAACATCCGAATATATTTTTGCCGCTACTTACCACTCGCTACTCGCCACTCACCACTTGCTACTAGCTACTCGCTACTCGCCACTGACCGCTTGCTACTAGCTACTCGCTACTCGCCACTGACCACTTGCTACTAGCTACTCGCTACTCGCCACTGACCACTTGCTACTAGCTACTTGCTACTCGCCACTGACCACTCGCCACTCGCCACCCATCACTCGCTATTAGCTACTCGCCACTCGCCACTCGCCACTCGCTGTGGGAGACGGAGCGGTTCATTAGTACCCGGTGCGGCGCCGTCGCGGGTGTTGGAAAACCTTTGCAGAGCTCGAACGGTGCCGTATTCGTTGAACTCTTTTGTACGGGGAAGAACCATTTCGCATGCAAACTTCTCTAAATTAATCCATGTCTTTAGGTTTACGCACTAAGAACAGATCATAGATCCATGGCAAGATAGTTATGTGTAGCGAATGACCCGGCAACGCATCCGGATGTTACTCGGCGATACTTCGCCTTTCGCGCAACGTAACACGCGGAAGTTGAGCTAGCTCTTTACAAATAGTAAAATTAGCAGAGCTTTAACCGGTGGGATGGATGGATGGATGGATGAAGTGATGTCGGGAGGGTAGGGGAGATGCCCGCCACGATTTCACTCGCCGTTTAGCGTTTTGTACATGTCCCGGTGCAGTGATCCGAGTTCGGCGTAAACGTCCGTCCCCGCGGCGCAGCAGCATTCGCTGCGCTATTTCCTGGCGAGTGTTGCCACAAAAGACCGTTTTCAAGTCGTGCGAGGCGATGTGACCTCGAACAGCCGCACGACCACTCGTATTGATACGTCTACGCAATATACATATCATACATTATAGTAAGTACAGAATCGGTTTAGAAGCAAGTTACACGCGATGAACACCTACCTCGAGCGCGTTGATCGCACCGTTAGTTAAGTACCGAGAAGGGTGCGGGCGGGGACGCCTCAAGTTTACGTAAATTTGTAATTAGGTTAATTACAGATTGCAACAAGCGACCGCGAAAATGCATTAAACCGATTGTGTAACAAATGTGTGTATCTATTCGTCTGTCTGTCGATGTGTTTGTCTGTTGCTAAAGTATTCTTTACTTTTTTAATGTCCATGGCGTTATCTTATTGTCTAAAGTTCTCCGTTTACCAATTTTGTCGTATGGTTCCCGGCCGAGCGCGCGGCCACCCATCACCGCCGGTCTGCCGCGGCACTGCTTAAGCGACTGGCTTCCGTATGCGAGCTGTATATATTTTTTTATATTAAACCTTCAGTAAATGTTAGATCGTCATATACAGACAGCAAAACACTGGCTAAGTGCACCGCTGGGCTTGGCTGGTGGCCACGCTTCATTGGTATAAACTATCATATTTACATCCCGTGAACTCTATGCAGTGAACTGATGACGCGCACTACCACATCACCGATTGGCGACGTCCTTATGTAACGATCCGATGCTTTCGCAGCGCGCTGTTGTGTAAGTATTAAATGTGGCGGCGAGGAAAGGTCGGCGGGGGCCCGCAGCCGCACACCGATCTAATAAAACGTTGCAATACCATGCGGCTATTTTTCCTCCACGTTCGTCATCTTTAAAGGTTGTATTAATTATGTTATTCGTTTGAGTTCACGCCCCCGCTGCGGCGGCGCGAGCCGGCGGGTCCCGCTTGTGCGGTGACACTGCGCCATCGTCCAGTGCGCCTTGTCGATGTATACTTGATAACATAATAGAATTAGACTATGAACTTCTAAATTCACGATCAGCTTGCGCCGGCGACGGCGAGCTGCACCGTGCGGCCGAAGGGGTGCGTTCAGATCCACAAATTAATTTATTTAAAGAAAAAAAATATATTTGTATGGTAATTTATACAAATCTCGCTGCGGCCGTACGGCAACTCAATTTTTAAAAAACTCTGTCTTGACTCATTCCATTTGTTAAACAGAAGAAGAAAAAAGTTTAATCTTTACTTTAGTTAACATACAAACATGTTGCAAAGCGCGGGTCACGGCCGCGGCGGGCCCGAGCCAAGCGCGCGCGCCGCCGACGGTGGTGGAGGAGCTGGTAGTGGTGGTGGCGGTAGTGGCGGTGGAGCGGTGGAGCGGCGTCCCCCACCGCGCCGCTCCTTGCCGGAGCGTGCGCGCGCGCCGACCGGCACAGTGCTCGCCCCGTCGCCATGCTCGTCGCACGCTCCCTCTCGTTCCCGCTCGCCGCGCTGCTCACCGCGCTGCTGCTCGCCGAGCTGGTGCCTGCCACCGCCGCCGCCGCCGCCGGCGCAGCTCGCCCGCGCGCCCGCCGCCAGCTCGCCGACGACGACGCGCTCCAGCCGCTCGACGTGAGTACTCGCACAACGCGCACTGACCCATTTAACATCGCGGGCGTTTGGTTTTCATGCTTCACTTTATCTGCTTCTTCAAGGTCGCGATCTATATTCAAACAGTCTGCCGTAATTTACAATTTACACTGCTTTGTGAGTGTTAAATAAATTGAGATTTTAATTAAAAATTACTATTGAAGTATAATGAAAAAATTATATGAAGAAGATGGATAAAATAGGCGCCGCGCTCACCGCCCGGCGACTCTTCCCTAGCCCGGACCACCACACGCTATACATACTACACACATTACACACAGCACACCGCTCACAGCGAGCGCCCGCGCCCGCGCCCGCGCCTCCTGCGCCGGCGCGTTGCGCAAGGCGCACCGCGTCTGCGGCTGCGCATGCGCATGGCGCACGCACGCCGGTGAATGCCGCTCGGTTGCCCTCTTCACATTTACGCGCATAATTTTTGAGTTATTAATAAATGTGCATCGATGTCGTATTCCAGCAGTTCTCTGGTAGATATTGGTCACGATTACTCAACAACTAAATAATTCGCAAAATCATTTATATCGCGCGCCGAAATCGTTGAGAGAGCGTACAAGCGCACGACCATGTTTGCTTAAAGGTAGGCCCTCTCCCCACCCCTGGGGCGCTGGGTGGAGAGAAGAGGTCGGGCTGCTCGGAATTAGAAAAGATTCGATATGTATAATCTTTAAGAAGCAATTCCAGCGCAAAGGATTTGATGTGAATACAGAGAAAGAAATATTCTCCTGGAACATTCACTCGGCCGGGTCACGTTAGCCAATAAGCTGAGAATCGCTTTGCGTCTAGTTTTTTTTTGCGATACTATGTATTTGGCTGAGTTCGTCGGCGCGGGCGCTCGTGAGAACGTTCTCAGTTCGATCGACAACAATCGGAACGAACATTGCTGAACTGTTGCGCTGTTGAACCACCGCCGGGGCGGCGGGGCTTGCGTCCCCCCGTCCGTGCCAAGTAACTCTGCCTAATGCCGTATACCGCGCCGACGGAGAGCCAACAGAGAGCAGACAGAGAGCCGACGGCGAGCCGACGGAGAGCCGACAGAGAGCCGACGGAGAGCCGACAGAGAGCCGACGGAGAGCCGACGGAGAGCCGATAGAGAGCCGACAGAGAGCCGGCGGAGAGCCGACCACGCGCTTACCGACCTCGACCCGCCGCCACATCCGAACCAAGCTCATATTCTTTCGTTGTATATAAATATAATGAACATGGGGTGTGTTTATCGGTATACCAATCACGTAAAAACTAGTGAACGTATCGACACATAGTAAATATTTGACGCGGAATGATTTATAGATGGGTATAGGCTATTAATTTTATGAATATCATAATAGATCTTTCGTCGTTTTATTTCTAATTAACTTTTATAAACATTTTCATCTCGTGTTATTTATACGGTTGCTATAGTAATGGTTAGTGTAGAAAGTCATTTGTGGTTGCGGTTGCTCTCAAAGAGTATTTTAGACAAAAGTAATGTGCGGTCCTAAATGAGGGCTCGCAAAGCGGGCGCGAGGCGACTAGTTAATGTATTATACATGTATTTACTAATACAATTGAAATATCAACTAGATTTATATGTACGAGTATGTGTACACTCGTGACGCGGTCACGCAGCACGCGCAGAGTGCTAATGAGACAGTAAATTTTATGAATATAATACACAACCAACATTGGATGCACTGGAGGCTGCAGCCGGTGCGCGGCCACAGCGAACTGCTGCGAGCGCGCACTTCAGCCGGTCGGTGCCACACCTTGCCACTACCACACGCTTGGTACTTTGATTCTGCGCACGCATGCACACGCGCATACATAAACTCGCACAGATTAACTAGTCGTTAACATTACGGCGCACGCGCCGGACATCGGCCGCCCCCCGAGAGCTTCCGATGCAAAGCAGCTTCTGTATTCTTAAATAAAAGGACGAGGTACTCGTAGAAATAGAACTTAATATGAGTCTATCTATCTGCGCTTTGTATATATAAATCACATATGCTGTTTGCTGAGCTGGTGCGGGGGAGCTCGTCTGCCGGGTCGCGTCGGCCCTCGGCCCCGTGCGCCGCAGCTCCTAGCCTCTCATAGCGGAATATTGGCAAGTCTGTAAGGAGGTTAATTGATCGACTCTGCGTTAATAGAATTGGCACCTTTAATGTTGTAACTTTTGAATAAATATATATCGCACACATACGCAGCGGGTGCGGCGCGGCGCGGGGGGCGCGGGCGGCGCGGGGGGCGCGGGCGGCGCGGGGGGCGCGGGCGGCGCGGCGCTTTGAATTATAATAAAGGAAAATAATTAATAGTTTCCTAATTTTTCACATGATTTACGTAATTACATGGTTCTGTATGGAGCTGCGCCCGCTCGCCGTGACCCCCGAGCCGCGACCCCGGACCCCCGCGAGTGGACGACCCTCGCGCACTCACACGCGCACATCGCGCACCTCACTCGGCCGGTTAACCTCACTGAACTTTCGCATTAACCGCTTCAATATATCATTGCGGGTGTTTCGAAACGGAAAGTGAGCTCATGAAACAGCAGCTGTGACGTCGTTGTAAGGTCGTCTGCCGCAATGTGCGCGCGTCCGAATACACTCTCACTAGCAGCGCGGCGGCACGGCGGTGGGCGGCGCGCGGTAGGTGGCGGGTGACGGGTGGCGGGTGACGGGTGACGGGTGACGGGTGACGGGTGGCGGTCTGAACTGTGTAGTGACCGCGGTGTGTGGTGTGTGTGCAGGACGCCGCCTCCGACGAGCAGACGCGCGAGAAGCGCAAGCTGGAGGGAGTGACGCAAGCCAAGTTTGGCATCAAGAACGCAGTACTCGGCTTCGTGTTCGGGGTAAGTAGGGGCGGCGCGGGGTGCGTGGCGCGTTACGCGGGGTGCGGGGTGCGGGGTGCGGGACTATTCGCGGACAGTAAAGCAACGTATTCGTTTTAGAAAATCAACTCTCTGATCGACGCGAAGACTCGCTTCGTGGACACTCTGGACCGACAAAACATCGAGCTGAACAAGCAGTACGGGATAGAGCCGCCGTCGCCCGGTGGGCTCGCGTCGCTGAGCGGCGTCGTTACGCAGGTCATCGGACCCAAGCTCCAACTGCTCGGCCCTAAGTTGCAGGCCGTTACTGGCCTGTTGGGCGGGCTTTCGGGAGGCTCTTCCGCTCAAGGTGGGAGCTCAGGCGGTTCCGGTTTGGGCTCCATCCTATCGCTTGTGACTTCATTATCGGGATCCTCGTCAGGTGGAGGGGGAGGTGCCGTCCCCAGCGTCGAAACGGTTGATTCCTCAGAAGAAGAATCCTGAGTATACCTGCCGTAACCTTCGCTCGAGTGCGCCGCGGTACTCTCTTCCGATTCCCGTCCTCGCGGTTCAGTCGACCGATTGCTTCCGCGTGCCCCATCTCCTCGTGCCCCATCTCCCTGGCCCCCTGACGGAGCGACGCCGCCTGTACAGTCCGCGACTTCGCTTCCTCTCCCCGTCTCTCTATGTATTTATATCCCGAAACCCCATCTCTCTTTGTATTTATATGTAAATAGATTAAGGTGAGTGCTGGTGGTAATTAAATATTTTTATATTGAGTTTGTTTGTTTGTTTGTTTCACTGCACGTCGCACGACACCCGCACCAGCCCCGCGGGTAATGCTTCCACAGTAGCGTAGAGCCGGCGGTGGCCGGGGGTGTGCGCAGGCGCAAGCGTGGCCGCGGGCGCTGCTCGTGCATACTCACTCGTAGCAAGCGAGGCGCTCGCGGGTCCGCCCGCTGCCACAGCTCGGCCCGCTGCCCACCGCGGCGTCCAGGCGCACCTGGTCTCTTCCGACCACAGCACTGGCCACTATTTGCTCGTCCCTATGTAGGTAGCGCATGCTTGTATCTAACAGTACATGTCCCTGCAACTAGAAGTCGCTTCACGCAGTAATTTGTTTACTTTTTTAGGCTCTGCTCGCAGCAGCAGACAGCAGCAGTACTGATCTCTTTGTGCAAATAAACAATTTCGTAATGTGGTCATATCAGTACATAATACCGCAGATTTACGTATTGCTAGATTGACGAAAAACGATATTCTAGTTATGTAAAACTGGCCACGTATAACTAGTCAAGTACAGGTAAGTTGTAATGTTTGCTAGTCATGTACAGGTAGTTATGTACTGGTAGTCACGTACAGCTAGTCAAATATAGCTAGTCATGTAAAGCTAGTTATGTAGAACTAGCGATGTGTAGCTAGTCACGTACAGCTAGTCACGTACAGCTAGTCACGAACAGCTAGTCATGTAGAACTAGTGATGTGTAGCTAGTCACGTACAGCTAGTCACGTACAACTAGTCACGAACAGCTAGTCATGTAGAACTAGTGATGTGTAGCTAGTCACGTACAGCTAGTCACGTACAACTAGTCACGTACAGCTAGTCACGTACAACTAGTCGCGTAAGGCTAGTTATGTACAGCTCGTTCTGTACAGCTAATCATGTACAGGTAGTTATGTACAGGTAGTCACGTACAGCTAGTCAAGTATAGCTAGTCATGTAGAGCTAGTTATGTAGAACTAGCGATGTGTAGCTAGTCACGTACAGCTAGTCACGTACAACTAGTCGCGTAGGGCTAGTTATGTACAGCTCGTTCTGTACAGCTAATCATGTACAGGTAGTTATGTACAGGTAGTCACGTACAGCTAGTCAAGTATAGCTAGTCATGTAGAGCTAGTTATGTAGAACTAGCGATGTGTAGCTAGTCACGTACAGCTAGTCACGTACAACTAGTCGCATAGAGCTTGAACTGACCACTGCCCTGTCAATAATGTTCGACTCGTCATCCCGCTCGCGGAGGCAGCGCCACGGGACTGGTCGCACAAGTCGTCCGCCCCTCAGCTGCTGGTCACCCTACATTAGCCTATTCATTTGTAACCTTTGCGAACTTTTCTAATATTTATTAATTTGAGTAATGTCCCATTGGCTCGCCGGTAGCCGCATCATAACCGGCTGTTAGCTGACCTAGTGTAAGCTTACATTTCAAAGTTACCTTACCTTTGTCTTAATACCGGGTATTTACCGGGTATTTCCGCCCCGTGGCGTCGAGCGGGGGTGACGCGTTGTGTACGATTAACGTATTAGTGAATCGAATCCTTTTTAAAATAAAGTTCCTATCGGTTTAAGTTAACGTATTGAAACGGCAAGTCCTACAATGTCACAACAAGGGTACAATTGTAACAATAGGGGTTACAAACAACTAACAAAATGTATGCTACTGTGCATGATGTGTAGATGTGCATGTGTGTGTGCACCCTTTACCTGCGCCGTAACGTCACACGGTGCGACACAAGCTATAATGTATTATTAAGATTTAGGCTGGACCCGTAGCGCCGCTACGCCCCCGTTCCGCCGACATTCGCCGTAGCGCCGTAGCGCCGTAGCGCCGCGTAGCAAGCGTGCGAGCACCTCCCTATGGCCAGTCTTGAACTCCAGGGTAACTCGTGTCCGGCTGAGCTCCATGCCCGGGGCCGCTCGACGCGCGACCGGTAGCGACCGGACGCTACACATGCACGTTGACTGTGTATTGAAATGTTTGTTATAATTAACAATACATTATTATGGTTATCAGCGACTTCGATTTTTTTTCACGTAACGTCCTCCACGCCCGGCGCATTGACTGCAACATGTCGGCGCCCGCATCTATACTGTGATTGGATAAAACATCAAAATATTAAATTAGCGAATTACAGTGCAATTTCGCGGCGGAGTTACGGCTCTGCATTGGACAAATTCTTTTATATTAAAAAACGTTGTTTGCGTGCAGTCGGTTGATGCACCTGTCACTGAACACTGAACACTGAACACTGAACACTCCGCACGAAGCGACCCCGGCCAGAAGTGTCAACGGATGTAAACGTATACAAATAACGTTCAACCGCACGCAACTTTTGTCCCAAGCGTAAAGTTTGAATCGACACATCGGCGTCACATGTACACGCACACGCACACGCACACACAAACACAAGGACACACCGGCGCGACGGATGGGTCGGCGCGGCGCTGGGGCGGTGCGGGAACTTGTCTTGAGCGTTTGGCTGTGCGCAGACTGGCATTACGTGGCGGCGCCGGGGCGCGAACAGCGCGGCTCACACCCACCGCGGAGCCCGCAGCCCCCGGCGGCCCCGCAGTCCCCAGGCCGCGACGCCCGGCGGCGACATACCCACCTTCGACCGGAACAAGGTGAGCCTGGACTTCCCGGGCGCTTTGTTTGGGCCGTCCGTATCCCTCCTCATCCGAACCACTAAGATCATCGGCGATGTGATCCAGGTATGTGTTTGTAAACGTGTTTCATTCATTTCATGTTACCGTGTACGAGATGCACCGTGTCGCTGTGGTTAAAGCACAACTTGTACCGTCCGTACCGTCTGTACCGTCCGTGCTCTCCGTACCGTCCTGTGAGTGAGCAGCGCCCGCGCGGCACCGCTTCTTGTTTCAGAATTCAGCGGTGCGCTATCAGAGCTTCTTGCGACTCTTCCGACCATTGTTCCGGGGACCGTTCGAAATCAAAGGACTTGACCCGCCAACCACTACGACCACCACTACCACCACCACCTCTACCACCAGTACTACGAACGCACCACTCGCCGCAGACAACGAGGTGCGTCGGCGCAGAAGACACCTCTGACGCAAACATTTATTCTGTTCAGCGTCCTGGTGCTGCCGAGCAGAGGAATAACTTGCACGAGACTTGAACTCTTGTTATTTATGTTTATGTTTTATAATCTGACAACAGAACCACCCCCGCTGCGTGGTGCACCTTCCTCGGCGGCAGGGGCGGTGGGATAGGGGTGGGCGGTTCATTGTATTTATTCTTCCATGTACACGTGTACTTGTTATATCCTCATAATAAGTAAGAGTTTAAAAAATCTGCCGCATTCGTTTCAGTTAATTCATGTTAAGCCAAACGAATGCAAGAGATTTTTTAAATTTTTTAACTCAGTTGCTTTCAAATGCACTGGTTTCTCCCGGTGCACCAGCTGCACCTGGTGCACCCGGTGCACCGGTTGCATCGGTGGCACCGGCTGTAATATTAAATTAATCTACATTTAAATTTAGTGTCAGTTGTATTGTTAATGAAGCCAAAGCCGCAGCCGCCGCCGGTAGGTAGACTTGCACTTACACACGTGCACGTGCACATGCACTCGTACGCGAGCAACGTGGCCGGGCGGTGCGCTTCATGCTAATTATTATTTACAGAAATTTGTTCAATGATTTTTCTGTTTCATTTATAATAACGCTGATACATTGCCAAAATAGAGGCGAATTGAACAACAATGACACGCGAGCACTGCCTGCTTGCTCAGCTGTGCTGTGCCATCGGCTCCAGCGACCGGCTCCTCCGACCATCATCAACGACCAGCTCCTCCGACCATCATCAACGACCAGCTCCTCCAAGCCATGCGGCACGCATTCACACATTCACACGTGGGCTTCGGTTCGATAACAGTTCCGTCCGGTCCGATTACATTAAATTGAACTAATATACATTGTGTTGTATTGCATAGTAGCAGGTGGAGAGAGCTGGTCTCTGCCTACCCCACGGGGAACGAGGCGTGATATATATGTATGTATGTATTGCATAGGAACTGCAATGGATAATTGATACTTCATTGATGAGGGTGGCTACCTCGCAACAGTTATTTTTGCGGGATCGTCCTTCGTAGGAGTTTTGTTAAATCACGTCTCACAGTGTTATGTCCGGTGCGTCCGGTGCGTCCGGTGCGTCCGGTGCGTCCGGTGCGTCCGGTGCGTCCGGCGTGTTGTGGCGAACGTGTAATAAATTAAATAAATACAAATTGTAATTTTATTTCATCACTATCACGATTTCAGCTCGTTAGACATTTACCACTCGACCTTTATAATTGCCTTTACCACACACTCCCCCACCCCCACACCCCACCCCACCCCACCCCACCCCACGCCGCAACAAGTTCTGCAGCAGAGCGGCCGCGGAGTGACGAGCGCACGCGTCGCGTGTCCCTTGTTCTCTGTCTCTTGTTACAAGTGGAGAGGTTACCAATAATAGTTAGTGCTGGTGGATAGACATCTGTTGCCGGAGACCGTCAGGTGGGTTCCCTGGGTGCTGCGCCGCCGGCGGAGAACCACGTTGTTATGGGACGGCTGTACCACCAGGTGAACGTCCCGCTCGTCCCGCTCGTCCCGTTGCTTTATTGAATATAAAAACAAAAAAAAAGTAGTGTTAGCGTTAGCAAAAAATATTTTTTTTTTTATTGTTATTCTTACTTTTTTTTAATTAGAAGTTGGCAACAAGTAAAATATGATAGCATGAAGGGACGCGCGGACGAAACGGCGGCGGCGGAGCGACGCACCGGAGTTAGCTAGGGAAAGACAAAAGTAGTTGGTATTAACTGTTTTCAAGAGTATTGTACATATATGTCATTTATTGCTATATTACTGATTACTAGTTATAAGTAAAATCTCGACCACCTATTAATTGTCAAACCGAAGGATAAACAGTGGACATTTCAGGAGTGGAATGGCAACCTGATACATGCACGTAAATTACTTTACCTTAGTGTCATACTAAATAATAATAACAATAAATCATTTATTCCCACAAAATAACAAAAAGAAAAATACACAGTAATATAAAGAATTTCAATAAAATATTAAGTTAAGATCACGTGGGACAGGAACCCCCTCATTCAATGTTACAGCCTATAAACACCGCAACCCTAATTTTCAGTGTGGCCTAAAAAAATAAAAAACACTACACCTCCATAAGTATACAAATACAATATCCCATAAACAATTTTCTACAAAAAATGTAATCACGACTAAAATCACTGTTATTATAACATAACAATAATAATAATAAAAAAACCATAAACAAGTTCAACGTCATGACGCCATTTGCCCGCGCAAAGGCGCATCGCCGTGTCATCTCCTTTGGGTACATTCAATTTACCCCGGGCCAGATTCGCATTTATTCACGTGGATACAATAGGCCCCTTACCACCATCGCATGGGTACAAGTACTGTCTCACTGTCGTGGATCGTTTCACGCGGTGGCCGGAAGTTACACTTATATCGGATATTACTGCGGAAACTATAACTATACAACCGTATATCATCCAGCGTGCAAAGGTCTGGTGGAAAGATTTCACCGACAACTCAAAGCCGCGATCATGTGTCACGCTGATGTTAATTGGGTAGACGCATTGCCATTTGTACGATCAGGAATAAGGAGTTCTTTTAAGAAAGATTTGCAGTTCTTCTGCTGAATTAGTATGTGGCGAGCCCTTAGGTTCACCGGTAGAATTCTTCCAGCGACCTCATTAGAATCAGTATTAACGGTGTAGGCGGGGAGTGGCGTGGCAGCGCGCGAGTCCCAACTTTCGCGCGCAAACTATTATTGTTACTATATATCTAGAACTGTACTACACTCGCTATATTTCAGTTGCGACGGACACGTACACGTTGATTTTGACTCGTGGAAGCATTCATAGTGTAACCCTCTTCCTCTTCTAAATATTAAATTAATTAAAGAAATCCAGGATAAGTCCAGGATTCATCAGGAGTCACCTGTCAAAATGTCGTAAACGCGCCGTGACGAGCCTGCATCAAATGTTTATATCATATCACGGCACCAATCCACACGGGCCACACGGGCCTGCGTTTGAGCTTCGGTGAGGTTGCTGTGCGGTGCGGCACCCGGCACCCAGCGGCAAACTATCCTCCTTACGCAAAGGTGCTAGTGAACACGCTAAATCTTGTGAACACTTCCTGAACCAATCTGCAGAGTATGCTGAATCTCTTCGTACGTAATTCGTCTGTATTCGTTGAATGAAATTGTTTTACTGCCAGCACACTTTTTTCGGTAACAGCCGTCCGCCGGTAAGACGAGCACTCTTTTGTTCATCCCCCAAAGTAAGTCGACTGCTTTTGAACTCGCTGTACCAGCGGTAAGGTAGGCAGGTTGCTTTTGAAGCTCTTTCATCCGTAAAAGCAATTCGAAATCGATCAAATGACTCATCAGGTTTCAAGCCACATTTGAAATCGTAAAAAATCATAGCACGATAATGTTCTCGACGCGGATCCATTTTTTAAAGAGTCAAGAAAATTTGAATTGGCGCTCAAAAATTGGGGAGGGAAATTTGAAAATCGAACAGTGGTATTTTTACTTTTAAATAATCGAAGTTTTCAAAATAATCACAAGTGGTAGTGGTAGTGGTAGTGGTGAGTGGCCTGGTATATGGAGATAAAGTAGTATGTAAAAGGGCGAGGAGAAAGGTGCGAATATATTGGATGCGGAAGGGCTGAAGAGTTGGGTAATGCTATAGAGGGAGCGACAAGGGAGGTGTAACTAAATATATACATGGATATAATATAGTTTAAAAATGGCTTCTTACTCAATCATACAGAGAGACAGAAAAACGTTTAGACATTATTACATAAACATTTATAATTAAAAAGTAGTGTGCACACACGCACGCACATACCCACTCGCACACACGCACAGGCACACGCACACACATACGGAAGCACACGCACGCGCGCGCACCCACACGCACAACACTCAACATACACGCGCAAGCACGCACGCACGCACACACGCACACACCCGCACGCACGACCACTCACACTCCACTCATATTCCACTCACATACAGACACACGTGTACTTGCGCCCATAATACATACCCATACACAACACTCATGTGTAATGCAAATGTATAATATGTGAGTATGTGAACACTCACGAGAGATAATCTCTTTTGCTCTCACTTACGTAAGTTATGCCGTAATACCAACTGTACGAGAGTCGGAGACCTGGTGACCTGTAACACGGGTCATTACCCAGCGCAGGCACCAGCGATCCAGAGCCGTATTGCTAAATTATGTACATAACTTAAGGATTTCGTTTGTAATCACTTTGGTTGAAATTTTTATTGAAGTTTTTTATAAATTTACATATGAATCCGTCCGTTCACGGACACTATTTCGCGGCGTTCGCGGTAGGCCGGGTGGGGTAGCGCAAAGGAGCGTCCGCGGCGCTCCATATCCCTGCCAGGTAGCGACCGCAGCGACGCCTCCCTCCTAATTTTGTAGAGATCTGAATGCTCTCGGGCTCTAAGATCGAATCAAAAAGGACTAGTGCCCGCCAAGGCGGCGGAGGGAACAGTGGATGTTGTTCGATGGGCCCTGGCTATTCTAGTGGCGAAATTTTCTGGTGACCGCGTTCAAGCGTCGAAGGGTGGTCTGGTTGGTTAACGAGTCGGTCCACACGTTAACTGCGTAAAGCATTATAAGCTCCACCACAGCTTTGTATATGGTAGTAGGTAATAGGTAGGTAGGTAATAGGTAGTAGGTAATAGGTAGTAGGTAATAGGTAGTAGGTAATAGGTAGGTAGGTAGGTAGGTAAGTAGGTAGGTAGGTAGGTTAGGTTAGGTTAGGTTAGGTTAGGTTAGGTTAGGTTTTTTTTTTTTTTTTTTTTTTTTTTTTTTTTTTTTTTTTTTTATTAAGCATTCCCCTGCGTATTTTAAGTCAGGGCCTTTATTTGCACTTTTAAGCATATCAGATCACTTATTCATCTAATACATTTCTTATTCTAAATTCTCATACCATACTTTCGCTATTTCGTCTTTCACTCCTTTCATCATACTTCCCAATAATTCTCCACCTCGTTTCTTTCACTATCCATCCTATTCCTTCTTTCATACCTCTCTCTAAGTGAGGACATCATCGCCTCCTTGTGTCCGGAACATTTTGTTTTTCTGTAAAAGAAGCATCCACTTTGTTTACATTAATTTCTTATTTTCTATCTTATACTTTTATTTATTTACATTTTTCCTTATAATTATATATACATTTCTTTCTTATAATATCTTATAATTTATTTACATTTTGTTCCTTAATATTACATTACTAACTACTTTTTTACAATATTTTAAAAACGTCTGACGACTTTCGTCCTCACTCATCAGAGAGGCTACCAACTCCCTATCCAATTTTTTGCCCAATTCGATCTCCACCTCTGTCCTCTCTCCCCCAAATACGGGACAGGAAAGTAGGATGTGCTCCACGGTCTGGTCCACCGCCGGATCACAGATGCACGAGGGACTCTCCTTGAGTTTAAACCTATGCAGGTACTCGGAGAATCCCCCGTGCCCAGTGAACATCTGGACCAGAACCGTGTCCAGCTCTATCTTACGGAGCACGCGATAAGCCGAGGCGGCGTCCGGGAAAAATATCCGCGTTGTCGAAGCCGTCGTGCCTTCCACGTAGCGCCTGTTCCATTCGTCAATCGTGTCCAACCGAAGTTGACGTTTGACGAACGAAACAGGACACTCCTCATATTCAGGTCTCCTTTTACTTCTTAGGGCCGCGTCCTTGGCCAGCTAGTCCGCCCTCTCGTTCCCCTCCGTCCCCGCGTGCGCTTTCAGCCAGAATAGCCTTACTTCCTTCCCTTTCTCTCTAGCCTCTTTCAAATTTTCTTTCACGCGCATCGCAAGGGGATGGAGGGTGTCCGGTTGTGCGACAGTTTGGAGGGCGGACCTCGAGTCACACATTATGTCGCAGGACTGCGCCGACCCGCCGGCCGCGTACCCTGTTGCTTTCTCTAGTGCCAGCAGCTCCGCCTGGTAGACCGAGCAAAAGTTGGCCAGCTTGAGTTTTTTGTTGGTGATCTCCACGGCGTCCCGCATTACGCAGAACGCCGCGCCCACCTTCTCATCTATCCGGCTGCCGTCTGTATAGATATGCAGATCGGCAGCCGCGGTGGGAAGCCGGTCCTCCTCCGCCCGGTCACCCAGGCAGGAGAACTCCACACCAATTTGATCAGACGGGTGTGGCAGTCTCCTGAAGCTGACCGGTACCTCCAGGTCTCGGTCGCCTACTACCCGCCGGGAATGACCATGCTTTATTTCGTATAAATGGGCTGCTTCCTGGACCCGAAGGTCCAAGGGAAGCAACCCGGCGAGTATTAGGGCCGAGTTCAGCGACGCGGTCCTGTGGGTCCTCGCTATCTTTTGAGCGAAGCCCCTCTGCACCGCGTCTAACTGCCTGCGGACCAGTAACTTCGTAGCCGCCGGCGCCCATACACTCGCTGCATACAATATGGTAGGCTCCAACACCGCCAGGTACATCGTCCTAATCACCTCTGGGTTCAACCCCCAAGATACTTTTGCGGCTCTGCACAACTGACGATAGAGGCCTTGGGCCTTGCTGCTCACGTTCTTTACATGCGTATTGAACGTGAGCCTATCGTCAATTGTGAGGCCGAGTATCCGGACTTCCCGAGTTCGACCCAGCGGCTCCCCTCCCATGGACAGTATTGGGTTATCGTACTTCAACTTATTGGTTATCACCATCACCTTCGTTTTGTGTGGTGCGAACCTAAGTTTGTTTCGGACCCCCCAATCATGAACATTGGTGAGAGCCGCATTGGCTTCCCTCGAGATGTCCCCGGTCTCTTGCCCCGAGAAGATCAGAACGACGTCATCTGCGAACGCCTGGCAGTGCACCCCGCTCTTCTCCATCTTTACCAGGAGCGGGTTGAGGAGGAGGGTCCAAAAGGTTGGACCGCCCACGGATCCCTGCACACACCCCTTGGTGGTCTCTCTGGCCCACTCCGCACCCGCGTACCTGACGGACACCCTGCGGTCGCTAAAGTAGCTGTCCACAAGGCGCCGCAGATCCACAGGACAGCGAGTTTCGGCCAGTCTGCACCGTATGGCAGGCCACCAGGCATTATCGAATGCTCCCTCTATGTCTAACGATACCAGCACTACTATCTCCTTCTCCCGCAGACGAGATCGTATGTGCTGGACCATGTCATAGAGGGAGTCCTCGGTACTCCTCTGCGGCATGAAGCCGTATTGGTGGCGACTGATATACGATGCAGAGTACCACCGGATCCTCCGGACCATCATCTTCTCCACGATCTTGCCCATTACGGGCAAGAGCCCGATGGGCCGATAGGATTTCGGGTGCGTGTAGTCTTCCTTATCGGGCTTTCTCAACACTACGACCACTGCCTCCTTCCACTTCCTGGGGAAGTAGGAGAGAGCGAGGCACCGGTTGGAGAGCGCGAGAAACACGGCGGCATCCACGGCGATGGCCGCCCGGCAGATGTCTGCGGTGAGGCCGTCAGCGCCAGGTGCTTTCTTAGCACTGAAGGTCGACACGGACCATCGGAGCTCCTCCATCGTGAAGGGGGGGTCACATGGGTTATCATGTCCCCCCCCGCTGACTTCATTGGCTTTCGCTCTTACATGACAGTGGCCCGCATCGTCCTCCCCGGGGTCATCCCCCGGAAAGAAGACCTCCGCTAGCATCCTGGCTGATCCCTCTGCGTCCAGTACTTTTCCCGACTGGACGAGGGGGACGTCCTCTCGCCTCACCTCCGCGCGACGCATCACACGGTAGATGCCGTCCCACACGGTCTCGCGGTCCTGCCTCTCGCAGAACCGCTTCCAGCTTTCGGTCTGTGCACGTTTCGCCTCGAGACGGTAGGCCTCCCTCGCGTCGGCATATTCCTGTAAGACCAACTCTTTACGAGCTGGCCGCGCGTTTCGGATCCGTCTCTTCTTCCTCACGACGTCTGCCTTGAGGAGAGAGAGCTGTTCGGACCACCAAGGCAATTCCGTCCTCCTCCGCTTGGAGACCTTCGGCAGGACCGCATCGCAGGAATCCACCACGGCTCCCACGTACCGTTCGGCTACGCTGTCTAACGCCCCCTGTTCGGTGACCTTGTCAACCTCAGCGGGCGTCAGACCGCGTTCCGAGAGCAGCTGGGCAAAAGTCCTACTGAACTCGCTCCAGTCTGCCCTTCGCGTAGTGTAGCGCCGTGTCGAACTCCCGATGTCCGTACCGACGGACCTCACAAGCTTCAATTCGAACAGTATTGCCCTGTGGTCCGACGAAGACACGTCATCTGCTATACGCCAGCCCTCCACTCTGTCGAGCAGAGTGGTCGAGCAAGCGGTGATGTCGACGCGACTGGCATAGCGCTTCCCGCCCCGATACGTCTCAAACGTCGGCTCAGACCCTCGGTTCAGCACGTGCATCCCCAGTTGGTCGAGCACAGCTGCAATCTCACTCCCCCTTCGATCCACGGTGCGGCTGCCCCACCAACTACTGTGAGCATTGACGTCTCCCCCCAGCATCACGTTGACAGTTCCCAATCTCTCCACGACCCATACGATTCGGTCCAGGTATGGTTCAACGGGCTTGTCGGGCTCCAGGTAGACGGATACCACCCCTATCTCCCAGGCCCCAGTCCTCAATCTGGCCACAACAATGTTGGCAGACGTGAGGTCAGGGCATTGGGTGATGTTGATGGTATCGTCGAATAGTACAATGGCGGCCTTTACGACCTCTCCGGCCCCTCGGCCAGAGCATTGTACCACCCTTGTCCCTGGGTAGTGCCGCATCTCGCCAATAGCGCCGATGTACGGCTCCTGGACCATCGCGAACGCCCACCCTCTCTTCGGCGCTTCGCGTATCAGCTCGGCCGTGGCGAGTTCGGACCTTTGCAGGTTCGACTGTGCAACGTGATACTGGTGGTGTCCGGCCCGGTTGTCGCGGTCGGCCCCCGGGGCGCCCTTAGCAATACGCTATGGATGCCCGCGATATGGCGTCCCAACGCCTCCGAACCGGACATTCCTCATCAAATGCTCCGTGGTCCCACCTGTCAGCCTTTGCCTTACGGCAGTTCCGACAGGCAGGGGGTTTCCCCGCTTGCCACTCCGTGCACTCGGCCCTGTGGTGATGACCGTCGCAGTGGCTGCATCGGTCTTCAGACTCGGTGCACATCCTCTTACTGTGACCATACCCCAGGCACCGAGTGCATTGTACGAGTGGGGAGTGATCCTGCACCCTTACTCGCTGCAGATCCACGTGCAGCGTACCTATGGCTGTGAAACGGCCCCAGAGGGTTGGCGATACCCGCATGACCACATGGGAAATGTGCGGGTTCCGCGCTCTCCGCCTGAACCTGATTTCCATCCTCTGGTCTTTCTCAGGGACGCCTACCAAAAGGTCTTTATTTTGGTTGCGGATTGCGGTAATTATATCCGCGTCCTTGTTATAGGACATTACGTCTCTGAGAATGACCAGCGGATCCCTACTTCGTACTTCTTCCAGGTTCAAGCCCCTTCCTGCTTTATTTAGCTTCTCGCGCACACGAGCAAGCTCCGTCTCTGTTCCACATCCTATAATCACTTTTCCATCCCGTATTTTTCTTATCCTATCAATTTTTATACCCTCTTCTTTTGCGTTTAGTGTCTCCCTTATTTTGATCAGAACCTGGTCCCCAGTATCGGTCCCCGACGAGATCGCCACCGAGTGCGTTGCTTCGTTCCCCGGTGGCGGTCTTTTTGTCGGTGCTGCGGCTGCGCTTGCATATGAGCTGGGGCGCTCGAGCTTCTCCTTCTCCCTCTCTTCCCTCCAGACATTGAAAGACTCCCTGAGACCCTCCATCTCCCTGGTGCTGGTCTCAAGGAGTCTTGCATGTTCTTTCAACCTGTCTAACATCTCCCCATACTCCCTTCCCGGCTGCTCCACTCTCGGGGAGACAGCAAGGGGTACCACATCGTCTCCCTTCCCCTCGCCTTCCCCTCCGACTTGCTCGGCAGCCGGGCCCTTCTGATGGTCCCCGGTCCCCTTCCTCCTCAGCTCGAGCTCCCCTTCCTTTACCAGCTGGTAAAGCTTTTCAATTGCTTGAGTCACCCCCTCCTTAATATCCGTCCTAAGGTTGCGCGAGCTTCCAAGGTGCAGCTTAGCTTTGTTCAAGTAAGCTCGCGCTTCCTTTATTCGGTCTACAGGGGCCAACCTTTCTACCTTCTGCGGTTCGGACCCCCCCGCGGCCGAGGGTGACTTTTCTACCAGTTTGACTGGCACTGCGCTCGCCTTAGACTTGCCCGCCGCAGGCATGACTCCGCAAGGCTGGGTCTTGGCTTTTTGGACCTGCCCGGATTCCCCCTCCCCCACGCTGTTTCTTACCCTCCTCATGGGTGAGGTACTACTCCTACCGACCGCTTCGTCCGTCAGGGTCATCTCACCTGAGTTTCTCTTTTTAGGAGTTCTCAGCATGTCTGTGATGTTTTTTAGGGAGGAACTTGTCTGACCAAATTAGGATCTACTAAACTTAATACTAACGCAATAAGGCCGATATCAATAATGTTACTTATTTTCTAATTTTTTAAAAAGCACAATTTTCTTAATCTACGGCAATAGGGCCCTTAACCTATGTGTCGCCGCGTAAAAAGGTGACAGCAGCTCAACCGCGCTCGACAAACGACGCGCGTCAGGGTCAAAATGCTGGCCAATCCGGTAACACAAGAAAACCACATTAAAACTGCTATTTGCGGTCCGTGGCTTTCTTGTTTTAATTATAACTTCCCTTGGGGGAAGGCTAGTATCTTCAAACAAACACAGGTGGACAGCGGGTGAATTTCTCCACCGGATAGAATTTTGAATAGAATTATTATTTAAATTTAAGAATTTTTAATTTTGAATACAAATTTAAATTTTTAATTTTTCAACTGTATTATATGATGTTTTATTTTATTTACCAAAAACTAATCAAAATTGTTAAACTTTTTTACTGGATTTGCCAAAGGGGGGACTTGTGTAATACTATTGAAATTTTTCTGACCCACCTGCGGTTATCGTTCGCCCCCTAGGGGTGCCTTTTGGCCCCGCGCGACGTCTTACAGTAATTTAATTTTAATAAATATATTCTTAACTTAAAACCCCGCTTGTGGGGTGTCGTTGGATACAGCTTTTCTTCCCGGTTCCAACGATGCCCAAAAAGTGGGGGGTCGTCGCTTTTGATCTTGATGTAGGCGGCTCCGAAGATAGGGGTAGTTTTTGGTACTTTGCCCCCTCACTGCTCCTTCCTCAGGGGTCGGATCCTGGACCCCGAGGTGTCAACGATCTCGCCTCGCTCTCCTCTTTCTGGTGGTATATTTTGCGTTCTCCTAGGACTTCGGGATCAAAAACCACGTGCCACGTGGTTTTTGGTTTTTTATTAATTTCTCCGCAACCCCTTGTCCAAAAAATCTGGATTTTTAGGAGTTAACGGAGACCACTGGGAGGCACTTATTTCCACAAAAAAATTTGGGGGTCACCGATCTTATTTTTGCAGCACGCGCACACAAAGTTTTTTAACCTCAAAATTTAGGGTTTTTTGACTATAACTTTTTTGATTCTAAATCGATCACTTTAATTTTTATATACGCGCACTACACACATTAAGACGAATCTAACGATATATAATACTTAATAATTCGCGACAAAAATCCCACGTAACGGATTTTTTAATTGCGGAGCTAATAGTTTTGCTGCGTTCGCTTCAAGGTCTCGAGCGCTACCGGTTAGGTTAGGTTAGGTTAGGTTAGGTTAGGTTAGGCTAGGTTAGGTTAGGTTAGGTTAGGTTAGGTTAGGTTAGGTTAGGTTAGGTTAGGTTAGGTTAGGTTAGGTTAGGTTAGGTTAGGTTAGGTTAGGTTAGGTTAGGTTAGGTTAGGTTAGGTTAGGTTAGGTTAGGTTAGGTTTTTTTTTTTTTTTTTTTTTTTTTTTTTTTTTTTTTTTTTTTTTTTTTTTTTTTTTTTTTTTTTTTTTTTTTTTTTTTTTTTACAATCGTTCCCCTGCGTATGGCGGGTCAGGGCCTTTTATTTCTTATCACTTGACATCACTTTTATTTTGTTACACTTTTCCTCTTTCCCTTCTTTCATTCTTTCATCTTTCACTCTAAACTTATCTTTCTTCCTGTTTTGTTCTCCGCCTCGTTTCTTTCGCTCTCCATTCCATTTCCTTCTTGCATACCTCTCGCTAAGTGAAGACACCGTCGCCTCGTCGTGTCTGGAACAATTTTATTTCTGTTCTTTTCCCCTTCTTTCCTTTTTATTCATATGTCTTTGGCATAACTATTCTATTACAATATTTTCCATATATATTACTTTACATTTAATTTTGATTTATTTTTATTTTTATTTACTACTTGTTCCTATTTATTACCGTTTGTACAACCTTTTTGCTGTATTCTATGAATATTCGGCGACTTTCGTCCTCACTCATCAGAGAGGCAACCGCTCCTATGTCTAATTTCCTTTTTATCCGAATTTCACAATCTACCCTCTCCCGCCCAAATAAGGGACAGGAGAGCAGGATGTGCGCCACGGTCTGGTCCACCTCCGGGTCACAGGGGCACGCGGGACTCTCCTTGAGTTTGAACCTGTGGAGGTACTCGGAGAATCCCCCGTGCCCGGTGAACATCTGGACCAAGACCGTGTCGAGCTCGATCTGGCGAGTCACGCGATACGCTGACTTGACGCTCGGGAAGAACATCCTCGTTGTTGAAGCCGTCGTACCTTGCACATACCTCCTGTTCCATTCGTCAAGCGTCTCCAGCCTTAGCTGACGCTTGACGAATGAAACGGGGCAATCCTCGTACTCAGGTCTTCTCTTGCTCTTCAGGGCCGCTTCCTTGGCCAGTTGGTCCGCCCTTTCGTTCCCCTCCAACCCCACATGCGCCTTCACCCAATACAACCTTACGTTCGTCCCTTTCTCACGCGCTTTCATTATATTCTCTTTTACTGCGATCGCCAGGGGATGGAGGGTGTCAGGTTTGGCGACAGTCTCCAGGGCGGACCTCGAATCGCTGAGTACGGCGCACGAATGCGCCGATCCGCTGGCCGCGTACCCTGTCGCTTTCGCCAAAGCCAGCAGCTCTGCCTGGTATACGGTGCAGAAGTTGCCCAACTTGAGTTTTTTGTTGGTAACCTCTGCGGCGTCCCGCAGAACGCAGAACGCCGCACCCACCTTGTCGTCGATGCGGCTGCCGTCGGTGTAGATCACCGAGTCGGCAGCCGAGGTGGCAAGTTGGACTTCTTCCGCACCTTCGCCCAGACAGGAGAATTCCACACCAAGCTGCACAGACGGGTGTGGGAGTCTCAAGTAGCTGACCGGAACCTCCAGCTCTCGGTCACCCAGTACTTGCCGGGTGTGGCCGCGCTTTACCTCAAATAAAGTGGCCGCTTCTTGGACCCGAAGGTCTAGAGGAAGCAGCCCGGCAAGTACTAGGGCCGAATGCAACGACGCGGTTCGGTGAGTTCGCGCAATTTTCTGCGCGAAGCCACGCTGAACCGCATCGAGCTGCCTTCGGACCAGCAGCTTCTTAGCCGCCGGCGCCCATGCACTCGCTGCATACAAAATGATCGGCTCCAACACCGCCAGATACATCGTTCTGATCACCTCCGAGTTCAACCCCCATGACACTTTCGCGGCCCTACACAATTGACGATAGAGGCCTTGGGCCTTACTGCTCACGTTCTTCACGTGCGTGTTGAACGTGAGCCTATCGTCAATTGTCAGGCCGAGTATCCGAACTTCACGAGTTCGACAAAGGGGCTCTCCGCCCATATTCAATATTGGGTTGTCGTACTTGAGTTTGTTGGTGAGCACCATCACATTGGTTTTGTGTGGTGCAAACCTCAACTTGTTTCGGACCCCCCAATCGTGAATATCGGCGAGCACCGTATTTGCCTTCCTCGTGATGTCCCCGGTCTCTTGCCCGGAGAAGATCAGCACGACGTCGTCTGCGAACGCCTGGCAGTGTGTTCCGCTCTTGACCACCATCTCCAGGAGTGGATTTAGGAGGAGGGTCCAGAATGTTGGGCCGCCCACGGATCCCTGCACGCACCCCTTGGTGGTATCTCTGGCACACTCCGCCCCCGCGTACCTGACGGACACCTTGCGATCGCTAAAATAGCTATCGACAAGGCGCCGCAGGTCGACGGGGCAGCGAGTCTCGGCCAGTCTGCACCGTATAGCAGGCCACCAGGCGTTGTCGAAGGCTCCCTCTATGTCCAATGATACCAGCACAACGATCTCCTTCTCCTTCAAGCGAGAGCGTATGTGCTGGATCAGGTCATACAGGGAGTCTTCGGTACACCTTTGCGGCATGAAGCCGTATTGGTGGCTACTGATATACGGCGCAGTGTACCACCGTATCCTCCGGACCATCATCTTTTCTAGGACCTTGCCCATGACGGGCAAGAGTCCGATGGGCCGGTAGGATTTCGGGTGCGTGTAGTCATCCTTACCGGGCTTCCGCAACACCACAACCGCTGCCTCCTTCCATCTCGTGGGGAAGTGGGCAAGAGCGAGACACCGGTTGGAGAGCGCGAGAAACAGTTCGGCATCCACGGCAATGGCCGCCCGGCAGATGTCGGCGGTGAATCCGTCGAAGCCAGGTGCCTTTTTCGCGTTGAAGGTTGACACGGACCATCGGAGCTCCTCCATCGTGAAGGGGGGTTCACATGGATCACCATGTCCCCCCTCGTTGACTTCATCGGACTGGGCTCTTACAGTGCAGTGGTCCGCATTGTCCTCCCCGGGGTCATCCCCCGGGAAGAAAACCTCCGCAAGCAACCTGGCCGATCCCGCTGCGTCCAGCACCTTCCCTCCCTGGACGAGGGGGACGTCTTCACGCCTTACCTCCGTGCGACGCATCACGCGATAGATGCCGTCCCACATGGTCTCGCGCTCCTGCCTCTCGCAGAACCGCTTCCAACTTGAGGTCTGAGCACGCCTCACCTCGAGGCGGTAAGCTTCCTTCGCGTCGGCGTACTCGCGCAGGACCATCTCCTTACGGGCCGGCCGCGCGTTCGGGATCCGCCTCTTCTTCCTCAAGACGTCCGCCTTGAGGAGAGAGAGCTGTTCGGACCACCAGGGCAACTCTGTCCTCTTCCTCCCGGAGGCCTTCGGCAGGACCGAATCGCAGGCGTCCCCCACGGTTTCCAGGTACCTTCCGACGATGCCGTCTAACGCCCCCTTATCGGTGACCTCGGTCACCTCGGCTGGCGTCAGACAGCGGTCCGAGAGCAGCTGGGCGAAAGTTCCTTTGAACTCGTCCCAGTCTGCTCTGTAGGTACTGTACTTCCGTGTGGTTCGCCTGATGTCCGTACCGACGGACCTCACGAGATTCAACTCGAACAGGATCGCCCTGTGGTCCGACGAGGATAACCCGTCCGCGACTCGCCAGCCCTCCACTCGGTCGAGCAGAGTGGTCGAGCAAGCAGTAACGTCGACGCAACTGGAATATCGCTTTCCGCCCCGATAGGTGTCGAACGTGGGCTCAGACCCCCGGTTCATCACGTGCAGCTCCAGTGTGTCGAGTGCGGCTGCAACATCATTTCCCCTCTGGTCTCCGGACTGGCTGCCCCACCAGGTGTTGTGGGCGTTGACATCACCGCCCAGTATCACGTTGGCAGTTCCCAACCTTCCCACGACCGAGCCGATCCGGTCCAGGTATGGTCCGACGGGCTTATTTGGCTCCAGGTAGACGGACACCACCCCTATCTCCCAGGCCCCGGTTCTCAGTCTGGCAACGGTAATGTTTCCAGACGTGAGGTCGGGATACTGAGTGATATCGATGGTGTCGTCGAACAGCACAATGGCGGCTTTGACGACTTCCCCGTCGCCTCGGCTCACGCATTGTACTATCCTTGTCCCTGGGTAGTGCCGCATCTCGCCAATCGCGCCGATGTACGGCTCCTGGACCATCGCGAACGCCCACCCTCTCTTCGGCGCTTCGCATATCAGCTCGGCTGTGGCAAGCTCGGACCTTTGCAGGTTTAACTGCACAGCGTGATACCGGCGTCGCCCAGTCCGGATATTGCGGTCGGCCCCCGGGACGCCGTTAGCAATATGCCACCGACGCCCGAGCTATGGCGTCCCACCGTCTCCGGACCGGGCATTCTTCGTCGAACGCCCCGTGGTCCCACCGGTCTGCCTTTGCTTTCCGACAGTTCCGGCAGGCGGGAGGTTTCCCGGCTTGCCATTCCGGGCACTCGCCTCTTAGGTGCGGTCCACTGCAGTGGGTACACCGATCCTCACGCTCGGTGCACAACCGCTTGCTGTGGCCGTATCCCAAGCAGCGAGTGCACTGCACCAGGGGGGATTGGTCCTGCACCCGGACCCGTTGGAGATCCACGTGAATCATGCCCGCGTCGATGAGGCGGCCCCAGAGTTTTGGAGACACCCGCAAGACCACATGGGTGGTATGCGCGTTCCGCGCCCTCCGCCTGAAGCGCACCTCGGCCCGCCGGTCCCGCTCCGGGATGTCACCCAGCAGATGTGCGTTCTGGGTTTTTAGTGCCTTCACTATGTCCTCGTCCTTGTTATAGGACATCACATCCCGCAGCACGACCAGCGGGTCTCGGCTCTGCACCTCCTCCAGCTTCAGGCCCTTACCTGCCTTTGCCAGACGCTCGCGCACCCTCGCCAGCTCGCTCTCCGTACCACATCCCAGTATCACTCTCCCATCCCTTACCTTCCTTACTTTGTTGATCCGGAGGCCCTCCTCCTTCGCATTGAGGGCCTCACGGATCCTTCCTACCACCTGCTCCCCTGTTGCGGCCACCTCCGACGAAACCGCCACCGAGTGCACCACCTCGCTCCCCGGTGGGGGTCTTTTTGCCGGGGCGGCCGCTGCTGCCGCTGCCGCCGCGTACGTGCCCCGCTGCCGGGCGCCCTCCTCCTCCCATGCCTTGAGCGACTCCTTGAGCCTCCCAATCTCTTGGCTACTGCTCTCAAGGAGCCGCCCATGGTCCTCCAACCTTTTGAGGAGGAGGTCTGCTGTCCCCCGATCCAGCGAGGGGGGGGCGGGGTCCACCTGTCGTCCCTCTGTCTCCCGCCCCTCCTCCGCCTTCTTCGGGGGTTCCAGGACAGGGGACTTAACTCGTCTCCTGTCCGCCACGGCCTCCTTCACCAGCTCGTACAATCTTTCAATTGCTGCGGTCACCCCTATTTTTATTTCAGCCTTGAGGTTGCGCGAGCCCGCCAAGTGAAGCTTGGCCTTTGTCAGGCAGGCCCGCGCTTCCACTACGCGGTCGACGGGCGCCGATTTCCCCTCCTTTGAGGGGCCCGCGGCGCCCGCCCCCGCCGGTGACCGCTCTTGTACCGGTCTCGGTCCCTTATCATTTGGGGCACGTACCTTTGGCTTAGTTGCGGGGGCGGCTGCTCGGGGAGAGGTCTTCCTCCTTCCCTCGACTTTCTCCCACTCCCCTACACTCCTACGGACGCTGCCCCCTCTAGGGGCGTCCGCTATGGGCGACGCACTCCTCCTCATTGTGTCTCCTGCCTCACTAGGCAGGGTCACGTCGCCCGCGTCCGACTTCCTCGGGGGAGTGCGGATCATGTCGAGGGGGAGGGACGCAGGGGAACTCGTCACCTATCTAAAATCTTAATCCTAGTGCAATAGGGCAATAATCAATTTTAAAACTTATATACTAAGGCAATAGGGCCAATGTCAATATTTATAACTTAATCTAAATGCAATAGCAACTGTATACTTAAATCTAGTGCAATAGGGCTTAATCTAATATCGTGGGTCAAAAAACCCACGATCTTACTAATATACTTATATACTAAACTCCTACTCTGACTCCGCGGCAATAGTGCAACAATACACCTTGCTATTTATTTTTGCCAGGGAAGTAGGTATTTGTCTACTTACTAAAACTTAACTAACTTAAAATTAATCTTTGGTTACTTACTATTTTATACCTAACTTCCCCAGCTGTCCCACTATTGCCCCGGAGTCAGAGTCTGAGCGTCGTCGACCTGACGCGCGGTCGGTTTTTACGGATACCGTCGTTTTCGGACAGAAAAGACGGTTCCGCTTTTTGTCCAATTTTACTGTTTCTGAGACCCCCGGAACAGATCTCGGTCCCGGAGGGGCAGTTTAAGTCTGTGGGTTACCCCCTGCACAACACTGGACAGCCCTCTGGGCTTTTTATAAAAAATTTCCCCCCCCTGTAATTTTACGTTTTTGAATTTTTTGTTAGTTATTTTCCGAAATTTCTATGCCAAATGGTTATCCCCGTCTTATAATTTATGGTACCAGTGCTGCGCAGTTAATTAGGGCCCACCTGCGTCCCCCGGGACCTCCGGGGGTGTCAGAACTTTTCGTTCCAAATCCGTCGAGCTCCCTCCGCCTGTCGCCGGCCTCCTTAGGAACCAGGTCCGTTGGCTCCGCTGTTTACTCCGGTGTGTGTTCTGGTTCCGTTTACACCAAGGCGTGGTGGTTCGTCGCCTTGGTTGACGAGAAAATCCTTTTGTTTGCGGGGTACTTTTAAAACATTTGTTGACAGGGGAACTTGTTTTTCCCCTATCTCCGTACCCCCTGGCCCGATTCTCTCGTGCGATGTGTCGTTTTCCTTCTGTTGTGTCCACCTACACACCGGTGGCACCAAATCCAAAAACACTTTTTAGGAACACTCACTTCCGGAGGAGATCGTTTGTTTCTCTCAGGAGATCCAGGAGAACAGGCAGAAAATTCTGAAACTTTCACTACTGACTCTAGACAGGATTGGTAACCGAACTGCACTTAGAAAAGTTTGTGTCACCGATCGCTTTTTCGCAGCGTTCGGCAATGAAGTTTAACACGGCGGTTTTTTACCGTTTCCGGCTTAACCGCTCAGCCGATTTTCGTGATTTTTACCCGGTTGCACTCGCGAGATCAGCGCGCTTCTTTTGGTATGCTGAACAAGGTGATTCAAACACTTTGTCACTTGTATCGGATTTTTAGAGCGCGGAGCAAACAATTTCGCTGCGTATGCGTCAGGGCCTCGAGCGACACTGGGTTAGGTTAGGTTAGGTTAGGTTAGGTTAGGTTAGGTTAGGTTAGGTTAGGTTAGGTTAGGTTAGGTTAGGTTAGGTTTTTTTTTTTTTTTTTTTTTTTTTTTTTTTTTTTTTTTTTTTTTTTTTTTTTTTTTTTTTTTTTTTTTTTTTTTTTTAAGCATTCCCCTGCGCATTTTAAGTCAGGGCCTTTATTTGCACTTTTAAGCATAGCAGATCACTTATTCATCTACTACATTTCTTATTCTAAATTCTCATACCATACTTTCGCTATTTCGTCTTTCACTCCTTTCATCATACTTCCCAATAATTCTCCACCTCGTTTCTTTCACTATCCATCCTATTCCTTCTTTCATACCTCTCTCAAGAGTGAGGACTTCATCGCCTCCTTTTGTCCGGAACATTTTGTTTTTCTGTAAAAGAAGCATCCACTTTGTTACAATAATTTCTTATTATCTATCTTATTCTATTAATTTACATTTTTTCCTTATAATTATGTGTACATTTCTTTCTTATAGTATCTTATAATTTATTTACATTTTGTTCCTTAATATTACATTACTAACTACTTTTTTACAATATTTTAAAAACGTCTGACGACTTTCGTCCTCACTCATCAGAGAGGCTACCATCTCCCTATCCAATTTTTTGCCCAATTCGATCTCCACCTCTGTCCTCTCTCCCCCAAATACGGGACAGAAAAGTAGGATGTGCTCCACGGTCTGGTCCACCGCCGGATCACAGATGCACGAGGGACTCTCCTTGAGTTTAAACCTATGCAGGTACTCGGAGAATCCCCCGTGCCCAGTGAACATCTGGACCAGAACCGTGTCCAGCTCTATCTTACGGAGCACGCGATAAGCCGAGGCGGCGTCCGGGAAAAATATCCGCGTTGTCGAAGCCGTCGTGCCTTCCACGTAGCGCCTGTTCCATTCGTCAATCGTGTCCAACCGAAGTTGACGTTTGACGAACGAAACAGGACACTCCTCATATTCAGGTCTCCTTTTACTTTTTAGGGCCGCGTCCTTGGCCAGCTGGTCCGCCCTCTCGTTCCCCTCCGTCCCCGCGTGCGCTTTCAGCCAGAATAGCCTTACTTCCTTCCCTTTCTCTCTAGCCTCTTTCAAATTTTCTTTCACGCGCATCGCAAGGGGATGGAGGGTGTCCGGTTGTGCGACAGTTTGGAGGGCGGACCTCGAGTCACACATTATGTCGCAGGACTGCGCCGACCCGCCGGCCGCGTACCCTGTTGCTTTCACTAGTGCCAGCAGCTCCGCCTGGTAGACCGAGCAAAAGTTGGCCAGCTTGAGTTTTTTGTTGGTGATCTCCACGGCGTCCCGCATTACGCAGAACGCCGCGCCCACCTTCTCATCTATCCGGCTGCCGTCTGTATAGATATGCAGATCGGCAGCCGCGGTGGGAAGCCGGTCCTCCTCCGCC
Organism: Troides aeacus; assembly: GCA_033220335.2. NCBI lineage: Eukaryota > Metazoa > Arthropoda > Insecta > Lepidoptera > Papilionidae > Troides > Troides aeacus. The sequence continues at coordinate 10,551,795 of CM067288.1, forward strand.
CGGTCACCCAGGCAGGAGAACTCCACACCAACTTGATCAGACGGGTGTGGCAGTCTCCTGAAGCTGACCGGTACCTCCAGGTCTCGGTCGCCTACTACCCGCCGGGAATGACCATGCTTTATTTCGTATAAATGGGCTGCTTCCTGGACCCGAAGGTCCAAAGGAAGCAACCCGGCGAGTATTAGGGCCGAGTTCAGCGACGCGGTCCTGTGGGTCCTCGCTATCTTTTGAGCGAAGCCCCTCTGCACCGCGTCTAACTGCCTGCGGACCAGTAACTTCGTAGCCGCCGGCGCCCATACACTCGCTGCATACAATATGGTAGGCTCCAACACCGCCAGGTACATCGTCCTAATCACCTCTGGGTTCAACCCCCAAGATACTTTTGCGGCTCTGCACAACTGACGATAGAGGCCTTGGGCCTTGCTGCTCACGTTCTTTACATGCGTATTGAACGTGAGCCTATCGTCAATTGTGAGGCCGAGTATCCGGACTTCCCGAGTTCGACCCAGCGGCTCCCCTCCCATGGACAGTATTGGGTTATCGTACTTCAACTTATTGGTTATCACCATCACCTTCGTTTTGTGTGGTGCGAACCTAAGTTTGTTTCGGACCCCCCAATCATGAACATTGGTGAGAGCCGCATTGGCTTCCCTCGAGATGTCCCCGGTCTCTTGCCCCGAGAAGATCAGAACGACGTCATCTGCGAACGCCTGGCAGTGCACCCCGCTCTTCTCCATCTTTACCAGGAGCGGGTTTAGGAGGAGGGTCCAAAAGGTTGGACCGCCCACGGATCCCTGCACACACCCCTTGGTGGTCTCTCTGGCCCACTCCGCACCCGCGTACCTGACGGACACCCTGCGGTCGCTAAAGTAGCTGTCCACAAGGCGCCGCAGATCCACAGGACAGCGAGTTTCGGCCAGTCTGCACCGTATGGCAGGCCACCAGGCATTATCGAATGCTCCCTCTATGTCTAACGATACCAGCACTACTATCTCCTTCTCCCGCAGACGAGATCGTATGTGCTGGACCATGTCATAGAGGGAGTCCTCGGTACTCCTCTGCGGCATGAAGCCGTATTGGTGGCGACTGATATACGATGCAGAGTACCACCGGATCCTCCGGACCATCATCTTCTCCACGATCTTGCCCATTACGGGCAAGAGCCCGATGGGCCGATAGGATTTCGGGTGCGTGTAGTCTTCCTTATCGGGCTTTCTCAACACTACGACCACTGCCTCCTTCCACTTCCTGGGGAAGTAGGAGAGAGCGAGGCACCGGTTGGAGAGCGCGAGAAACACGGCGGCATCCACGGCGATGGCCGCCCGGCAGATGTCTGCGGTGAGGCCGTCAGCGCCAGGTGCTTTCTTAGCACTGAAGGTCGACACGGACCATCGGAGCTCCTCCATCGTGAAGGGGGGGTCACATGGGTTATCATGTCCCCCCCCGCTGACTTCATTGGCTTTCGCTCTTACATGACAGTGGCCCGCATCGTCCTCCCCGGGGTCATCCCCCGGAAAGAAGACCTCCGCTAGCATCCTGGCTGATCCCTCTGCGTCCAGTACTTTTCCCGACTGGACGAGGGGGACGTCCTCTCGCCTCACCTCCGCGCGACGCATCACACGGTAGATGCCGTCCCACACGGTCTCGCGGTCCTGCCGCTCGCAGAACCGCTTCCAGCTTTCGGTCTGAGCACGTTTCGCCTCGAGACGGTAGGCCTCCCTCGCGTCGGCATATTCCTGTAAGACCAACTCTTTACGAGCTGGCCGCGCGTTTCGGATCCGTCTCTTCTTCCTCACGACGTCTGCCTTGAGGAGAGAGAGCTGTTCGGACCACCAAGGCAATTCCGTCCTCCTCCGCTTGGAGACCTTCGGCAGGACCGCATCGCAGGAATCCACCACGGCGCCCACGTACCGTTCGGCTACGCTGTCTAACGCCCCCTGTTCGGTGACCTTGTCAACCTCAGCGGGCGTCAGACCGCGTTCCGAGAGCAGCTGGGCAAAAGTCCTACTGAACTCGCTCCAGTCTGCCCTTCGCGTAGTGTAGCGCCGTGTCGAACTCCCGATGTCCGTACCGACGGACCTCACAAGCTTCAATTCGAACAGTATTGCCCTGTGGTCCGACGAAGACACGTCATCTGCTATACGCCAGCCCTCCACTCTGTCGAGCAGAGTGGTCGAGCAAGCGGTGATGTCGACGCGACTGGCATAGCGCTTCCCGCCCCGATACGTCTCAAACGTCGGCTCAGACCCTCGGTTCAGCACGTGCATCCCCAGTTGGTCGAGCACAGCTGCAATCTCACTCCCCCTTCGATCCACGGTGCGGCTGCCCCACCAACTACTGTGAGCATTGACGTCTCCCCCCAGCATCACGTTGACAGTTCCCAATCTCTCCACGACCCAGACGATTCGGTCCAGGTATGGTTCAACGGGCTTGTCGGGCTCCAGGTAGACGGATACCACCCCTATCTCCCAGGCCCCAGTCCTCAATCTGGCCACAACAATGTTGGCAGACGTGAGGTCAGGGCATTGGGTGATGTTGATGGTATCGTCGAATAGTACAATGGCGGCCTTTACGACCTCTCCGGCCCCTCGGCCAGAGCATTGTACCACCTTTGTCCCTGGGTAGTGCCGCATCTCGCCAATAGCGCCGATGTACGGCTCCTGGACCATCGCGAACGCCCACCCTCTCTTCGGCGCTTCGCGTATCAGCTCGGCCGTGGCGAGTTCGGACCTTTGCAGGTTCGACTGTGCAACGTGATACTGGTGGTGTCCGGCCCGGTTGTCGCGGTCGGCCCCCGGGGCGCCCGGTTAGGTTAGGTTAGGTTAGGTTAGGTTAGGTTAGGTTAGGTTAGGTTAGGTTAGGTTAGGTTAGGTTAGGTTAGGTTAGGTTAGGTTAGGTTAGGTTAGGTTAGGTTAGGTTAGGTTAGGTTAGGTTAGGTTAGGTTAGGTTAGGTTAGGTTAGGTTAGGTTAGGTTAGGTTAGGTTAGGTTAGGTTAGGTTAGGTTAGGTTAGGTTTTTTTTTTTTTTTTTTTTTTTTTTTTTTTTACAATCGTTCCCCTGCGTATGGCGGGTCAGGGCCTTTTATTTCTTATCACTTGACATCACTTTTATTTTGTTACACTTTTCCTCTTTCCCTTCTTTCATTCTTTCATCTTTCACTCTAAACTTATCTTTCTTCCTGTTTTGTTCTCCGCCTCGTTTCTTTCGCTCTCCATTCCATTTCCTTCTTGCATACCTCTCGCTAAGTGAAGACACCGTCGCCTCGTCGTGTCTGGAACAATTTTATTTCTGTTCTTTTCCCCTTCTTTCCTTTTTATTCATATGTCTTTGGCATAACTATTCTATTACAATATTTTCCATATATATTACTTTACATTTAATTTTGATTTATTTTTATTTTTATTTACTACTTGTTCCTATTTATTACCGTTTGTACAACCTTTTTGCTGTATTCTATGAATATTCGGCGACTTTCGTCCTCACTCATCAGAGAGGCAACCGCTCCTATGTCTAATTTCCTTTTTATCCGAATTTCACAATCTACCCTCTCCCGCCCAAATAAGGGACAGGAGAGCAGGATGTGCGCCACGGTCTGGTCCACCTCCGGGTCACAGGGGCACGCGGGACTCTCCTTGAGTTTGAACCTGTGGAGGTACTCGGAGAATCCCCCGTGCCCGGTGAACATCTGGACCAAGACCGTGTCGAGCTCGATCTGGCGAGTCACGCGATACGCTGACTTGACGCTCGGGAAGAACATCCTCGTTGTTGAAGCCGTCGTACCTTGCACATACCTCCTGTTCCATTCGTCAAGCGTCTCCAGCCTTAGCTGACGCTTGACGAATGAAACGGGGCAATCCTCGTACTCAGGTCTTCTTTTGCTCTTCAGGGCCGCTTCCTTGGCCAGGTGGTCCGCCCTTTCGTTCCCCTCCAACCCCACATGCGCCTTCACCCAATACAACCTTATATTCGTCCCTTTCTCACGCGCTTTCATAATATTCTCTTTCGCTGCGATCGCCAGGGGATGGAGGGTATCAGGTTTTGCGATCGTCTCCAGGGCGGACCTCGAGTCGCTGAGTACGGCGCACGAATGCGCCGACCCGCTGGCCGCGTACCCTGTCGCTTTCGCCAAAGCCAGCAGCTCTGCCTGGTATACGGTGCAGAAGTTGCCCAACTTGAGTTTTTTGTTTGAAACCTCTGCGGCGTCCCGCAGAACGCAGAACGCCGCACCCACCTTGTCGTCGATGCGGCTGCCGTCGGTGTAGATCACCGAGTCGGCAGCCGAGGTGGCAAGTTGGACTTCCTCCGCACTTTCGCCCAGACAGGAGAATTCCACACCAAGCTGCACAGACGGGTGTGGGAGTCTCAAGTAGCTGACCGGAACCTCCAGCTCTCGGTCACCCAGTACTTGCCGGGTGTGGCCGCGCTTTACCTCAAATAAAGTGGCTGCTTCTTGGACCCGAAGGTCCAGAGGAAGCAGCCCGGCAAGTACTAGGGCCGAATGCAACGACGCGGTTCGGTGAGTTCGCGCAATTTTCTGCGCGAAGCCACGCTGAACCGCATCGAGCTGCCTTCGGACCAGCAGCTTCTTAGCCGCCGGCGCCCACGCACTCGCTGCATACAAAATGATCGGCTCCAACACCGCCAGATACATCGTTCTGATCACCTCCGAGTTCAACCCCCATGATACTTTCGCGGCCCTGCACAATTGACGATAGAGGCCTTGGGCCTTGCTGCTCACGTTCTTCACGTGCGTGTTGAACGTGAGCCTATCGTCAATTGTCAGGCCGAGTATCCGAACTTCACGAGTTCGACAAAGGGGCTCTCCGCCCATATTCAATATTGGGTTGTCGTACTTGAGTTTGTTGGTGAGCACCATCACATTGGTTTTGTGTGGTGCAAACCTCAACTTGTTTCGGACCCCCCAATCGTGAATATCGGCGAGCACCGCATTTGCCTTCCTCGTGATGTCCCCGGTCTCTTGCCCGGAGAAGATCAGCACGACGTCATCTGCGAACGCCTGGCAGTGTGTTCCGCTCTTGACCACCATCTCCAGGAGTGGATTTAGGAGGAGGGTCCAGAATGTTGGGCCGCCCACGGATCCCTGCACGCACCCCTTGGTGGTATCCCTGGCACACTCCGCCCCCGCGTACCTGACGGACACCTTGCGATCGCTAAAATAGCTATCGACAAGGCGCCGCAGGTCGACGGGGCAGCGAGTCTCGGCCAGTCTGCACCGTATAGCAGGCCACCAGGCGTTGTCGAAGGCTCCCTCTATGTCCAATGATACCAGCACAACGATCTCCTTCTCCTTCAAGCGAGAGCGTATGTGCTGGATCAGGTCATACAGGGAGTCTTCGGTACACCTTTGCGGCATGAAGCCGTATTGGTGGCTACTGATATACGGTGCAGTGTACCACCGTATCCTCCGGACCATCATCTTTTCTAGGACCTTGCCCATGACGGGCAAGAGTCCGATGGGCCGGTAGGATTTAGGGTGCGTGTAATCGTCCTTACCGGGCTTCCGCAACACCACAACCGCTGCCTCCTTCCATCTCGTGGGGAAGTGGGCAAGAGCGAGACACCGGTTGGAGAGCGCGAGGAACAGTCCGGCATCCACGGCGATGGCCGCCCGGCAGATGTCAGCAGTGAATCCGTCGAAGCCAGGTGCCTTTTTCGCATTGAAGGTTGACACGGACCATCGGAGCTCCTCCATCGTGAAGGGGGGTTCACATGGATCACCATGTCCCCCCTCGTTGACTTCATCGGACTGGGCTCTTACAGTACAGTGGTCCGCATTGTCCTCCCCGGGGTCATCTCCCGGGAAGAAAACCTCCGCAAGCAACCTGGCCGATCCCACTGCGTCCAGCACCTTCCCTCCCTGGACGAGGGGGACGTCTTCACGCCTTACCTCCGTGCGACGCATCACACGATAGATGCCGTCCCACATGGTCTCGCGCTCCTGCCGCTCGCAGAACCGCTTCCAGCTGGAGGTCTGAGCACGCCTCACCTCGAGGCGGTAAGCCTCCTTTGCGTCGAAATACTCGCGCAAGACCATCTCCTTACGGGCCGGCCGCGCGTTCGGGATCCGTCTCTTCTTCCTCAAGGCGTCTGCCTTGAGGAGAGAGAGCTGTTCGGACCACCAGGGCAATTCTGTCCTCTTCCTCCCGGAGGCCTTCGGCAGGACCGAATCGCAGGTGTCCCCCACGGTTTCCACATACCGCCCGACGATGCCGTCCAACGCCCCCTTATCGGTGACCTCGGTCACCTCGGCTGGCGTCAGACAGCGGTCTGAGAGCAGCTGGGCGAAGGTTCGTTTGAACTCGTCCCAGTCTGCTCTATGGGTAGTGTACTTCCGTGTTGAACACCTGATGTCCGTACCGACGGACCTCACGAGATTCAACTCGAACAGGATCGCCCTGTGGTCCGACGAAGATACTCCGTCCGCGACTCGCCAACCCTCCACTCGATCGAGCAGAGAGGTCGAGCAAGCAGTAATATCGACGCAACTGGAGTACCGCTTTCCGCCCCGATAGGTGTCAAACGTTGGCTCAGACCCCCGGTTCAGCACGTGCAACTCCAGTTGGTCGAGCACGGCTGCAACATCAGTGCCTCGCTGGTCTCCGGACTGGCTGCCCCACCAGGTGTTATGGGCGTTGACGTCACCGCCCAGTACCACGTTGGCAGTCCCCAACCTTCCCACGACCGAGCCGATCCGGTCCAGGTATGGTTCGATGGGCTTGTTTGGCTCCAGGTAGACGGATACCACCCCTATCTCCCAAGCCCCGGTTCTCAGTCTGGCGACAGAAATGTTGCCAGAGGTGAGGTCAGGACATTGGGTGATATCGATGGTATCGTCGAACAGTACAATGGCGGCCTTGACGACCTCCCCGTCACCTCGGCTCACGCATTGTACTATCCTTGTCCCTGGGTAGTGCCGCATCTCGCCAATCGCGCCGATATACGGCTCCTGGACCATTGCGAACGCCCACCCTCTCTTCGGCGCTTCGCATATCAGCTCGGCTGTGGCAAGCTCGGACCTTTGCAGGTTTAACTGCACAGCGCGATATTGGCGTCGCCCAGTCCGGATATTGCGGTCGGCCCCCGGGGCGCCGTTAGCAATACGCTACCGACGCCCGGGCTATGGCGTCCCACCTTCTCCGGACCGGGCATTCGGCGTCGAACGCCCCGTGGTCCCACCGGTCCGCCTTCGCCTTCCGGCAGTTCCGGCAGGCGGGAGGTTTCCCGGCTTGCCATTCCGGGCACTCGCCCCTTAGGTGCGGTCCGCTGCAGTGGGTGCACCGATCTTCACGTTCGGTGCACATCCGCTTGCTGTGGCCGTAGCCCAAGCAGCGAGTGCACTGAACCAGCGGGGACTGATCCTCCACCCGGACCCGCTGGAGGTCCACGTGCATCACTCCCGCTGCTGTGAGGCGGCTCCATAGTTTTGGCGACACGCGCAAGACCACATGGGTCATCAGCGCGTTTCGCGCCCTCCGCCTGAAGCGAACCTCGGCGCGCAGGTCACGCTCGGGGATGCCGCCCAGCAGATGGCCGTTCTGGGACTTAAGGGCCTTTATAATATCCGTGTCTTTATTGTAGGCCATGACATCCCTCAGCATGACCAACGGGTCGCGGCTCTGCACCTCTTCCATCTTCAGGCCCTTACCTGCCTTTGTCAGCCGCTCGCGCACCTTCGCCAGCTCGCCCTCCGTGCCACATCCTATAATTATTCTCCCGTCCCTTACTCGCCTGACCCTGTCGATCCGGAGGCCCTCCTCCTTTGCATTGAGGGCCTCCCGGATTTTCCCCAATACCTGCTCCCCGGTCGCGGCCACCTCCGACGAGACCGCCACCGAGTGCACCACCTCGCTCCCCGGTGGGGGCCTTTTTGCCGGGGCAGCCGCTACTGCTGCCGCCGCCGCATACGTGCCCCGCTGCCGGGCACCCTCCTCCTCCCATGACTTGAGCGACTCCTTGAGTTTAGCAATCTCCTGACTGCTGCTCTCAAGAAGCCGCCCGTGGTCTTCCAACCTTTTGAGGAGGAGGTCGGCTTTCCCCTGGTCCAGCGAGGGGGGGGCGGGGTCCTCTTGGCGACCCCCAGGCCCTCGCCCCTCCTCCGCCTTCCTCAGGGGTTCCGGGACAGGGGACTTCACTTGTCTCCTGTCCGCCACGGCCTCCTTGACCAATTGGTACAGCCTCTCCACTGCTGCGGTCACCCCTATCTTAATCTCTGACTTTAGGTTGCGCGAGCCTGCCAGGTGGAGCTTGGCTTTGGTCAGGCAGGCCCGCGCCTCCACAACGCGGTCGGCGGGCGCCGATTTCCCCTCCCTTGAGGGGCCCGCGGCGCCCGCCCCCGCCGGTGACCGCTCCTGCACCAGCTTTGGTCCCTGGTCTTGCAGGGCACGTGCCTTTGGCTTTGTCGTGGGAGCGGCTGCTCGGGGAGAGGTCTTCCTCTTCCCTTCGACCTTCTCCCACTCCCCTACACTCCTACGGACGCTGCCCCCTCTAGGGGCGTCCGCTATGGGCGACGTACTTCTCCTCATGGTATCTCCTGCCTCACTAGGCAGGGTCACGTCGCCCGCGTCCGACTTCCTCGGGGGAGTGCGGATCATGTCGAAGGGGGGAGGGACGCAAGGGGAACTCGTCCTTTATCTAAAAAATTAATCCTAATGCAATAGGGCACTTGTCACAATTTCAAACTTATAAACTAAGGCAATAGGGCCAATGTCAACTTATTATAACTTAAACTAATTGCAATAGCAACAAAATTTTAGCCTATGTTCGCGGGTCAAAAAACCACGCGATCTATCTTACAACTATGACTAGATTGATAGGCGCCTGCTGCGATCCAACAGCAATGTTGCAGAAAATATTATGCGCCTGATGGATTGTAGCGGCAACTTACAGTTTTCTTATTTTGCTAACTTATTTCTACTAGGATGCCGTCGCACGCTTCCCGCGTTTATGCGAGCCTGGTACTTCGCCGCGCTCAGCGAAGTTGGCTCACCCGGCCAAGTTCGTGCCGGCTATTGCGCTTTATGTGATACTAGGTATCGTCACCTTGTCTTATTTTATTATAATTTTTGGCGAAATAATTATTTCGCCAACTGTTATTTTAGTGACGATACCTAGTATCTCCGGGAGACGCCGCAAAAATACCTATTCCCGGGGCCAAGATTACCAGCCGCTTCGGAACAGTCGCTGTTTCCCCTGAGTTTTTGCTCCACCGTATTAGGTTTTATTGTTTATTCAAGGGGATAACAGGTATTATAACAGCCACCGCCCCGAGTACGGCCGGCACGGAAAACCACGTTAACCGCCGCTATTTGCGGTCCGTGGCCTCCCTTGTTTTTGCTGTAGCTCCCCCTGGAGGAGGGCCAGCGCCTTCGGGCAAGCACAGGTGGATAGCGGGTGGATTTCTCCACCGGGTGTAATTTTAAAAGAGATTTTTTAATAATTTGGAAGAGTTTATAATTTAGTTTAAATTTTGAATTTTGAGTTTTTCAACTGTTTTTATTTATATCCCAATAGTTTTCCAAAATTTCTCAAATATTTTTTATTATTTAATAAAAGGGGGAAATTTTCTTCTAGAGGCAATTTTTTGCTACTCACCTGTAGCTATCCTATGCCCCCCAGGGGTGCTTCCCGGCCCCGCGCAGCGTCTCCCGGTTTTTTATTTTTATTTCCTAATTTTCCTAGTTATGCCCCCCTCTTGTGGGGTGTCGTTGGATAGGTCTTCTTCTGCCGGATCCAACAAGCCCCAAAAAGTGGGGGGTCGTCGCTTTAGATTTTTTGCTAGGCGGCTCCGAAGATAGGGGTTGGTCGGTCCTTTTCACCCCCTCGCTGCTCCTTCCTCAGGGGTCAGATCCTGGACCCCGAGGTGTCGGCGATCTCGCCTCGTTCTCCGCTTTCCGGTGGTATGTTTTCCAAACTTCTAGGACTCCCGGATTAATTACCACGTGCCACGTGGTTTTTTCTTTTTTCTTAATATCTCCGCAACCCCTTATCCAAAAATTCTGGATTTTTGGGGGTTGACAGAGGCAGCAGGGAGGCACTTATTGCCACCAAAAAAGATAGGGGTCGCCGATCTTATTTTGGCAGCGGTCACGCTCGAAGTTCTTAACCTCACTTTTTCGCACTTTTTGGTCTATAACTCCCGAGATTTTTGTCCGGTCACTTCAATTTTTATATCACCGCAATCCACTTGATGAGACGAATCGAATGATATATCGCACTTCGTATTTCGCGACAAAAATTTTCAAAATGAATTTACGCGATTGGCGCGCAAGGGGATACTTCGGATATCGCTGCGAAAACTTGCTATAGGCACGGAGCGGGCTCGCGCAACGTCCGAGCGCTACAGCTGTCGTCGCGCTACTGGTTAGGTTAGGTTAGGTTAGGTTAGGTTAGGTTAGGTTAGGTTAGGTTAGGTTAGGTTAGGTTAGGTTAGGTTAGGTTAGGTTAGGTTAGGTTAGGTTAGGTTCCCCCCCAAGGGGTTTCCGCCTTGTCGTGGCGGGGGGGCTCAGTAGCCGTGGCTTCGATGCCTCTTGGTGAAGCTAAGTGGAACCCACCCGGCCAGCACCTTGTGTGCGGCTGGCCCGAGTCCTAGCTCCGGGCTTGAGCTCCTGGGTATAGTGAGCTCACCTAGGATGCGTACGGGAGAAGGAAGACGCGGTGCAGTGCATCGCGCTTACAAAAGTGGGGACCTCACCCCGACAGAAGGAAAAAAGGTGACGAGTCGCGTATGGTACGTCATAAAACAAAAATCAACGTAATATGAATGCGGATGAAGTAACAAATCTCCGGGAGGGTCTGGCTAGCCAGGAATCCCTCTCTGTGCGCGAGTCGGAAAGCTCTTTGCATACTGACACGCGTACAGGCTGCCCCACTGTATACGGAGGGGGCAAACATTCGCAAGTGGATCAAAATCAATCGACTTTGGCTTCGTATAAGGACTCTGAGATGCATTCGGATGTGGATGGAGTAGGCTTAGAATCAGACAGTGATTCTAGCCGACGACTTGTGATTACCACGGCGAGATTGACCCGTTCACAGAAACGGAAGAACGACGAGTCAAACTTGGCTTGCAAGTCTGCGTCAAAAATTTCTTCAGCTTCAAGAGGTAGAAGCGTTACTCCTCCGGCAGGCCGATGGGCTGGACTGGCTATGACCAGGAAAGCAATAAAGGATGCTGAGCGAGAGGAAGAAATAAACAGAGCGGAACGGGAAGTAGCCGAGATGTCGGAGAAAAACCGGAGCAATAAGACCTCATGTCTTGAGAGACTTTCGCCTCTGGAAATTGAAGACGCCTCGGCCCTCGAACTGAACCAGGTGGTAATGGACAACGTGGCAACCATATTTAAGGTAGCCGCGTCGTCGAAAAACTTAAAGGGCACCTTTGTACATGCCCTAAAAGAGTCGGCGTCGGCGATCAAAGAGGCAGTCGCAGTACTAAGCGCTAGATCGGTGACGAAGGAGACGAAAAAGCTACAGGCAGAAAATGCCAGGCTTAGGGAGGACCTGACTGACCTAAGGGAGGAAATAACACTGATCAGGACGGAGTTAGCGGAGGCAAGGAAAAACACCTACGTGTCATCCTACCCAGCTGCTCCCACACCCAACCGAGATGTAAATACCTCCCTCTTGGAAACCTTTTCGCGTACCATTATGGAGCAAGTTGGCCAAATGGTGAACGAAAAGCTAGAAGCCCTAGAGGGAAGGTTGGTGGCAAAACCGAGCGTACGCCTACCACCTGCTCCGGATGGAGGTGACCCGTCGAAGCCTCCTGGGAAGGGGGAGAACGGGAAGGAGGCGACCAGTAAAGGAACGGGACCGAATAATCCGCAAGTCTCGGAGAAGGAACCGAAAAGAGGGAAAGCTAAAAGAAGGAAGAAGGCACAAGGAGCGTTGCAGAGCGTATCTGTTGCTGTTGCTGATACAAACGACGCACAAAGGCAAAAACCGAAGCCGAACCCAACAACCACAGAGGGGGAGTGGGTGCAAGTGGTTAAAAAGCGTCCAAAGAAAACGGTAGCTCAATCGAGACCAACCGCGAGTAAGCTACGGCTCCCGCGCTCTGCAGCGGTCTCAATCACTCTTCGGGGCGGTGCTGAGGAGAGAGGAGTTACCTACAAAAAGGTACTGGAGGAAGCCAAAGAAAAGATTGACATCTCTTCCCTCGGTCTTCCCGGTCTCTGGTTTAGAAGAGCCAAATCCGGTGCGAGGATCCTAGAGGTCCCTGGAGTGAACAGTGGAGAGAAAGCAGATATGCTTGCCTCAAAACTGAAGGACTTTCTAGGGGACGACAACGTCCACATAGGCAGGCCTACTAAGTGCTCGGAAATGCGCATCTCCGGGCTAGACGATTCCGTCACGACAGACGAAGTTGTGACGGCCATCGCGAAAGTAGGCGAGTGCTCTAAAGAATCGGTGAAATGCGGCGACATAAGACCTGACCACACAGGTCTAGGCACAGCCTGGGTGCGGTGCCCGATACCCGCTGCCAAAAAGGTGGCTACGAGCGGAAGGCTATTGGTGGGCTGGGTGGCCGCTCAAGTGAAGCTTCTGGCACCTAGGGTGCTCCGCTGCTACCGGTGCCTGGAGGTTGGACACGTTAGAGGACAGTGTACCGCTGAAGTGGATCGCAGCGGAATATGCTACCGTTGCAGCCAGTCGGGTCATAGAGCGGGGCAATGTACCGCTGCACCGCATTGTGTACTGTGCTCCGACCGTAAAAGACCAGCTGAGCATGGAGTCGGCAGCGGAGCATGTGTAGCTCGCGCTGCCAAACAAAGCAAGAGGAAGGGGCATGACATGAATAAATCTGTCCCGCAGGTGACTCTACCCATTGCCAGGGCCGAGGTGGAACCTAAACGTAAGAAATAACAATGGCCTCACGATCCATACGATTTCTACAGGGTAATATCAATCACTGTGCCAGAGCTCAGGACCTACTAGTCCAGAGCCTGGCGGAGCGATCGATACACATTGGGATTATCGCGGAACCCTACTCCATACCTCCTAAGGAGAACTGGGTTGGCGATGTAGACAAGAAGGTGCTCTTAGTCACACAGACTGCTGCTGGCTCCCCGCCTTTTGAGCAAGTAGCAAAGGGTCAGGGATGCGTGGCCGCAACTGTGGATGGCCTGTCAGTGGTTGGCGTCTATTTTTCGCCCAACCGAAGCCTGGCCGACTTTGAGCGATTCCTTCAACGCGTCGGGGACATCGTTAACCAATGTCGACCAAATCCAGTGCTGATCGCGGGGGACTTCAATGCCAAATCGGTGGCTTGGGGATCTCCAGCGACTGATGCACGGGGGGAGGTGCTAGAGGAGTGGGTCGTAGCGACGGGACTGGTAATCCTAAACCAGGGGTCGGTCAGCACCTGCGTACGTGCACAGGGTGAGTCGATAGTGGACGTGACGTTCGCAAGTCCCACGGTGGCTCATCGAGTAAACGGGTGGCAGGTGCTGGACAGTGTGGAAACTCTGTCGGACCACCGGTACATCCAATTTGGCATGGAGGCGCCTTCCTTGCCAGCCGCAGATACCCTCAATCGGTCTCCATCTGGGTCGGGACCGAGGTGGGCGATTAAAAAGCTGGACAAGGAACTCCTACGGGAGGCAGCAATTGTGCAGGCATGGTTTCATGACACAAAGAGTCCTGCAGAAGTGAGCGAGGAAGCAGAACGGCTCCATGAGGCCATGACAAACGTCTGTGACGCTGCCATGCCTCGGGCCGGGGCTTTCAAGGCCGGGAGGCAGGTGTACTGGTGGTCTGACCGGTTAACGCAACTCCGGCAGGCATGCGTCGTGGCCAGGCGCCGCTACCTTCGAAGCCGAAGAAGAGCTCATCGAGAGGAAAGGCAAGAGGCCAGTCTCTACGATGACTATAGACATAAACAAAAAGAGCTTCAGGTGGCGATAAGCAAGGCCAAGCCGAAAGCGTGGAATGAAATGCTGGAGAAACTAGATAAAGACCCATGGGGAAGGCCCTATAGATTAGTTCGATCCAAACTTCGTCCCTGGACCCCACCACTGACTCAGACCCTACAGCCTCTACTCTGTGAAAGCATCGTAGAGGCTCTATTTCCGGAAAAAGACGAATACCTACCACCAAGCATGGTACCGCCGGAGATAACAGTCGAAGGCAGTTCTGGTAGGTCAGAAGCCGTATCGGAGCCCGAGCTCAAAGCGGCGGAGCTACGGATGCGAGCCAAGAAGGTTGCTCCAGGGCCAGACGGCATACCAGGAACTGTTTGGTGCCCTGCTCTCGAGGCACTAGGGCCATGGATCAGGACGCTCTTTAGTGCGTGCCTCGAGCAGGGCCGATATCCAAACAGCTGGAAAACCGGTAGGCTAGTGCTGCTGAAGAAAGAGGGTCGTCCAGCGGACTCGCCATCTGCATATCGCCCCATCGTCGTGCTGAACGAGGTGAATAAGCTGTTCGAGCGGATAATTGCTGAGCGGCTTACTAAGCACCTGACGGAGGAAGGGCCAGATCTTAGCGGGTGTCAATACGGCTTTCGCAAGCTAAGGTCAACGATCGATGCCATAATGAGAGTCAAAGCGCTGACAGCGGACGCAATATCTCAGGGCGATGTTGTGGTGGCGGTGTCCCTGGACATCAAAAACGCCTTTAACACCCTACCCTGGAGCTGCATAAAGGAAGCCCTCCGTTACCATGCCGTACCTCGCTATCTGCGACAGATTGTGGCGGCATACCTATCGGACAGGGCGGTGACGTATCCCACCAAGACAGGTTGGTGTAGAAGGACGGTGTCGTGTGGGGTTCCACAGGGGTCGGTTCTTGGACCCCTCCTGTGGAACATAGGATACGATTGGGTGTTGCGAGGAGTAAACCCGGAGGGAGTAGAGGTCGTCTGCTATGCGGACGATACGCTCGTAACAGCGCGAGCTGGGACGCATAGGCAGGCGGTCCTCCTGGCAACGGCAGGTGTAGCACACACCGTCCAGAGGATACGGCGGCTGGGACTTGAAGTCTCTGTGGAGAAGTCGGAAGCTATATGTTTCCACGGACCTAGGAACGCACCGCCCACAGGACTGGAGATGGTGGTGGGTGGAGTTTCCATCGGTATCGAGAAGACCTTGCGCTACCTGGGTCTAGTCCTCGATAGCCGGTGGAACTTTAAGGAACATTTCAGTGGCCTGGCTCCGAGACTCATTCGAGCGGCGGGCGCGTTAGGTAAGCTCTTGCCCAACATTGGAGGACCTAGAGCTCAGTGCCGCCGCCTCTATACGGGAGTCGTCAAGTCGATGGCCCTCTATGGAGCTCCTATCTGGGTGGACGCTCTGAACGCCCATAACAAAACCCTCCTACGCAGACCGCAACGGGTTATGGCGGTGAGAGTCATAAGGGGCTATCATACGATCTCCTTCGAGGCGGCCTGTGTCCTGGCGGGAACGCCGCCATGGGATTTGGAGGCGGAGTCTCTGGCGCAGAGATATGAAGTTGCAATGGGACTACGCAACGTACCGGGATGGCAGTCATCAGAAGGGTGGAGAACACTTCTGGATGAGCACCTGGTGAGAAGCAACCGGGTGCTCATTGAGAAGTGGAAGAAAAGACTTCAGCAACCGACTGCTGGCCACCAAATAATAGAAGCGGTGCTACCGGTACTGGACCAGTGGCTGACAAGGAGACATGGAGCTCTCACGTTCCGACTCGTGCAGATGCTGTCGGGGCATGGCTGCTTCGGAAGGTACCTGTGCAGGGTGGCGGGCAGAGAGCCCACGATGGGGTGTCATCATTGCGAAAGTGCCGAGGACACGGCCAGGCACACACTTGAAGAGTGTCCGCGGTGGAGCGAGCAGCGAAGTCACCTCGCTGCCGTAATGGGGAATGACCTGTCACTGCCAGCCGTAGTGGAAGCTATGGTAAGTAATAACGTGGCATGGGGCAAAATGGTCTACTTCTGCGAGGAGGTGATGACGCAAAAAGAAGCGATGGAAAGGGTTAGGGAAGACGACCCGTCGTCGCTACCTATCCGCCGGAAGAAAACCGGTCGCAGGCGGCTCGCTCACGATCGCCGCCTTCCTCCTTAACGAGGGCTACGGGTGGTGTCGGTGGAGAGAACGCCACCACCCGGTAACAAGTGACCTTCGAGGTGTAATGCATGCAAAAGCATAGCACACAAGATTGGGATTAAGGTTCTAGGTGGAGTCTGCACCAGGCGGACAGACGCCGGTGGAATCACGGTAGAGTGCGCAAGCGACCCCGTGGCTCTTGCCAATAAGGCGCAGCGTACGTACGTCGATGGTTTTTTAGTGGGTATTAAGGCAATCAGCCAACGAGTCCCACATACCCGCCTGGTAACCACAGGCGGGATGCGTAAATGCATTTTTCCATCAGAAAAAAAAAAAAAAAAAAAAAAAAAAAGGTTAGGTTAGGTTAGGTTAGGTTAGGTTAGGTTAGGTTAGGTTAGGTTAGGTTAGGTTAGGTTAGGTTAGGTTAGGTTAGGTTAGGTTAGGTTTTTTTTTTGTATTTCTTATTTTTTTTTTTTTTTTTTTTTAGGTTAGGTTAGGTTAGGTTAGGTTAGGTTAGGTTAGGTTAGGTTAGGTTAGGTTAGGTTAGGTTAGGTTAGGTTAGGTTAGGTTAGGTTAGGTTAGGTTAGGTTAGGTTAGGTTAGGTTAGGTTAGGTTAGGTTAGGTTAGGTTAGGTTTTTTTTTTTTTTTTTTTTTTTTTTTTTTTTATTTTTTTTAATATAACATCATTCCCCTGCGTATGGCGGGTCAGGGCCTTTATTTGCATTTTTCAAATACATCACACTTATCATCTCTATTCCTTTATAACTAATTCCTCGTTCCTTTCTCTCGCACTTCTATCTTTCATTCCTTTCTTATCTTTCTTCCTGTAGTTTCTCCACCTCTTTTCTGTCGCTCTCCATTCTATTTCCTTCTTGCATACCTCTCGCTAAGTGAAGACTTCGTCGCCTCGTCAGTTCTGGAACAGTTCCCTGTTGTTAAGGCATCCATTTTTGGTCAGCTCCCGTTCCTTTTCTTTTATTTATTTTAAGCCTCTCAGGTTACATTTGTTTATTTTTAAAAATTGCAATTACATTTTGTTCCTATTTATAATTTCTTTGGTCACTTTCTCACAATATTTTATAAATGTTTTGCGACTTTCGTCCTCACTCATCAGAGAGGCAACCGCTCCTGTGTCTATACTTTTTCCCAATTGTATTTCAAGATCAGCTCTCTCCCGCCCGAATAAGGGACAGGAGAGCAGGATGTGCGCCACGGTCTGGTCCACCTCCGGGTCACAGGGGCACGCGGGACTCTCCTTGAGTTTGAACCTGTGGAGGTACTCGGAGAATCCCCCGTGCCCGGTGAACATCTGGACCAAGACCGTGTCGAGCTCGATCTGGCGAGTCACGCGATACGCTGACTTGACGTTCGGGAAGAACATCCTCGTTGTTGAAGCCGTCGTACCTTGCACATACCTCCTGTTCCATTCGTCGAGCGTCCCCAGCCTTAGCTGACGCTTGACGAATGAAACGGGGCAATCCTCGTACTCAGGTCTTCTTTTACTCTTCAGGGCCGCTTCCTTGGCCAGGTGGTCCGCCCTTTCGTTTCCCTCCAACCCCACATGCGCCTTCACCCAATACAACCTTATATTCGTCCCTTTCTCACGTGCTTTCATAATATTCTCTTTCGCTGCGATCGCCAGGGGATGGAGGGTATCAGGTTTTGCGATCGTCTCCAGGGCGGACCTCGAGTCGCTGAGTACGGCGCACGAATGCGCCGACCCGCTGGCCGCGTACCCTGTCGCTTTCGCCAAAGCCAGCAGCTCTGCCTGGTATACGGTGCAGAAGTTGCCCAACTTGAGTTTTTTGTTCGAAACCTCTGCGGCGTCCCGCAGAACGCAGAACGCCGCACCCACCTTGTCGTCGATGCGGCTGCCGTCGGTGTAGATCACCGAGTCGGCAGCCGAGGTGGCAAGTTGGACTTCTTCCGCACTTTCGCCCAGACAGGAGAATTCCACACCAAGCTGCACAGACGGGTGTGGGAGTCTCAAGTAGCTGACCGGAACCTCCAGCTCTCGGTCACCCAGTACTTGCCGGGTGTGGCCGCGCTTTACCTCAAATAAAGTGGCCGCTTCTTGGACCCGAAGGTCTAGAGGAAGCAGCCCGGCAAGTACTAGGGCCGAATGCAACGACGCGGTTCGGTGAGTTCGCGCAATTTTCTGCGCGAAGCCACGCTGAACCGCATCGAGCTGCCTTCGGACCAGCAGCTTCTTAGCCGCCGGCGCCCATGCACTCGCTGCATACAAAATGATCGGCTCCAACACCGCCAGATACATCGTTCTGATCACCTCCGAGTTCAACCCCCATGACACTTTAGCGGCCCTGCACAACTGACGATAGAGGCCTTGGGCCTTGCTGCTCACGTTCTTCACGTGCGTGTTGAACGTGAGCCTATCGTCAATTGTCAGGCCGAGTATCCGAACTTCACGAGTTCGACAAAGGGGCTCTCCGCCCATATTCAATATTGGGTTGTCGTACTTGAGTTTGTTGGTCAGCACCATCACGTTGGTTTTGTGTGGTGCAAACCTCAACTTGTTTCGGACCCCCCAATCGTGAATATCGGCGAGCACCGCATTTGCCTTCCTCGTGATGTCCCCGGTCTCTTGCCCGGAGAAGATCAGCACGACGTCGTCTGCGAACGCCTGGCAGTGTGTTCCGCTCTTGACCACCATCTCCAGGAGTGGATTTAGGAGGAGGGTCCAGAATGTTGGGCCGCCCACGGATCCTTGCACGCACCCCTTGGTGGTATCTCTGGCACACTCCGCCCCCGCGTACCTGACGGACACCTTGCGATCGCTAAAATAGCTATCGACAAGGCGCCGCAGGTCGACGGGGCAGCGAGTCTCGGCCAGTCTGCACCGTATAGCAGGCCACCAGGCGTTGTCGAAGGCTCCCTCTATGTCCAATGATACCAGCACAACGATCTCCTTCTCCTTCAAGCGAGAGCGTATGTGCTGGATCAGGTCATACAGGGAGTCTTCGGTACACCTTTGCGGCATGAAGCCGTATTGGTGGCTACTGATATACGGTGCAGTGTACCACCGTATCCTCCGGACCATCATCTTTTCTAGGACCTTGCCCATGACGGGCAAGAGTCCGATGGGCCGGTAGGATTTCGGGTGCGTGTAGTCATCCTTACCGGGCTTCCGCAACACCACAACCGCTGCCTCCTTCCATCTCGTGGGGAAGTGGGCAAGAGCGAGACACCGGTTGGAGAGCGCGAGAAACAGTTCGGCATCCACGGCAATGGCCGCCCGGCAGATGTCGGCGGTGAATCCGTCGAAGCCAGGTGCCTTTTTCGCGTTGAAGGTTGACACGGACCATCGGAGCTCCTCCATCGTGAAGGGGGGTTCACATGGATCACCATGTCCCCCCTCGTTGACTTCATCGGACTGGGCTCTTACAGTACAGTGGTCCGCATTGTCCTCCCCGGGGTCATCCCCCGGGAAGAAAACCTCCGCAAGCAACCTGGCCGATCCCGCTGCGTCCAGCACCTTCCCTCCCTGGACGAGGGGGACGTCTTCACGCCTTATCTCCGTGCGACGCATCACGCGATAGATGCCGTCCCACATGGTCTCGCGCTCCTGCCTCTCGCAGAACCGCTTCCAACTTGAGGTCTGAGCACGCCTCACCTCGAGGCGGTAAGCTTCCTTCGCGTCGGCGTACTCGCGCAGGACCATCTCCTTACGGGCCGGCCGCGCGTTCGGGATCCGCCTCTTCTTCCTCAAGACGTCCGCCTTGAGGAGAGAGAGCTGTTCGGACCACCAGGGCAACTCTGTCCTCTTCCTCCCGGAGGCCTTCGGCAGGACCGAATCGCAGGCGTCCCCCACGGTTTCCAGGTACCTTCCGACGATGCCGTCTAACGCCCCCTTATCGGTGACCTCGGTCACCTCGGCTGGCGTCAGACAGCGGTCCGAGAGCAGCTGGGCGAAAGTTCCTTTGAACTCGTCCCAGTCTGCTCTGTAGGTACTGTACTTCCGTGTGGTTCGCCTGATGTCCGTACCGACGGACCTCACGAGATTCAACTCGAACAGGATCGCCCTGTGGTCCGACGAGGATAACCCGTCCGCGACTCGCCAGCCCTCCACTCGATCGAGCAGAGTGGTCGAGCAAGCAGTGACGTCGACGCAACTGGAATATCGCTTTCCGCCCCGATAGGTGTCGAACGTGGGCTCAGACCCCCGGTTCATCACGTGCAGCTCCAATGTGTCGAGTGCGGCTGCAACATCATTTCCCCTCTGGTCTCCGGACTGGCTGCCCCACCAGGTGTTGTGGGCGTTGACATCACCGCCCAGTATCACGTTGGCAGTCCCCAACCTTCCCACGACCGAGCCGATCCGGTCCAGGTATGGTCCGACGGGCTTATTTGGCTCCAGGTAGACGGACACCACCCCTATCTCCCAGGCCCCGGTTCTCAGTCTGGCAACGGTAATGTTTCCAGACGTGAGGTCGGGATACTGAGTGATATCGATGGTGTCGTCGAACAGCACAATGGCGGCTTTGACGACTTCCTCGTCGCCTCGGCTCACGCATTGTACTATCCTTGTCCCTGGGTAGTGCCGCATCTCGCCAATCGCGCCGATATACGGCTCCTGGACCATCGCGAACGCCCACCCTCTCTTCGGCGCTTCGCATATCAGCTCGGCTGTGGCAAGCTCGGACCTTTGCAGGTTTAACTGCACAGCGTGATACCGGCGTAGCCCAGTCCGGATATTGCGGTCGGCCCCCGGGACGCCGTTAGCAATATGCCACCGACGCCCGAGCTATGGCGTCCCACCGTCTCCGGACCGGGCATTCTTCGTCGAACGCCCCGTGGTCCCACCGGTCCGCCTTTGCTTTCCGGCAGTTCCGGCAGGCGGGAGGTTTCCCGGCTTGCCATTCCGGGCACTCGCCTCTTAGGTGCGGTCCACTGCAGTGGGTGCACCGATCCTCACGCTCGGTGCACAACCGCTTGCTGTGGCCGTATCCCAAGCAGCGAGTGCACTGCACCAGGGGGGATTGGTCCTGCACCCGGACCCGTTGGAGATCCACGTGGATCATGCCCGCGTCGATGAGGCGGCCCCAGAGCTTTGGAGACACCCGCAAGACCACATGGGTGGTATGCGCGTTCCGCGCCCTCCGCCTGAAGCGTACCTCGGCCCGCCGGTCCCGCTCCGGGATGTCACCCAGCAGATGAGCGTTCTGGGTTTTCAGTGCTTTGATGATGTCCTCATCTTTGTTATATGACATCACATCCCGCAGCACGACCAGCGGGTCTCGGCTCTGCACCTCCTCCAGCTTCAGGCCCTTGCCCGCCTTTGCCAGACGCTCGCGCACCCTCGCCAGCTCGCTCTCTGTGCCACATCCTAATATTACTCTCCCATCCCTTACCTTCCTTATTTTGTTGATCCGGAGGCCCTCCTCCTTCGCATTGAGGGCCTCACGGATCCTTCCTACCACCTGCTCCCCTGTCGCGGCCACCTCCGACGAAACCGCCACCGAGTGCACCACCTCGCTCCCCGGTGGGGGTCTTTTTGCCGGGGCGGCCGCTGCTGCCGCTGCCGCCGCGTACGTGCCCCGCTGCCGGGCGCCCTCCTCCTCCCATGCTTTGAGCGACTCCTTGAGCCTCCCAATCTCTTGGCTACTGCTCTCAAGGAGCCGCCCATGGTCCTCCAACCTCTTGAGGAGGAGGTCTGCTGTCCCCCGATCCAGCGAGGGGGAGGCGGGGTCCACCTGTCGTCCCTCTGTCTCCCGCCCCTCCTCCGCCTTCTTCGGGGGTTCCAGGACAGGGGACTTAACTCGTCTCCTGTCCGCCACGGCCTCCTTCACCAGCTCATATAATCTGTCAATTGCTGCGGTCACCCCTATCTTTATTTCTGATTTTAGGTTGCGCGAGCCCGCCAAGTGTAGCTTGGCTTTTGTCAGGCAGGCCCGCGCTTCCACTACGCGGTCGACGGGCGCCGATTTCCCCTCCTTTGAGGGGCCCGCGGCGCCCGCCCCCGCCGGTGACCGCTCTTGTACCGGTCTCGGTCCCTTATCATTTGGGGCACGTACCTTTGGCTTAGTTGCAGGGGCGGCTGCTCGGGGAGAGGTCTTCCTCCTTCCCTCGACCTTCTCCCACTCCCCTACACTCCTACGGACGCTGCCCCCTCTAGGGGCGTCCGCTATGGGCGACGCACTCCTCCGCATTGTGTCTCCTGCCTCACTAGGCAGGGTCACGTCGCCCGCGTCCGACTTCCTCGGGGGAGTGCGGATCATGTCGAGGGGGAGGGACGCAGGGGAACTCGTCACTTATCTAAAAACTTAATCCTAGTGCAATAGGGCAATAATCAATTTTAAACTTATATACTAAGGCAATAGGGCCAATGTCAATATTTAAAACTTAAAACTAATTGCAATAGCAACAATATACTTAAACCTAGTGCAAAAGGGCTTAACCTAATATCGTGGGTCAAAAAACCCACGATCTTACAAATATACTTAAATACTAAACTCCTACTCTGACTCCGCGGCAATAGTGCAACAATACACCTTGCTATTTATTTTTGCCAGGGGAGTAGGTATTTGTCTACTTACTAAAACTTAACTATCTTAAAATTAATCTTTGGTTACTTACTATTTTATACCTAACTCCCCCAGCTGTCCCACTATTGCCCCGGAGTCAGAGTCTGAGCGTCGTCGACCTGACGCGCGGTCGGTTTTTACGGATACCGTCGTTTTCGGACAGAAAAGACGGTTCCGCTTTTTAGTCTATTTTTGCTATTTCTGAGACCCCCGGAACAGATCTCGGTCCCGGAGGGGCAGTTTAAATCTGTGGGTTGCCCCCTGCACAACACTGGTCAGCCCTCTGGGCTTTTTATAAAAAATTTCCCCCCCCTGCAATTTTACGTTTTTGAATTTTTTGTTGATTATTTACCAAAATTTCTATGCCAAATGATTATCCCCGTCTTATACTTTATAGTTCCAGTGCTGCGCAGTTAATTAGGGCCCACCTGCGTCCCCCGGGACCTCCGGGGGTGTCAGAACTTTTCGTTCCAAATCCGTCGAGCTCCCTCCGCCTGTCGCCGGCCTCCTTAGGAACCAGGTCCGCTGGCTCCGCTGGTTACTCCGGTGTGTGTTCTGGTTACGTTTACACCAAGGCGTGGTGGTTGATCGCCTTGGTTGACGAGAAAATCGTTTGTTT